>CP092881.1:72700427-72923008 GCA_030710605.1 Cordylochernes scorpioides
AACCCCGCCTTTGGTGACAGCCCGGATCCTGAAGAATCCATAATACATTTCGGGGTTGGTGGGAACCCACAGGGGATAGAGGTCAATCCACACAGCGCGGGCTGTGGGCTGGAGTGTAATGGAAGCCTCGAACTCCAGGTCTGGCCTCTCTGGATCAGTCGCGGCTAGGTCGACGAGAGTGTCGTTGGAGGTCTGAGACAAACCACATTTCTAGTAGCAGTTGTATTAGCCTTGTTACCTTTGTTTAATTGTGAGTAGTGCTACTGTACAATGGTGTAATTAAGCAACGAAGCAGGTCAGAGCAGTTATTGAGGGTACATAAACATCACCTTCTTCCTATTCGTTTTCGTGATGAATTGGAGAGAAACACTCCGCGTCTTGGTGTTTACACCCACTTTTGTGAATCCACTTTGTAGTTTTATGGTCCATCTCGCCAAATTTTCGTCGGGTCTTTCAAATTGGATAATTAGCAATGGGCGTGGAGTTGTTGTTGTTGTTGTCGTGTCCAAAGAAGAGTCTCAGATGTCTCCATGCATCTCCATCACAGCAGCAGCAATATCCACTATCTTGGGTGTGTAAAGCTGCTGCTCTGGGTCTAAGTCAATTTTCTGCAAGGCTGCGGCCATTGCTGGGCATGAGAATATGTGAGTAGGTGTTAGTTCCACACCAGGACAGTTGTTGCATGCTTTATAAGTTCTTGTGCAATCTGGATGTATTGTCATTCGTTTATAGTGTTTTGTTCTAAGTCTTGTTATAGTTTTTGTCAGTTTTCTCTCAGAGTTTATTTCACATATTTGATCTTTTCTTATTTTTGTTTGATTATCTTGTATTTTGCCAAAGCATCAGCGTCAAATACTGACGTAGTACTGACGTGATCCGTAACATTGACGAACTCGCGACCAAAGAGGTATGGGAGGAATTTGTTTATAGTCCGTATCACATTCAAAAACTATTTCTGTAGTGGAATAATTCTTCTCCGCCTTTGTTAGGGTTCTTAAAGCGTAACCAACTGGTCGCTCTTTCCCATCATGGACCTGAACGAGGACTGCTCCTATACCATAACCGCTGGCGTCAGTATGCAACTGGGTTGGCAGACATTTTTCAAAATAAGCTAAGATAGGTTTGGACATCAGGGCCATTTTCTGTAATTCAAAAGCGTCTTGTTCTTTCCATTATCAAAAGTATTTTTTTTTTTTTTTAGAAATTCGTGGAGAGGGGCAGTTTTTTTGCTGAAGTACACAATAAATGGACGAAAGTACGAAAAAATGCCAATGAAATTCCTCACTTCAGATCGAAGTGTCAGAACTTGGCGATAATTTCTATCTTTTCAGGGTTGGGGTGGATGCCATTGCCATCGACCAGATGTCTAAACCCTCTTATTTTCTTGGTCTCAAAACCTACACTCTTTTTGGTTTGAGGCTGAATCTTCTTTGCTAAGGCATTTTAAGATGATTTTTAGTTGGTGCAAGTGTTCGTCAAACATTTAAGAGTAAAATAAAATGTTGTCTAGATAACATAGGCACCGCGTCCATTTAAATTATTTAAATAATTTTTCCATTAAACTCTTAAACTTTGCAGGAACGTTGCACAGGCTAAAAAGAATTACAAGAAATTCATATACACCATCTCGAGTTATGAAGGTGGAATTCTCTCTATTTGCCTCGTCTACCTTTATCTGCCAATATTCGGCAGAGTATCGATTCTAGGGAGTGGATAAACGTCCTTTTTGATTATATTGTTCAATAGCCTGTAATTAAATCAGAAGCGCCTATTGCCGTTTTTCTTCTTCACCAAGGTAATAGGCGATGAACAAGGGCTTTCTGAGTGGCATATTTCACAACCTGTTGGATTGCTTGGCGTTCCGTAGGGGAAACATGGTATAGCCTGTGTTTATTTGGCCTAGGCCTCCAGTTTCGATGTTATGCTTCGTTAGAGGCGTCTGTACATTACTGTATCATTATTGGTGTCAAAACCCCTACCAAATTATAAATATCGATTAGACTTATAATGCTGATGTGCTGATAAGTCGTCTCTAATCAAATTCTGCAGAAATGCAACATCACCCTTATGGCATCCTTGGGACTAATAGCCTGCGCTCCAAAAAAGCAGTCAAGTGATTTACGTCAAAATCTTGTATTCTTCCTAAGCACATCCTTTTGGGATAATTTGAGCTGTTGGGCTAGAGTTTGCAATACAAAGGTGTCTTTTATTATGATTGACCATGAGGGAAGTGATGATTGTTTCTTAATAATTCGCCTTTTGAAAGTTCAAAAAGTACCTTGTTTTCTCCATTGGGTTCTGAGCTCATCACATATATTGTTCTTTGGATTCGACTGGGATGATTATGTTTTCGTTAGTTATATAGTTAAGTTTATAAGGTGCCAAAAACACTATCAATAAGCAGATTGAGTAGGCTGACAGCGACATTGAGGGCACTTGCAAAGAAAAACGCTTTCTTCGAACATTAAGGGTCGAAGTCAAAGAATTTGTTGAAATGCAAGGATAAAGATTGAAGTTAAACCTGGGAGGAGCATTAGACCATTGTCAAGAAGATGAAAATAAACCAAATGTGACGATTGTCAGAGCCATCATTGAAAACCTTGGTCTCATATCCTATTCTTTTTAAAAATGGCAAGTCTGAGATCATGGAGGACAACAACAACAACAACAAAAGTGATATTTAGACAAGCTAGCGTTCATCTGACGGAATTAATTTTGAACATGACTATTTACCTGTCGTGATGTGTACGAGGTTTCCTGTGTCGGTGATGGCCTTTATCGTTATCATCAGTTATGCATGTCTCTCGTATAAACAGTCATTAAGCCTAGGATAGGTAGGCTGGTGGCAGAAATTAAGTATTTGTTCCAGAAAGACTTATCTCCAGTCAAAGTAGGTCCCGGACTGGCTGAACTTCACTGTCACCATAGTTTTGATATTTGTCCTAACAACTTCTCGGACTGCTGCCCCCTCGATTACACTGCGAGGTTTTCTGTGTGGTTATCATAAGTTCTAACCATCAGTGTTATCCGAAGGATAAATCCTAGGATATACAGGCTGGCGGCAGAAATTAAGTATTGCTCCAACATCTCCAGTCAACGTAGTCCCCGGCCTGGCTGACCTTCCCTGTCACTAGAGTCTCGCCCTCGATTACTCTGTAGTGGGCATTTTTGAAGGATATTCCATTAAAGTTATCCACAAAATTGTCCAGGGTTTCAAAGATGTTTCTCACGCGGTGATAACTCAGATAGATATGTTCGTCGTTTCTATAGCCGCGCTTCCTTCATCAATAACTTCGAATCTTACATGTAGCTAATAATATGGAGAAATTGAATAAATAAAAACAATATTGATCATAAGTTTAACTATTCATGTGTCGATTTTTCTTGTAACATTTTATTCCTAAAAACAAATTTGAAATATTGATATTTTTCTCTCTCTAAAATATTTATTTTAAAATTCTATTATGGTGCTTTTTTCTAATGTACTTGTCCCACCCTGTATAAAACTGAATTGCATGGTACCTGGAAGTAATCCAGCTGGTAGGTAGTGATGTCGTTTTTAGAGAGAATCTTGGGCTGATTCACTTTCCAGCCCAGGTTGATCCGGGATGCGATCTTGCTGTTGATCCAGACCACGGGCCGTGGGGGTTTTAGATAGACCTGGACGGGCTCAGTGGTGATGAGGGGACCTTCAGGAAGCTTGAGAGTGAAACTGATGAGGAAGTAGCCTCCAGATGGAAGCCTATCTACGACGTACTCCTGGGGATCTACAGACAAACAGTTAGCACTCTCACAACACCAGATTATACCTCTATAGATAGAATTTTTATTGAAAAATCAGACATGAAGCATTAGTGCACTAAATGATAAAAATAATTTGAATTTTTAATACGCTTATGATTCTTTTAAATACAACCATTTTCACAACTGTCTTCTTTTAATTCAATGAGAAAATTAATGAGAGGGTCTGGTTCATTAGTAATAAACCTTTCCACGTTTCGCCAATTTAATCGAACATATCGCATTATTATTGTATTTTCATATCAATTGATTTATAAAAATATCCTGGAAATAAATTGAATAATACAAAAAAAAAAAAAAAAGAAATGAGGCTGAGGATGGCAATTGCGTGAGCTCAAAACTGAGGTAAAAATATAGTTACATATAATGTTAGCATTTTGGCGAACAGAGCAACGGGGGCACTTGATTTGGGCCATTCTATATGCATATTATAGCGTAGAAATCAGGTCTTTGTATATCTTAAGATGTAAGCGTATTTATTGATGACGTCAGCACGACTAGTCGACAATTATCAACCAAACTATCTACAGCTAGAGAATATCGAGCAAGCAAGCAAAGAAATATTTTGATCATTACTTTACAAAACAGAGTAATATATATTTATATAATCTGTTAAATATTTTCATTGAATATTTAAATTAAAATTTTAATTATTTATTCTCTCTCTCTCTCGCCACAATATTACACAAATTAATCAATTTCAACTTGGTGCCATTGTTTTCAAATGAGAATCAATTAAAATGTTGCGGTTGTCAAGTTTTATACCATCTGTAAATATATTACTCAAAGAGAAAAAAAATTAAAATTACAATAAACACAGATATAAAATAATGTTCAATAAAATAATCCCTCGTATCAATATTATTAAAATGAATGTGTTAATGTGTATTTTATGTTTTCCCCAGTCTCAGATTCGAGACATCTTTAGAACATGGCATATATAAAAAGGTAAAAATAAAAAATCTTCATCAATTGTGTGATTTTTCAGATGTTTTGATCACAGATAAAATTATTAAAAGTCCATATAAAAATACAACTCACCAAATTTAGGAATACTGTAGCGCATTATTTTAACATCCCCTGATATGTTTATCCTCATCAGCCTTGTTTCTTCAAGTTTCTGCGACGATTGGAAAGAGAAGGTGGCGGAATCTGTGGTAACAGACTTCAGAATGGCCACCACATCGTTCGTGACTGAACACAAACACCATTGTCAGCCCTCAAGTACTGGAGATTTAAATTGTGACAGTAAACAATCTAGCGTCATTTGAATGTTGATTAAGAAATAAACAACAACACACACAACAGCTTTATTAGGACATTTCCGTCCTGTAAGGACTCGCCATGGATCATTTTCACGAAGAAAGGGGTAAAAACATAAACAATGGAGAGAAGGGATTAAGAAATAAACATCATAAAATCAATTCCAGTTTCATTTTAAAATAGGCCCTTTGTATACCACACGAATTAATGAGCTTTAGTCACTTATCTAAAATCAAATTAATTTATTTGAACCTATCTTTCTAGATTATATAAAACGGCGTACCTGGATCTGTAAAGAAAAAAAATTTTTTTTTCTCAAAATATTTTGAGAGATAAAGAGGGAGAAATCTTTACAGATCCAGTTACGCCCTTTTATATAAACTCAATTGATGGATTGCCTTTTGACTAAAAATATCTTTCTAGATTAAAAATTGATAATAATAAACATTAAAAACCCTGTGTAAGAGCCTTAACATTTATTAAATAATAAAACTAATAAATCACAGAATAATTTGCGGTGGCTTACTCGGTGAATCATCATCAGTCCCATGACCTTATATCAGCATTCTTCCTGCCGTCAGCTCTGCCCTGGACAACAAGCTCCAAGGCCTGAAAGTCTGGGAACTGAGGCAATTCCTCCCAAGAATCTGCCTCTTCAACGTGGAGGCGGAAATCGCGGATGAGGACATTGTCAAGGCCTTCCTTTCCACCGATGTCCTCAGCCAGCTTCCTGGAGACAAGTCTGTCTTAGTGGCACACAGATCTCCGACCAGAAATGGCACCTGCACGGCCTTTATTGAGCTGGAATTGGCTTCCTACAAGGCCATTGGAAGACGCGGCAGGATCATTGTGAACCAAGTGATCCTGAACTACGAGGAGTATGTCCGCGTCTGCTACCGCTGCTGTGGCTACGGCCACAACGCCGATAGGTGCACCAAGGCTACGGTCACCTTCTGCCACTGCGCTTTTGGTGACCACCAAGGCCGAAACTGTCCAACTCTCGCCAACCTTCCCACGGCCAAGTGCGCCAACTGCTCAGCCAAGGGCCTCTCTGCCGACCACGAGGCAAGATCAATGTCTAGCCCAACTGCCAGAGCTAGAGCTGCAAAGTTCTAGTCCTCCCGCCTTCTTCCGGCCTCCTGACCTCCGCGGACCCAATCCGGCATAACCTGCCTCCTCCCCAACGGAGATCCTGTCCCTAGCCTCTCCAGACTGATCATAGTGGTTTCATATATTCCGCTTTACGCGGCCATTGGGGCTCAAAAATCATTTGTTTTGGTTAGCAGCTCCGTAAATAAAGATATTTTCTCTCTCTATCCAGCATTCCTGAGACATAGGATACAAACAGCTATCCTGCTTGGACTGACCCACCTCAATCCTACATCTATGGCCAACTTCCCAGACTGAACCTCAGCATGGAAATTTCTGGTCAACTGGTTCAACTCAGCAATCAAAACAGGACGCAAGTAAAAGCGCTCAACACTAGTCCATACTAGTGAGCTGGACTCCCCAGGTAGTTGGTGTTCTGCGCTCCAGGAACCTGGGTTATAAATATCTCTCTCTATTTTTAATATTTTGTTTATCTCAGTCTCTCTCTCTGTTTCCTTTTGAAAGTAAATGTTTTAAGTAATGATAACTCGTTCTGGTCTATTGCTAATAATTATTAGATTATAATCTAGATATGGACCAATGAAGCCAACCTCCCATGACAGTGCAACAATATTTCAAAACTTAAATATAAAATAATCTTTTTAATGTGATTTCTTAATCGATAAATACCAGGGTAAAATACTCTCGGGAATGATGATATCTATATATATATATATAAATCAATGTATGTATGTATGTATGTATGTATGTATGTATGTATGTATGTATGTATGTATGTATGTAAGTATGCATGTTTGTTTGTTTGTATGTTTGTTTGTTTGTATGTCCGGTATACAAATTCGCAGTAGTTCACTAATTCAAACCAAAATTTCCATACATAGGTAAAAAATACGGGGAAGACGATAGGCTATTTTAAAAAATATATAAATCAATAATAAAACTATATATTCAAATTATTCTACTTAGCTCACGAACAGCGCCCTCTATCAAAGATTAGATTAAATTATGCTGATGCAAACAAATAGATAATGCTAATAACAAACAATTATATAAAAAAAAATCTTATCTAAATATATATCACTCGGGTAGATATGCACACGGGTCAATCCCGGGGCGAAGCCCGGGTCACTCGTCTAGTAACCAATAAACATAGTTACCAATTTTACTCGAATAAAGAACATGCTATACTGGAGCGGGCGCTTAAACTACTATTCTGGAACTGAATTGAACTAAATATACTGTGTGTAGAGGAGTTAAACTTATTATTCTGGAGAGGAGAACTAAACTTACTTTACAAAATTAAACTCATTTTGGGCAGAAAAGTTCAACCTTTTTTGTGGAGTAAAGTTTTTTTTTTTTTGCTTATCCCTAATACACGTAGTACAGGCCATGATAATAATCATGTTGGGTAGAAGTTGGCGACTGCTTTTACTCTAAGTGCACCACATGTCTACACATGTGAAAAGCAGTTCGACTTTTCACTTACAAGTGAGCCAGAGCCCCGTTTGGTTACTTGCACTCGCTGGTGGGGTTGGAATTTTTCAAGAATCGGGGGCCATTGGAGCTTTTTTTTTTTATCAGAAAAAAAGTGCCCAATGCGGGAATCGAACCCGGATCGCAGCGGTCGAAAACCAACGGTTTAGACCAGCCCTGGCCAACCTAAATGACGCCATGGGCCGCACAGAATCGTAAACAAGGTCTAAAAACTTTAACTATATCAAAATTTTAACTTTAAAATGAATTTAAAAAAATAATTAATACTTCCTTGATGCTTAATGTTTTTATTTATTATTTTTCGACTGCTTTTTTTTAAATAAAAATAATAATAACAATTTAAAATATTTCTCTATTAATTACCATTATTCCTAACTTTTTTCTTCCTTTTTATGGAATCAAATATGTATTTTAAAAATTGAGGGACATATTTTAAATAAAAAAGTATTATAATTATTTCAATATATATTTTCTGTTTTTGAATATACAGACGAGAAATGAAAGTTACAAAAGAAATATAAAGTTAAATAACGAGCAGCAAAATTGTTTTACAGCGGGAGGCGGGTTGGCCAGGCCTGGTTTAGACCATCCTTCCACAGACCCCCGTGAAGTTAAATTCACGATGTCGAAACAAATCTGCACTCAATCTACTCCAGGGGTCCGTAACCTGCGGCTCAGGAGTCACATGCAGCTCTTTGGATGTGAAGCTGTTTATATAGTTCCATACGTAAATATTATTTATACTTGTACTATTTATTGTTGGCAAGAAAAAATGTTGTGGCTCTTTAAAAACTTTGAAATTTTGTAAATGGCAAATTTTGACTCATTCTACTTAAACGTTTGCCAACCCCTGTCCTAGACTGTAGGACTGCCATAGAGGGTCACGTACCTGGTTTGACGTTCAGCTGGAACATCTTGGTGACCGAGCCAGCGGAGTTGTAGGCTATGCACTCGTAGCTTCCAGCATAGTTCTGGGTGACGTTGGGCAGGAACAGATCGGCCGTATAGCTGATGTTTACATCCTGTCGAGGCACATTTTATCTTTATTCCCGCTATTTCAACAGGTAGATTCTCTCTACCTGCTATCTCACAACCTACAAAGTTGTCTATATGTAATAAATGTGATTATAGAATACATATATTCACATATGGTAGCGCTAGGTCTTGGAAGATGTACATGCCCAGAATTTTCAAGAAAAAGACTATTTAAGAGGGTCACAAAGTCAAATTTATCTCAATCATTCTTATAAACCTTTCAAGGTCATTTAATGTTAAAAGGTTGGTTTGAAAGAGCTCTCTTCGTTAGGTCAAAGTATTCAAGATCATATCCGCACACTTTCTCCAGTGGTCTTCATTTTTAAACATTATTCTTGGATTCTATCGAAACTGGGGAACTAGACTACCGTATATATTCGCGTATAAGGTATATTTGATAATTTATTTGAATCTCCTGGACACAAATTAAACAAGTCAAAAGGCCCCTGGAGATGAGTTTTCATTTTTATTAACACAATATACTACTTTTGCTCCGACTAATTGACCAAATAGGGATGGCCTTATAAGGAGGGGGCACGCGGATTAACGCAATCACGAGCTTTCGGGTATTTCTGTCCTTCTACAGAGTACACAAGCGAGATTACCTTCCGTATCCAGTAGTACTTGACGTTGGTGCCCCTGTCAACCTTGCAGATCAGAGTAACGGCGGCTCCCTCCGTGGCCTCCACGTCCTCAGCCAAGTCCTTGAAGTACGGATGGACATCGTTGGCGCTTGCTGCTACAAACACCTCGAACTTTCTTGTAAATTAGAATTTTTTAAATAAATAACAGTTAGGCTCTATCGTAAAGAGATAGAGGCTGCCTGGCCGGCATTCATAGTTCTTCAAGATACTTCGGCCAGAAGACTTTAATTTTAAGAAATTATGTTTATGATACATTAGTGCGCCATCTGTTATGAAAATTCGTAACTATTATAGACGCGTATGATTCTTTTAAAAATAAAACAATTTCTACTGTCCTTACTGCAATGGAAAAATTGCAGTAAGGGCAGTAGAAATTGCTTAAATTTTAACGCATCTATAATAGTTCCGAATTTTGATAACAGTTTAATAAAAATTGCAGTTTAATCAAATTTTGTCTTTATTGAATTGATTTAAATCTTCGGAGAGGTAATAGTAAAAATAAAACAATCAATATAAAATTCATATCGTAAAGATATACCTGGCCAGCATTCATAATTCTTAAAATTAAAGATACTTCGGTTAGTAAATCTTTTAACGCCTTGTCAAATGTTTTAATTTTTGTTCGCTCCTGACCAGGACAAACGATTTTTGTCGAAACGTCAAGATAATAAAACGATTTACTGTTCAAAGTATCTTTAATTTTTAATAATAAAATTTATAATTAGTTAAATTGTTCTTCAAATTAAAGATCCTTCGGCCAGTAAATCTTTTTTATTGTCTTGACGTTTCGACAAAAATCTTTTGTCCTCGTTAGGAGCGAACAAAAATTAAATCTGGCAAAGCACGTCGAGATAATAAAAAGATTTATACTGATCAAAGTATCTTTAATTTGAAGAACTATGAATTCCGGCCAGGCAGCCTCTATCTTTACGACAGTTAAATCGTCCCTGAAAATGTGCGTTCTGAAAATTCTGGTATAAAATGCGTCAATTCTCATTTAAACGATCAGACCAAGTTAGCAATGGCAGAATACCTGGAAGCACGAGGAGAAGAAGGGTGATCCAGAAAGGAAGCATGGCGACCACAGGTGAAGTCTGGAGTGACACCTTTCTTTATACCCTGTTTGAGATAAGAAATCATCTTGATTGATAGACGTTATCCATCAGAGAAGGGATAAAAGGCAAGAAGAATGTTTAAGCTCCACATCCTGATAGCATCGTTTGAAACATGTAATCCCTGGTCTTAAATCTTCAGATAAATATCTCCTTACACAGCCAATCATGGGTAAGGTCGTAAATGAACAAAAGGTATTGGGGGAAATACGGAAATTTATTAATGAAACTCATCAATTCCGAATGACTCTTATATTTTAGTACCACTCACGCGGTCGGTGGAAGGATGGTCTAAACCGTCGGTTTTCGACCGCTACGACCCGGGTTCGATTCCCGCATTGGTCACTTTTTTTCAGATAAAAAAAAAAAAAAAATGCTCCAATGGCCCCCGATTCTTGCAAAAGTCCAACCCCACTAGCGAGTGCAAGTAACCAAACGGGGCTCTGGCACATTTGTAAGTGTAAAGTCGAACTGTTTTTCACATGTGTAGACATGTGGTGCACTTACAGTAAAAGCAGTCACCTACTTCTACCCACTATGATTATCATGGCCTGTACCACGTGTACTAGGAATAAGCAAATAAAGTATGTTGAAAAGTGACTCGCACCTCGGCTGTCGCTTAGCAACGGCCACTTCCCCCAGACATTACGTAACTGTATATAGGTTTCAGTTTTGCTTGTTGACTCACTGGGCTTACCTTCTTCTTTTAACTCTCTATTGTTTGTGTTGTAAGATTTAGGTACTTACAGCTTGTAGGAAGGCATGAGGACGTTGAGGATTATATGATAATAATCTTTATTATCCATTTAGCAAGAAAAGACAAAGTTATGGTAGCGAACAGTTATTGAAGTATAGAGAAGAAGGTAAACAAACAGTTGTGATGATGATAGGTCCAGTGTGGCGCTAGCTGTCGTAGCATTCAGTTATCCAACAAATCCCCGGCATGAATGTGGAGACATCACGAGGTTGTAGCGTAACTTCTCAAATGTCGGCCTTGGTAGCGGCTTGGTCAGAATGTCCGCCTTCATGTCGCCAGTTGGGCAGTAGACCATTTTTATCACTGTCTTCTTCTGAAGATCCTTCAGGTGATGGATCTTGGTTGCGATGTGCTTGGTTCTAGAAGACACTTTTTCGGATGAACATATCTTGAGACATGATTGATTGTCTTGGTGAAAGTAGATTGGAGCTTTCTGTTCCAGTTCGAGATCCTTTAGCAAGTCGAGAAGCCATAACAGTTCTTGTGAGGCTTCAGCTGCGGAGATTAGTTCCGCTTCGGTGGATGAGAGAGATACGCAACCTTGTTTCCCAGTCATCCATGAGATGGGGTTCGATCCCAGTAGGAACAAGTTTCCGCTTAGTGATTTTCTGTCGGTGTTGTCGCTTGCCCATGTGGCATCACTGTATGCTTCCAGTGTGGGAGGTTTTTGGTTAGATATGCGTAGCTCGAGTTCTTTAGTAGTTTTTAGATATCTTACGATTCTTTTTGCTGCATTCCAGTCACAATTTCTAGGATTCTGGTTTCTGCTGCTAAGTATGCAGACTGGAGCTGCGATATCTGGTCTGGATACTACGCTTAGGTACAATAGTGAGCCTATCAGTTGTTGGTATTGGACGTTGTTTGGTAGAAGTTTTTCATCAGATATACCGGGATATCCGCTTTCCATGGGAGTGAAAGTAGGTTTCGCTTCTTGGAGATTGTACCTTTCAACTAATTCTTGGATTTTATTCTTTTGGCTCAGAAGGAGTTCACCTTCTCTGTTCCTTGAGATTTCTATACCAATGAATTGAGTGGGGTCTCCAAGGTTCTTTATTTCGAATTCTTTTTCGAGAGTTTTTACAGTGTTTTGGATGATTATTTCGGAATCGCTTGCGAGGAGCATGTCATCCACATATAGAATCAAGTAGATGGAATGGTTTTCTTCATTCTTGGTGAATAGGCATGGGTCTACAATGCTCTGTTTGAAGTTGTTTTTAATTAGAGTGCTTGCGATTTTTGTGTTCCAAGATCTTCCAGCTTGTTTTAGACCGTAAATTGCCTTCTTTAGTTTGCAGACTTCGTTTGTTTGTTTTGTATGGAGTCCTTCTGGGAGTTCCATGTAGAGTTCTTTATCTAAGTCGCCGTGTAGGAACGCTGTCTTGACATCGAGGTGGATCACTTGCATCCCTTTGTAGACTGATGCGGCTAGGAAGGCTCTAATTGTAGAATGCTTCACAATTGGTGCAAAGGTTTCTTCGTAGTCTCGGCCGAATTTCTGATTGAACCCTTTTGCTACGAGTCTGGCTTTGTACCGCTCTATTTCTCCTTTGGAATTGAGTTTTTGTTTATAGGTCCATTTACATCCTATGATCTTTTTGTCCTTAGGTAGAGGGGTTAGTTCCCAGACATGGTTCTTCTCAAGAGAATTTAGTTCTTCGTTCATTGCTTGTAGCCATTTTTCTCTTTCTATTTTTGGTAATTGTAGGACTTCCGAGTAGCTGGTGGGTGTCGGAATGTCTTGAGCTTCAGTTTTGTACAGCATGTAGTCATTTCTTATGGGAGGTATTCCCTTTGTTGGTCTCGTGGATCTTCTTTGTGTGACCACTTGTGTTCCTGTGCTTGTACCGGGTTGAAGGTAATCCTCGGTTTCTGAGTCCTCAAGGTTTTCGGATTGTGTTCCTGGTTCCTGACTTTCCTCTGCATTACCAATATGATTGGAGGAAGTTAGATCTGTACTTAGTACTTGTGGTGAAGTTGTTTTTGTGGAAGCGAGGTGAAACCCATTTTCTTTTTCTATAAATTTTACGGATCTGCTGATTGTGATGTTGTCTGTATCGTGCAGGATTCTGTATCCTTTGCTTCGATCATCGTATCCAAGAAAGATCCCTTCGATAACTTTGCTATCCAACTTGTTTCTTTTTATCTTGGGAATATAGGCGAAGGCTTTACATCCGAATCTTTTTAGATGCTTCAGACTGGGCTTCCTGTTGGTCCATAGTTCAAAAGGAGTCTTGTCTGTAGCTTTCGAGGGTATTCGGTTGTGTAGGTAATTAGCTGTGGTAACCGCTTCCGCCCATAGAGACTGTGGGAGTCCTGAGTCAAACAGCATGCATCTTGTCATCTCCATTAGTGATCGATTTTTCCTTTCGGCTACTCCGTTCTGGGCTGGTGAGTAGGGGACTGTTAGCTGATGTTTGATTCCGCTTTGGTTCAGGAAATCTTCGACTTGTCGGTTTACGTACTCACGACCGTTGTCTGTCCGTATGGTTTGGATATTTTTTCCAAATTCCGTGTGGGCTGAGGTGACGTAGTCTTTTATTTTTTCATAGGCTTCGTCTTTTCCTTTCAGGAGGTAGATCTTCGTGTATCTGCTGTAGTCATCAGTGAAGGTGATGAAGTATCTCTTACCGCTAAGAGAGTTAGTTGGTAATGGACCGCAGATATCACTGTGGACAAGTTGAAGCGTTTCAGTTGCTCTGTACTCTGTCTTCTTTGGAAATGGGGTTTCGGTGAGTTTTCCTTGAATGCACTGAACGCAGTCTGTGCTGTGCGAACAGTTATTTAGACTTAGTCCTTTTGCTAGGTGCTCATTTCGAATCTTCTTAATTGATTCTATATTTCTGTGTCCTAGTCTGTCGTGCCAGAGCATGAGGCAATTTTTGTTCTTGCAGTGGTTTTGTTTTGCAACATTTGCTTTGAATGTGCGAGTTTGGGGGTTGTCATCCAGGTGGAGTCGGTACATTCCATTGTCAAGTATACCGTTCGCGAGGGCTGTGTTGTCTCTTTCGATGGTACACCAATCTCTGTTGAACGTCACTTTACATCCGTTGGAGGTGGCCGCACTCACTGACAGAAGGTTGTCTGTTAGTTCCGGGATGTAGAGAACTTTTGTGAGAAGTAAGGTGTCAGTCTTTCCTTGGGGTGTGATGACTTTGATTTCTCCTTGTCCTATCCCTTTGACCTGCAGCTTATTGCCATTAGCAACCACAACATTTTGTGTTTGTTCTCTGTTAAGTGCAGTGAAGAAGCTTTCGTCGTACGCCATATGAGATGTGGCTCCAGAGTCGATGAACCAGTTGTGTACACTTGCTTCTCGTTGAGTGCAATTGAGAGCTTTTGGGTTAGGTCCTTTTGTTGTTCTCTGATTTGTTGATTGTTCTTGGGTGACACTCGACTGATTTGTGTACTTTGGTACGTTTCCTCTTCTGAAGTTTTCATATTTGTACTCTTTGTTGCTGTTGTTTCGCTTTTGATAGTGCCAACATTCTTCTTTGGAGTGGTTTGGTTTGTGGCAGAAAGAACAGAATTTCTTCTCTTTTTCTCTTCTTTGGCTTGAAGCTCTGTGGAGGCTTTTTAAGGCTTTTGATCCGGTGCTTTCGTCTTTCGAGCTTTCTACTCTGCGTGTGTGTTCATCAAGGAGTTTGTTCTTGGTAAATTCAAGCGTTAGCTCGTCATCAGGTCTTGATTCCAACATCGTGATGAGATTGGAGTAGCTCTTTGGAAGCGAGCAAAGCAGTATAGCCGTGATGTGAGAGTCCTTTAGTGTTTCGCCAATGGTTCGCAGTTTGTCAACAAGTTCCATCATGGTAGTGATATGCTGTTGCATGTCTTTGTCTTCTTCGAGTTTTAAGCTGTATAGTTTCCTTAGCAAATAAATTTTTCCTGAGAGTGTTTTTCTTTCATAGATATTTTTAAGAGTGTCCCAGGTAGCTTTGGCTGTTAGTAGGTTTTTGACATGCACTATTTGTGAGTCGGCGATGCTTAGATTAATGATAGCTCTAGCTTTTGAGTCTTTCTTTTTCCATTCGACTTTAGGTTCATCTGGAATATTTTCGGTGACAACTTCCCAAAGATCTTCCTTTTGCAAGAGCATTTCAATTTTGAAAGACCATAGTGAGTAGTTATAGCCGTCGAGCTTATTTAGGGTTACATCGTGGCTCGGGAGTGACGCCATTTTTGCTAAGCCTTTTTTCTTTGTCTTAACTCGTTAGTTGAATTTCATGCAATACTCAGTCTCATAATCTAATTGTTGTAAGATTTAGGTACTTACAGCTTGTAGGAAGGCATGAGGACGTTGAGGATTATATGATAATAATCTTTATTATCCATTTAGCAAGAAAAGACAAAGTTATGGTAGCGAACAGTTATTGAAGTATAGAGAAGAAGGTAAACAAACAGTTGTGATGATGATAGGTCCAGTGTGGCGCTAGCTGTCGTAGCATTCAGTTATCCAACAGTTTGTCATCTAAATATAATCTATTTGATAATTAAACATACTTTCTGAGATCCAACCTCTGTTTTATTCTTACATGGCAGCAGAGCTTGGTTGGTATCAAATATTTTTTGTTTATCTAAGCTGAAATTCGTTTGCTTGCTCAAGATGACAACTGAACTTCCACAAATTCAAAAATTCAACGGCGATAATTTTCATCTATGGAAATTTCAAATGAAGATTATTCTAGAAGCAAAAGATCTTCTCAGTATAACTGATGGCTCTGAGGTAAAACCTGAAATAGAGGATATTGCAAAATTCTCTAACTGGAAAAAGAAAGATGCAAAATCCAAAATGCTGATCACTACTGCTCTAGAGTTTAAATATCTTCAACAGATTGTTAATTGCCAGACTTCAGCAGAAATGTGGAAGAAATTATCAACAATATATGAACTGAAATCTGAAACAAACAAATATTTGCTGCAACAAAGATTTTTTGAATATAAAATGAATCCAAATGATAACATTGCTACTCATATTTCCAAAGTTGAAACTCTGGCACAACAAATGAAAGATCTAGGTGAGCCAATCTCTGATGTTGCCCTAATTACAAAGATAATTTGCAGCTTGCCTGATAAATACAAGAATTTCATAACAGCATGGGATTCAGTTTCATCAGAAGAAAAGACACTAGAAAACTTGACGGCAAGATTACTGAAAGAAGAAAGCTTACAGGATCATTGGGATTCTTCAGGAAATTCTAAACCAGATAATGCCTTGATGACTTTTTCAAAGTTCAACAGAAATTCAACAGCTTCCAACAAACAACAGCAGCATCAACAATCCATTAAAGATAAAAAGAAGAACACACACTGTGGATATTGCAAGAAGAAAGGACATTGGTGGAAAGAATGCTATAAAAGAAAGGAAGAACAAAAAGGACAACAGCCAAGTTCTTCATCCAGAGATGATAGCTGTGCTTTTTCAGCTGAGACAAGTGCCTTCCTCGCTGAAACAAAGGATTCCTGGATTGCAGATTCTGGAGCAACGGATCACATGACTTTCAGAAGAGAATGGTTCTCTACGTTCGAAGAAATACCAGAAGGTGTTCATCCTGTGTGCCTTGGAGATGGAAAGAAGATCTATGCAAAAGGTAAGGGAAATATTGATATTCTCTCTTATGTTGATAGTCAGAAAATTAATGCAACTCTTTTGGATGTTCTCTATATACCTGAATTGGAGACTAATCTTTTCTCAATATCTACTGCAACAAAACATGGTTTGACGCTCATTTGTAAAGGAAATCAGATAAAATTGACTAAAAATTCGAAAGTGCTAGTTACTGGAATAAAGGACAATTTAAATCTTTATAGAATTTTTATTAAAGCAAAGCAATCTTCACAAACTCATGTTGCTCAGTTAAGTCTAGATATATGGCATCAAAGAATGGGTCATGTAAATCCTATAAAATTAACCCAAATGTTTGAAAATAATGTTTTTGAAGACGACATTAAAATTAGAGAAAAGCCTGATTCTTTACTATGTGAAGCATGCATCTATGGAAAACAAAATAGAAAGGTTTTTCACGCGTCAACAAGTCCAAATTCGACCTATCCAGGAGAGCTGATCTATTCAGATGTTTGTGGACCAATGAGTAAAAGATCACCAGGTGGATCATTATATTTTGTATCATTCAAGGATGATTTTTCAAGATTTAGAGTGGCCTACTTCATTAGGCATAAATCAGATGTACTTGAGAAATTTAAAGAATTTGTAAAAAGAGTTAGGACTGAAACTGGAAATAAAATAAAAAGATTCAGAACAGATAATGGCACAGAATTCTTAAATAAGAATTTTTCTGATTATCTAAAATCTCTAGGAATTGTTCATGAACTCACTGCTCCATATACCCCAGAACAGAATGGAATTGCTGAAAGAGATAACAGAACAATAGTTGAATCAGCTAGATGCTTGTTACATGGAAGAAAAATGCCGCTTGAACTGTGGGCTGAAGCCGTAAACACAGCAGTCTATCTCTTAAATAGATGTACTACTAAAGTATTGGGAAATTCTACACCTTATGAAATATGGTACAAGAGAAAACCCTCCATCTTACATTTGAAAACTTTTGGATGTAACGCTTATGTGCATATACCAAAAGATAACAGAAAGAAATTAGACAAAAAGAGTATTCGTACATTTTTTGTTGGATATACTGAAACTAACAAAAATTATAGAATGTGGGATCCTATTGCTAGAAAAATTATCATAAGCAGAGATGTAATATTTACTGAAGCTAATACATCAGAAAATATTCAGGATAACCAACAAGAGCAGGTAACTATATACAGTGAAGAAAGTGTTGATAACACAAATACCAGTTCCAAACCAGAAGAATCATGTCGATACCCTCTCAGGAATAGAATCAGAGAAAATGAACAAACATCAACCAGCTGTACAAGAGCTATTTCATATGCTTGTTATGTCCATGACCAAGAACCATTGAACTATGAAGATGCAATTGTAGGACAAAACTCAAAACAGTGGAAACTAGCTATGGACGATGAATTCAATTCCTTGATGAAAAATCAAACATGGACGTATGTGACACTACCATCAGACAGAAAAGCTATTGCATGCAAGTGGGTATACAAAATAAAGCAAAATGCAGATGGATCAAATAAAATGTTTAAGGCTAGACTAGTTGCGAAAGGTTATTCACAAAAACCAGGACTTGATTATGGTGAAACTTTTTCTCCAGTAGTAAAATTCGATTCAATTAGAACAATCTTATCACTTTGTGCATCACTTGATATGGAAATGATTCAGTTAGATGTAAAATCTGCCTTCTTGAATGGTGATTTGGAAGAAGAACTTTACATGGAACAACCCCAAGGTTATGAAAACCCAGATTTTCCAAATCATGTTTGCTCTCTTCAGAAAAGCATCTATGGTCTTAAGCAATCCCCCAGAATGTGGAACAAGAAATTTCATGAGTTTTTAATTAAGTTTGATCTCAAACCTAGCATATCAGATTCATGTGTCTATACAATGAAATGTAAACAGGCTTACATATTACTTGCAATATATGTAGATAATTGCTTAATCTGCAGTGTAAATAAACAACATTTAGATGATATAGTACAGTACTTAAATTCCAATTTTGAAATAAAAACTTTTACTGCCGATTATTTCCTTGGCCTACAAATATATCGAGATAGAACAACTAAAATGTTATTTCTGCATCAAGCCTCATACATTGAAAGAACACTTGAACATTACAACCTTCTTGATATTAAGTTACAATCTGTACCTTCTGATCCTTACTCAAAACTAACAAAAGAGATGTGCCCAAAGGATGATCAGGAAATTGAAGAAATGAACAAGATTCCATACAGACAGACAATTGGTAGTTTAATGTACCTCATGACTGGAACTAGACCTGATATTGCCTACGCAGTCAGCAGGGTTAGCCAATTTATGAACAACCCAGGACCTTCACATTGGACCGCAGTAAAGAAAATATTTGGATACTTAAAAGCTACGAAAAACATCGGTATTTGTTTTGGTGGGAGTTCCTGCACTTCAACTCTGATAGGTTTTTCCGATGCTGAGTTTGCTGCAGACATATTTACGAAAGCTCTACCTCCAGAAAGGCATAAAAGACTAAGGAGCCAACTTGGACTGTTTGAAACAACGGAGTGCTCGTCAGGTGGGAGTGTTGAAAAGTGACTCGCACCTCGGCTGTCGCTTAGCAACGGCCACTTCCCCCAGACATTACGTAACTGTATATAGGTTTCAGTTTTGCTTGTTGACTCACTGGGCTTACCTTCTTCTTTTAACTCTCTATTGTTTGTCATCTAAATATAATCTATTTGATAATTAAACATACTTTCTGAGATCCAACCTCTGTTTTATTCTTACAAAGTACCACTCACTTATACAGGCGTTTCGACCGCTAGAGTTGAAACTGCATATACTGTATACTCGTATACATATGTAACATATTAACATAGAAGATATAGAGATAACTCTGGCTATATAAATTTTTGCATATATATTAGTTTATAATAGTGAATCATCTTCAAATGGAGAAAAAATCTAGTAAAACTTAGTTTAGAGAGCTCAATGGAATTTTATTTAAAATTAATGTTCTTGAAATGGTAATAAGGCTTGTATTGGGTCACATGGTGTAGCAACATTAGCAATTTTAACAAGTCTAATAAAATCATAATGGCGGATAAGAAAATGTTGAAATTGTGGCAGCAATCATTCTGATAGCCTCCGAGAATGTCCCGCATTCCAAAAACATGAACAACCAACCGTACTAATAACACAACAGACAACAATACAACCAGCTGTATCAATTAAAGACGACCTGGGACGATATAATTCGACTGCATGGGCGAATGCATCTTCGTTGTCTAAGTACCGGAGTTTCAGACCTATGCCATTCTGGGAAGGTCCTCCTCTTGGAACATGGCCTGCGTGTCTGAAGAAGTCGCCACAGTTTAAAAAAACGCCGCTTGCTGTCATTTCCATTCGACGTAGATTCTGCCTCCGACAAACTGGACTGAAGTGCACGGGTGTCAATAATGATATCCTTAGGAATGCCGCTAGCTCTTATCGGGCGGTTCCTCCTGCTTCACGCCGCAGTCCGAATAAATGGATATTAAATCCGCTCCTTCCACCTGCTGGATAGGAGTGAAACAAGGCTACGTTTTCACAGCTTCTTTCTTCAGTCTTGAAACAGAACCAATTTTGTATCGCCTAGAACAAGTGAATTGACATAGACCCAGAGCAGCAGCTTTACACACCCAAGATAGTGGATATTGCTGCTGCTGTGATAGAGATGTATGGAGACATCTGAGACAACAAGCGATGACCCGTTTCAACTCGGCAAGAGCAAAGGCCCTTGGTGGCGTAACCCCGTCGATATTCCTTTAGGACTCAGCTGGCACCACTGAAGATGTTCGATTGTCCGAAGACCAAGAAGTTCGGTTCAGGATAACCATCTAGTGGAAATGATGAAGACGGGTGGATGAGAGCTGCCAACTCCTTGGTGCTCTCTTTTGTAATATAATATCTTCCCGACCCACAGACTCTATCTCCAGGCCATAGGCCCGACTGGTGCGCTTCGTCTGGGGACCTCAACAACCGCTTGGTTGCTGGGTGGCATTCTTGTGTGGCCAGTCTCTGTGGATGGATTCGGACTCCTCGACATCGGTAAACGGATGAGACTGGCGTATGTGAAGATGCTCAAGCCGTGCGGCGTGGAAGCCTCAGCGCCTACACGTGGTTCGCCGAGAGTGGTGAACGTCTTCCACATCGCAGGCTCCTGAAGATCTAGGAAGTTGCCTCGGAGATCCTGGAGATAGACCACCAGATAATACCTTCATGTCAACTGCGGAACCTTGCCCCCATCTTATCTCCTTCCGCCGCTCGATGGTTGGGAGCAGGTGTGGGGAACTTTGACGGCCATGTGACCCCCACACTCTTTTTGACGCTGCTGCGCTGTCTAACTTTGGCCACCAGCTGAAATAAGAAAACTTGCGCAGACCTTATGAATAAACAAAATGCTATGTTGCTGCGTGGGATGGCCATGTCGTTCAAGCGCTTATCGTATCGCACCAAATTCCGCATGTTGGAGCTTAGCGGTACTTGCTAACACCCAACTTCTTCGGAGATGGCACGTTGAGGTTTCTGTTAGAGGTGTGAAATTTATGGAAACAGTCGCTGCCCATCACACAGACGACCACGTGTCCGTGACTCCACCTTGTACGATATGATGTAACCTCCTACCTGTTGACTGTTCTACATGCTATTTTCTTCCCCTTTTGTGGGATTTTCTCTAATTATGTTATTAACGGAACCCTATTAAATCAACCATCACTTTGCTTCAATTTTCACTGGTTAATAAAATTACTTGAAATTCACTGGTTAAATTTTCCAATAGTTTCCTTCAGGACATAACGCCGAGGTTGTAATCACACTGCACGCTTTGGCCTGTCCTGCATCGCCTGTGTGCCCAGTGAGATGTAGGTACTGTTCCTGCAGCAGTGTCAGGTTGCTCGTCGGGGAGGCCTTCACCATCACTCCAGATCTGACCTGCAGAGCTGGGTCCTGGGGCGAGGCCTGGATGACGACCCATCCTCGCGTCTGCCAAGGCGAGCATTTTTAACTACTTCTTAACCATAGAAATGGGGAAGTTTGCGAAGGCCCTCTTACCATCTGGAGGAGGAGTCTATGTAAGTGGGGGAGCCTTCTAGGTCAGGGGTCGGCAAAATGCGGCTCGTGAGCCACATGCGGCCCTTTGGATGTGAAGCTCTTTATATAGTTCCATACGTAAATATTATTTATGTGAGTACTATTTATTGTTGGCAAGAAAAAAATTGTGAACCTTTAAAAACATTGAAATTTTGTAAATTTCAAACTTTGACTCTTCCGACTCAAAAGTTTGACGACCCCTGTCCTAGGCTAATTATTCTATATACAGTTACGAGCGTCATGACCTCTGTCACGGTTTGCCGGCGCCCTCCTATTGGTCGGCTACGAATCGAAAAACGTTTATAAAGTTTCCTGATAATGTGAAACTGTCTCACATTTCGGATCTTCCAGAAGTCCAAGAGAATAGTTACTCCAATTTACATGTAAAATGAGATATGCTCCTTATGCCCACAAAATGGGACACAAAGGCGCCAACTGCCCTCGAAGGACTGGAATTCTACAAGACAAATTGGTCATTCCTGAGAAATAACCTGTCAAATTAGTGCTTCCAGTCTTAATGACAAAAGCAGACGCATTCTAATATGATTGAGTAGAGATAAGAAAGAAGAAGAAGACTCGTCAAATTCCTGATCACTTGGGGTAAGCCCCTGTCGTTTCAAATTCCGCATACGGCTGCGAAAAAATGTTTTGATTCCAATCTCTATTGGCGATACACCATCTTTTAGTGAATCTGAGCAGAAACAGAACTCGTTTTTCTGCTCCATTTGAAAAGTCCATTGAGACCCAGAAGTTCTTTCCATTCAAGGAAAGCACAAAATTGCTCAGACCCAAATGGAAGTTCTCCTACAAAACGAGAAGTATTAAAAGTAAAGTCTTTAGGTCTGGGAAGAAATGATCTTCCCTAGGCATTTACCCACAATGGAAAAATGTAAATGCTTTAGGCCAAATCAAACACCAAGAAGAAGAAAGCCATTTAATCTTGCCCAGAACACTCGTGATTCGTACAGGGGAAATAAGTAGCACTCTGTACTAGAAGATATTGCGTGTCTGAACTTCTACCAGGTTGACTAAAAGATATTCCATATGGCGGCCTGAACATATGCGGAATTTCAATTCTTTAGAAAATAATTCAGCTTTGCTTTTTCTTAAGGAAAATGAAGATGACATCTGCTACCTATAGGAGATGAACGCCATTTTCATGGACAACGTAGGAGCCCACTCTTTCTGCTACAGCGCTCTTGTTGTGCCTGCAATAACCAACATGGGATCTGGCCTCACCTGCATCTTTGAGGTCGGGGTCATTGTTCATCGGCAGCGTGTCCTGGGCAAGGTTTCCCTTGTCTCCCATGCCCTTTAGTTTTCATAGCGTGGGTCAATGTCTACGTCTTTCACGCTCTTGAAAAACTTACGTCAAAATTATCACGTTTATATATATATAGTAGAACCTCCCTATAAAGGACACTTAATTGCAGAGCCAAAGTGTTCTTTAGGGAGAGGAGTCCTCTTACCAGAATTGCTAAATAGTAAAAATGGTAATTTTGAAAATGAAAACTGTCCTTTGTAGAGAGGTGTCCTCTAGCATGGGTGTCCTTTCATGGAGGTTGTTCTACTGATTTAAAAAAACAAAATAAGACTTATCCTGATCGCTCACATGAGCATTTTAAATGGTAGAGCGCCATCTAGTGGAACAAATATCAACTAAATGTTGATTTGACTTGTTCCAGTATATTCGCCAAACTCGTTTTCTTGATAAATCATTAAAGTCAACCACGAACACGTTTTGAGCTGTTGATAAACGTCAACGTGGTACAGACTATAAATAGCCATTTCTTGATTTCTCAAGAAGCCTCTTGAAACAAATTTTTGGTCGTTGATGTACAGCCTGCACCATGCTGACGAGCGCCAACAGCCTGAAACACGTTTGTTGTTGGTTTTTCTTGATTTATCAATAAAATAGGCTGGCCAAATATGAGTTAAATCAATATTTAATTGGCTTTTATTCCATATATGGCACTCTGCCATCTAAAATTCTAATGTGAGCAGTCAGGATGTTTTTTTTTTTTTTTTTTAATTTCAAAACCTGTGTGACACTTTTTTTTTCGCCTAATTTTTCACACATATATATGCGGCCTTAACTACCCGTTTCGTGATTTTTCAGGATGCCTGAATGACCAAATTTTGGGGTCGTTGAGGTACAGCTTGCACCATGCTGATGAGGGCCAACAGCCAGAAACGCGTCCGTGATTAGCTTTTCTTGATTAATCAAGAATGGGTATTTGGCCAATTCTGGAATAATTAAAAATCAACGAGAATAGTTTATATTTATTCCGATAGATGGCGCAAGCCATCAGCAACTTTCAGTTGCACGATAAGGAGATGCCTTTTTCTTAATTTATGTACCTTATCCCAGTACAATATTACATTTGTACTATTTTTTCATATATATATATATATATGCGTCGCATTCTATATGTTGTTCAGAAACACCAAGCCTGATGTAACTTAAAATTGGCAATCAAATAGAATACCACCGGACAGGGCATCAATAAAAGTCAAATAACAGGTCGTTAATAAAAAGTATATATGTTGTAATAAAAAATAAATGAGCCGACACCATCACAGTGGGCTTCTCATCCAAGATACAGTCAGGGTTGGAGGCGCACTAGCCTGAAGACAAAAGAAGACCACACGTATACGAATGCGGTTACCTCAGTTTAGGGGGTGGTTTCCAGGAAGGATGAGTCTAAGGAAGATTCCTGGGACCACTCTGGTCAATCAGGTAGCATGGCTGCTTAACTTACATGACTACACTCCTGGTGTGGTGCAGTGGACATTGTTGGGAGGTACAGTAAACCCTCTACACGATCGTATCAAGTCTTGTTCTGGTAGACTTGATGCTGTAACCAGAAGGGATACTCCCTCTTTAAAAATCCCGAGTTCAACTGACCCAGTTGATGGACCTCAGCAATAGTCCCACTCCAGGGATACAGAGGAGCTGTGTCTGTGCTCATGTTAAGAGTCAGCAGCAAAGGCTTCCATGTTAGGAACAGCCTCAAATTACAAGCAAAGTCAGACTTTCACCAAAGTGTGCCTGGATCATGGTGCCATGATCAACGAAAGCTGCATCCCTATACCCCATTCCATGAGATCATGAACTCATGGAATTTGTGTAATCTTTACACAAGGGGATAAGAAACAACAACAACAACAACAACACACTCCTGGTGTGTCTGCCTGGGCTGGGTCTCTCCTATCTGGGTACCTCTCTGTCTGTCTTCCTTGGTCCTCAGCCCCAGCTTATATCCTAATTGTGACATCAGAGAGGAAGGATGTCCAATCAGGGACTGCCATGTTTATAAATCTCTCTTGTTTATATTATCCTTCCTCTCTGGCTCACCGTCCCTTTCTCTCCCAGGTATCCTTTTTATTCATGCCATTTTGTATCTACACATGAGCTTGATTTTATATGCAACATATACCATTATGAAATATATATATTCCAACATCAAGCAGTTTTATGCAAAATCTATTGTAATATTTAAATGTATATATAACTAGTTAGCATCTTAATGGCATTTATTTATTTCTATGTACTCCTGTAGATGGACAGTAATGCCCGAAAGCTCAAGATTACAACAATAAAGATGAAACTCATCTCCAGAAACCTGTTGTATTATTACTTTGTGTTTATTCACCTCTGTATACTCACATAAGCAACATTTCCGTGAAATATCTTAGTTCATAGCTAATGGTAGTCACCAGAAAATAGTGGCAGAAATCATGGGGGCTAGTAGTGCAGATTACATCTCTGAGAGTATGAGGTGTGTTCAAAAAGTATCGCGAAATTTGAATTTTCGCGGGTTACGTATATTCGAATTTCGATCTTTTTGTGGCTTCATGTTGGTACTCATGTCTCTCACTTATGCCGACAAGCTCGGCCATTTTGAATGTTCACTTAATTGTTGACAGCTGCTTTGCTTGCAGGTGTTTTGGATCGTCTTTGATTTTTACCTATTAAAAAAAATGGATCAAAGAACCTGTATCAAATTTTGCGTGAAAAACGAAATTAAGTGCGCGGATGCATTCCGAATGTTGACTGTGGCATACGGAGAAGCTACCTTGGACCGAAGCAACCTTTATCAGTGGTACAAAATGTTCTCAGAAGGCCGAGAAGATGTGAACGACGAAGAGGTTGCCGGACGCCCGAGCACTTCAACAACAGACGAAAAAATTAATGAAGTGGAGAAAATGATATTGGCCAATCGTCGAATCACTGTTAGGAAAGTTGCTGAGGACCTAAACATATCGATTGGCTCGTGTCATTCGATTTTTATCAATGATTTGGGCATGAGACGGGTCGCCGCGAAATTCGTACCAAAATTGCTCAATTGCGACCAAAAACAGCATCGCATGAAAATTGCTAATGAGATGTTGGACTCTGTCCGCGACGACCCAAATTTGCTCCAGAGGGTCATAACTGGTGATGAAGCGTGGGTTTATGGTTATGACGTGGAAACCAAAGCTCAATCATCTCAATGGAAGCTGCCGTACGAACCAAGACCGAAAAAAGCGCGCCAAGTTCGGTCGAATGTGAAAGTTTGCTGACAGTTTTCTTCGATTGCAGGGGCGTGGTGCATCATGAGTTCTTGCCACAGGGTAGAACGGTCAAAAAGGAATATTACCTGCAAGTTATGCGCAATTTGCGCGAAGCAATCCACCAGAAACGCCCGGATTAGTGGAAGAACAAAAATTGGCTTTTGCACCACGATAACGCCCCTGCTCACACATCGTTGCTCGTGTGCGACTTTTTGGCCAAAAACAACACACTAATGATGCCGCAGCCACCGTATTCCCCAGATCTGGCCCCCTGTGATTTTTTCTTGTTCCCTAAACTGAAGAGGCTCATGAAAGGACGACGTTACGCTAGGCTTGACGAGATAAAGACGGCATCGAAGGAGGAGCTGGAAAAGATTTTTAAAAATGATTTTTTGAAGTGCTTCGAAGATT
This sequence comes from Cordylochernes scorpioides, assembly GCA_030710605.1. Lineage (NCBI taxonomy): Eukaryota > Metazoa > Arthropoda > Arachnida > Pseudoscorpiones > Chernetidae > Cordylochernes > Cordylochernes scorpioides. The sequence continues at coordinate 72,727,311 of CP092881.1, forward strand.
GGAAAAACCGTTGGCACAAGTGTATAATATCTCATGAGGATTACCTTGAGGGGGACAAAATAGGTATTCATGAATAAATAAATAATTTTTGAAAACACACAAAAGTCGCGATACTTTTTGAACACACCTCGTAGATCTTTAAAAATACTGAGTTCAACTGACCCAGTTGATAGACCTCAGCAAGGGTCTCTTTCCAGGGATACGGAGGTCTATACTCATGTTAGAGTTGGCAGAAAAGGCTTCCATGTTAAGAATGGCCTCAATCTACAGGCAAAGTCAGACTTTTACCAAAGTGTGCCTGGATCATGGTGCCATGATTAAGGAAATCTTCACCCCTACACCCCATTTCATGAGATCATGAACTCATGGAATTCGTGTAATCTTTACACAAGGGGATAAGAAACAACACATATCTGAGAGTAAACTTGCAAGCCAAAATTGACAAAGGACAACACTGTTTTGAGATGCTTGCGTATCAATTCACAAGTATGTACAACTGCTGTAAAATTTTAAATGTATATATTTTTATTTATTATTCATATAATAATATTTTATATATTATTTTATCTTATATTATTATTTATTATATTTATAAACATGAATATATTGTAGGTTTTAGATATTTTAAATTTTACAGCAGTTGTACATACTCGTGAATTGATACACAAGCATATCAAAACAATCTTGTTCCCCGAAGAAGTTTGGCAAGTTGCCATAGGAAATATTGAAAAATAAAACTTTATGATCCAAAATAAACATTTTAAAATAATTTAATATATGAATTGCTCTATTTTCAAACATATACAACTGTATATATTTCCCTACATTTTATCTAACCAGTCATCACAATTTCAGATCATTAAATCTATCCAAGGGCTATCTGGCTAATAGGACTATACTGTGGACACAACGTGGGTTTTCAATCAACCAGTGAGAGAGTTTGTAGTAAGGAAATAACAACTTGGTCTCGCATTATATTTTATTCAAAGTGAGGGAGGGAGAGCAGAGAAAATATCCACAAAAATTGATCATGACTTTAAAACAACTTATATATTTTATACATGCAACACCCAAAAAAAGCATTTATTGACTATAAGATTTTATACAGTGTATTTTATTAAAATCAATTAACATTTTTAAAAGCAATTAGGTATTTGAACATAGGTGTAGTTAGTGGATGAACTAACCATAAAATCTGATGTAACTTGGAACAATAAGACTAGACACACAATATATATTTACAGGAATAAATCAAAGCTTCATCCATCTGTAGTTGAAGGATCTAACATCAAGGCAGCAAGGAGGGACCACAAGTCTCCGGCAGCACCAGAACAGTGATAGGGATTGAAGGAGCCAGTTTCTCCCAGTGATCAGGACTCCGTCTGCCACTGTTCCACAGATTATTATTATTATCCCTAGTACATGTGGTACAGGCCATGATAATGATGTCTTCTTCTTCTTCTTTCTTATCTCCACTCAATCATATTAGGGTATCAAGTTATGACCCTTGATGGTGTTTGTTTGACAACCATCATGACTGGGTGAAGTAGAAAGGGTCTGCCTTAGTCATTACGACTGGGAGCACTACTCAGTGGCAGGCCAACTTAGCTCCATAGTGGGTAGTTAGCGACTGCTTTTTACTGTTAATGTACCACATGTCTACATATGTGAAAAGCAGCTCGACTTTTGCATCTATAAATGTGCCAGAGCCCCATTTGGTTACTTGCACTCGCTAGTGGGATTGGACTTTTGCTAGAATCGGTGGACCATTGGAGCATTTTTTTAATTAGAAAAAAAGTGCCTAATGCGGGATTTGATCCCGGGTCGTAGCAGTCAAAAACCAATGGTTTAGACCATCCTTCCACCGACCCCCAAATCTACATTTGATTAGGCAATAATTTTGTTTCATTTTTAACAAATAGTACTATTGACAAGGCACAATTTGGATTATAGATTAGAAACACAGGATAAATCCAAATAAATGAATAATATGTGATGTTTCCATAACAGTGTTATTACTGAAATGTCATACATTATTTAGTTAATCGATACCTCCACCTTTGCCGGTCCCAAGCCCGGATGAAAAAGGAGGAGGGGGAGCAGTAACAAGCTTGCTAACAAAACCTGGGCTCAGCTGGCCCGGCTGATAGTACCCTGTAAGGACTCCAGGGATACAGGATGAGCAGCGTTTGTACTCCATGTTAGGAGCAGCTGCACATGACGTCTGTTCCTCATGTCAGAGACGGCCATTTCTTTTGGAGCTAAGTCGGCCTGCCACTGAGTAGTGCTCCCAGTCTTAATGACAAAGGCAGACACATTCTACTTCACCCAGTCATGATTTTCAAAACCACATCATTGACTATTGGCTCATCCATTGATGAGCTCTACTCATCCCGAGCAGACACCATCAACAAGTTCTACAAGCATTTCAGTAACAGCGTTGTTACCATCTTCAGACAAAAGTGCTGAATGTAATTTTTTCTTGTTCAGTACTTGTGTCTGAAGATGGTAACAACGCTGTTACAGAAATGCCACACACTATTTATCTATTTGGATTTGGTCTTGTTACCTTGTGTTTCTAATCTATAATCCAAATTGTGCCTTATCAGAAATAACAATAAGACACAAGAGAGGGACTAGATCGGGTGAATATGGTTGTTGTTGTCATGCCCAATGAAGAGCCTCAGATGTCTCCATACATCTCTATCACAGCAGCAGCAATGTCCTCTATCTTGGGTGTGTATACTGTATTGTTGTTGTCGTGTCCAATGAAGAGCCTCAGATGTCTCCATACATCTCTATCACAGCAGCAGCAATGTCCTCTATCTTGGGTGTGTGTACTGTATTGTGGTTGTTGCCATGTCCAATGAAGAGCCTCAGATGTCTCCATGCATCTCTATCACAGCAGCAGCAATGTCCTCTATCTTGGGTGTGTATACTGTATTGTTGTTGTCGTGTCCAAAGAAGACCCTCAGATGTCACCATACATCTCTATCACAGCAGCAGCAATGTCCTCTATCTTGGGTGTGTATACTGTATTGTTGTTGTCGTGTCCAATGAAGAGCCTCAGATGTTTCCATACATCTCTATCACAGCAGCAGCAATGTCCTCTATCTTGGGTGTGTATACTGTATTGTTGTTGTCGTGTCCAATGAAGAGCCTCAGATGTCTCCATACATCTCTATCACAGCAGCAGCAATGTCCTCTATCTTGGGTGTGTATACTGTATTGTTGTTGTCGTGTCCAATGAATAGCCTCAGATGCCTCCATACATCTCTATCACAGCAGCAGCAATGTCCTCATCTTGGGTGTGTAAAGCTGCTGCTCTGGGTGGTGAATATGGTAGTGGGACAATAAGTTCATATTTTTGGCATCAAGATTCTAATGTTTGTGGGTTCTACCAAACACAAATCTCTTGACATAAATTTGAATCCAGTTTTCTGAGACTTTATGCAAACATTCACCTTTACCAGCCATTCTATTAGATAGGAATTGAAGCTATGAGGCCACTTGGATTGAAGTCCTGTAAGATGGCTCAATAGTTTACTAGCTAGCATCAGAGTTGGATATGGGGGGGGGAGGCTGCATATTTTTTTTATAAAAACTTATTCTTTCAAACATTAGATTTTTTTTTTACTTGAACAGGACCATGAGTCTTAGGTTGAGGAAAGATTGTAGCACAAGGTGTATGTACAAAATTATCTCTGCTGAAAATAGATATTATCCACAAAGAATCTAGCAAAACATTTCAGATTAAAAGTGAATACAAATGCTTTAGAAGGGAAACTTTTTAAAAGGAGTATTTGGGGAATATATATTAAAAATAGATGACAAACAGAAATTGTAAAAATTAAACTATGCATAGTAGATTCTGTGATGTACTGCATCAATTCAAGTCTGATGTGGACATTGTATAACTGCATTTATCATGTTCTGTAGTATTTAAGAAAGTTTTTACCCTGAGAGGCCCTGAGGAGTCTGCGGTTCCCATTGCCTCCTGAGCCTGGGTCCTGCGTTCCATGGCCTCCACTGTGCGCTGGTCCTTGATCCCCCGGCCCTTCTGCTCCACTTGCCGCTGCTCAGCAGCCTTGGCCAGCATCTGTCTCTTGGCTTCCTGTTGGACAGCACATGGCTTTATATATATAATCTAAATGACAAGGGTCGCCTCTCCCGTCAAAATAGACGTCTAAAACCAGACGCCATCTATTGACCGTCGCCGCAACTAGCGGCCTCGGGTCGGTGACAAAGCCACAACACCAGCTTTGACAAACTGAACACCTCTTTGGCAGATTGTCGATTCCATTAAATCCTATGTGGATCTCATGGAATAAAGTCCGCCCTAGACTGACGAGGGCCATTATCCCGAAACCATGGTGTTTAGTCTTTGTGTATTAGAACTGAGAATGACTAACAGTCATTGAGATCCCGGAGAATAATTAGGCTTGACTTTTTCAGTAATATTAAACTTTATTGCTTAATATGGTAATCCGAGAATATCAAAGGGCTTATTTACATATGTACAATTTTATCTTGCCTATCTTCAATTCTTTACGTTCTTAAACTTTATCAGGTTTTGCTTCCGCTTCCTTTGCTTTGTCTTTTAACCTGATCTTCCTTGATTTCTCCAACTTTATTCTCGCTAGCTAAAGTTTGTCTTCTTATTCAATCTTCTGCTTCTTGATCTTTAGTCTGTTGACTTTAACTTCGCTCTTCTTTGAACTTCCTCTCAGCGACTGCGACCTTTCTCTCTTCTACCTTACTTGCTATACCTTTTACCTAACTTCTAACTCGCGCCTTCCACCTTATCACTACTTCTCTCTCCTGTTACTTACTCCGCAGACTCCACTTTACCTACTTTTATACGCTCGGAACCAGTCACGTGGGCGCACTCTGTGGCGCATTCCCTGGCGCACGCCATCTAGTGTCGCCTTTCCTAACTACTTCTCAACATACCCCCACCCTCTTTGTGTGAGCACAAAGAGCCATATCCTCCTCTGAGGTCACCTCTAAGGGGTAAATCTTTTGGATGGGTCTCATCAACATGCCCCGTTTTGTTTTTACCCTCGCGACTCTGATTTTTCCTTTGCCCGGAATCAATTCCTATATTTTTGTCATTAGCCTGGTTCAATAGAGCTGTAATCATGGTCGTAACTTGGCCTTCCCCTTGGCATGATGGGCGCCCACACAAGATCCAGCCAAAAATAGTCTCTATGGCTGTTGGCCCTGATTTTAATTTTAATGTTCTACCCGTCAGGCATTCACCGAAATAGTCACTCCCTATTAAGATATCAATCTCTTTGCTTTGAAAATCTTCGCTATTAAATTCCACTTGGTGAGAAGTAAGTTCTTCCACCCACTGACCCATGGGAATGAAGGTGGTCCTATCGCAAATGGTCTTTTCTTCCAGGACATCAATACCGATCTTATTTCCCTTCCTGATGTTTTCCAGTTGGATTCTATAGATGCCGTGTTTCTCCACTCCGGTCATCCCTCCTCCAAATAACGCCTTCTGTATTTGTTCCTGACCAATCTTTTCTAGGTTTAACTGTCCAATCAATGCTCTTCTGATATAGCTTCTCTGGCTTCCGGAATCGAATAAAACCCGTACTATTCTTTGTCCTCTTGGACTCGCTACCCTAGCGCTGGCGATCAACAGAAGCACCTCACTGGAGCATGTTTGATCAGCCATTGATGTTAAAGGAGCCTCCAGGTTGTCCTCTTTTACATATGCTTTCTTTTCGTGCATTTCTTGTATTCTTCTTGAGCACATCAGTTCCACGTGTCTGCCCCCACATACAAAACATTTAAATCTACTTCTGCACTCTCTTGCCACATGTCTTCTCCCCAGGCACCGGAAGCAGACCTTTGCCCTGGTAGCCCTTTGTCTACGCTGCTCCAGCGTCATCCGTTTTGCTCTGCTGCAATTCCTCGACGTATGGTTAGCCATATCGCAAAACGCACAACTCTCGCTGATACTCTGGTTCAAGAGATGTGCCGCTGTCGGGCATGTTCTTCTCTGGATCTCCTTTTCTGGCATCTTTTCTGCTCTTTTGAAGCCAGCTCGCACAAATTCCAGCCGCTCAGCTCCTCGAATTTCTTCTTTTATAAATTTCAAAAGATCACTCAATCTCTGTGAGCTGCCAGGTTCTCCGGTGTTATCCCCCGACTGGTATCCTGCCTCTGGTCTTCGTTGCCATATCTGCAGTACATCATCAGGCAGGCTGGATTCTACCATTGGGTATAGGAACACCGCATTCTGATCGGCAGTCACCCCCAATGACTCCAACGATCTCAATGATGCCATAAGAGGGTCGTACAGATCCGCCAATGTTCTCCTCTGGGAACTTGCTCTTTCCACAATTAACTCAAGTAACTGTCTGACATACATCTCTGTCAACAGTACTCGGTCACCAAACTTCTCCTGTAGAGCCTCTATGGCCTTTGTATAATTGGCCTCTGTTACGGTGTAACCCTCTAAAAATTTTTGGGCTCTTGAACCCTTAGTCACCGCTTGATGGAGGTAATGGAATTTATCTACCCCGCTCAAGCTGTCGTCCTGGTGTATCCTCTCAAATTGCCCCCACCATGGCAACCATTCCTTCAATGTCCCGTTGAACTTTAAAAGTTCCAACTTGGGCAATTTACAAATTCTTTTTTCCATTGATGCAGATGTAGAACCTTTTCTTTCCTGTTGAACCGCCGCAATAGATTCTAACGCTTCCTGCACCTTCACTTCGATTGTGTCTAGCATACATTCATATGCATTGCATCCATCCACCTCCGCCTCGAACAAGTCTTCCTTGGCATTCTCTTCCATTAGCAAGCTCCCGATCCTTCCATTCAACGCCTCCGCTTTCTGCCCTAATCTTTTTAGTTGTAGATGTAGAGTCAATATTTCTTGTCTATTCGTTGGATCGTCTTCTATTATCCTTTCAATCTCGGCTACCTTCTTTGTCATCAATCCTCTAAGAGGAGATCTCATTTTCTTTAAAGCCTCCATTTTCTCCAGGATCACGTCCGGCTCACCACTATGTTTAGTCTTTGTGTATTAGAACTGAGAATGACTAACAGTCATTGAGATCCCGGAGAATAATTAGGCTTGACTTTTTCAGTAATATTAAACTTTATTGCTTAATATGGTAATCCGAGAATATCAAAGGGCTTATTTACATATGTACAATTTTATCTTGCCTATCTTCAATTCTTTACGTTCTTAAACTTTATCAGGTTTTGCTTCCGCTTCCTTTGCTTTGTCTTTTAACCTGATCTTCCTTGATTTCTCCAACTTTATTCTCGCTAGCTAAAGTTTGTCTTCTTATTCAATCTTCTGCTTCTTGATCTTTAGTCTGTTGACTTTAACTTCGCTCTTCTTTGAACTTCCTCTCAGCGACTGCGACCTTTCTCTCTTCTACCTTACTTGCTATACCTTTTACCTAACTTCTAACTCGCGCCTTCCACCTTATCACTACTTCTCTCTCCTGTTACTTACTCCGCAGACTCCACTTTACCTACTTTTATACGCTCGGAACCAGTCACGTGGGCGCACTCTGTGGCGCATTCCCTGGCGCACGCCATCTAGTGTCGCCTTTCCTAACTACTTCTCAACACATGGTCTCTAGGTGGACGCTTTTCATTTTGCCAAAGCTGGTGTTGTGGCTTTGTTACCGACAAAGGCCACTAGTTGCGGCGACGGTCAATAGATGGCGTCTGGTTTTAGACGTCTATTTTGACGTGAGAGGCGACCCTTGTAATTTAGATCAATTTCCTCCCGGCAAAAATTTCCATCTATATATATATATATATATGTTGAAATGTAGTTTATCCTGTAGGATGACTGTAGTGTGGTATGTTGGTTAGATGCAGTCGTGGTGGCCACAATGGTCAGAGTGGTTTCAGGTGTGAATTGAATTACACAAAAGAAAACGACATGTTGGATGTCACCTTAGAAAAGGTGAGCTAGAGAGTGAAGCCGACACTGGTTAAGGCATGTCTGTCCAGGGAGATCTGTCAATCATCGTGTCTCCAGAAGGACTGCCTTATGTTTGTGCAAGAAGGGTCACACCTGGTACCCCGACATGTTTTTCGGACTTTTTTCCTGTCTGGCGCCGGCTGTCACTCAATCAAATTTTATTATGTCGTTTTGGTAATACAAGATGGCCAAACTGGCTATTTGAAATTTATTTTTACAGTTTTGGTTGTAACACTATATTACATATGGGGATATAAGTATATACACCTATCCCCCGATTTACACGGTACTTGTTTTACACGTTTTCGCTTTTACATGGTTTTCCAAATAAGTTTTTTTTTTTTATCGCACTATACTAAATGCTACTGTGATTGAACACATGCGCTGTGTACACATCTCACGAGGAATCCCGAGCTTATGTGCTGACTTGCTGCACACGCACACTGTGTCTGTATTTCTTCGCATAAAAATTTTGCAAAAATTTTTAATTTTCGATTTACACGTTTTTCTCAGGAACATATCTACCGTGTAAATCGGGGGATAGGTGTATTGGAATATATTACAACTTATATATATAGTTCCAATAACTTCAGCTGTGTGTATGGAGTTTAGAGCTTTTTGAGATCCAATATATTGGCTGATCTTTTCTCCAGCTTTAGAAAGTTTGTAGATATTGTTCCTCTACATCCATTGTGATACATAAAAGAATATTAGAAGTATATTAGAGGAGAGGCCCATGTATGCATTGTGAGTAACACCACAAAGATTCTTACAGAAGATGGGGAAGTCAGCACCTCTTCCTTGCCAAAGAGTGACGGGCAGCAGCTTGAGAATAGATTCCCCATTGGTCTGCACACAGCACTCACTTCCTTACACATCAGTAGTGTTGTGGCGGTTTGATTTTTCAATGAATAATACAACAAGCTTTATTTAGACCTTTTAAACACGGGTAATAAGACCAAATCCAAAAAAATAGTGTGTGACGTTTCGGTAACAGCGCTGTTACTGAAACGTCACACACTATTTATTTATTTGGATTTGGTCTTATTACCTTGTGTTTATAATCTATTATCCAAATTGTGCCTTATCAATAAATAATATGTAAAGTTCAATAGGTTCCGGATTTCTTACTTACTTTAATTACATAACACTTATTACCTTGTGTTTATAATCTATAATCCAAATTATGTCTTACCACTTAAGACCTTTTAGTCTTATACAGATTCTCCAAGCAGAAATGTAGGATACATGCAGGAAAAACAGTAATAGTCCCTCCCTTAATGGTAATATGAAGGGTTCAAACATTAGGGCCCTTTTCAGTGATTCAAAAGCTTCTTGTTCTTCTAAGTTCCAAGATAATGTCTTGCCTTTTTGAGAATTTCATGGAGAGGGGCAGCTTTATCGGCGAAGTGTTCAATAAATCGGCCAAAGTATGAACAAATGCCGATGAAACTCCTCACCTCAGTGATAGATTGCGGGGTCGGAAACTTTGCGATAGCTTCTATCTTTTCAGGGTCGGGATAGATGCCGTTGCCATCGACTATATGTCCAAACACTCTTATTCAGGAAAACTTAATTAAGACAATCAAGCTAATAAATAGATTAGTCTGGGTATATTGGAGGAAAAGAAATTCATTATACATAGATTTACCGCAGATTCACTGCAAATGAAGATAAAAAAGCAAAAGCTAATCACAATCAATATTGAGATAATGAAATTTATACATTGGACTTAAGACAATTGAGCTCATAAACAGATTTGAAAGGGTAAATTCACAAGGAAAAAAAACTGGAAAAATATAAAAATAACACACTGGTCTTATACACACTCTATGTTCTTTTTCCTACTTACTGCTTTGTAAAGGTTATATAGGGACAGAGCATCCATTCGACTTGATTGGCGCTGGTTAAAATACTTTGTACTGAGGTAAGTTCGCTGTCGTTTACTTTTGAGAAGAAGGTCTTTCTTTCTTCGTTAATATATTGACATTCAAAGATGTAATGAGCTATTTCTATATTTTCTTTGCAAAGATGGCATATTGTATCCTCCTTACTGAAGATTTAGGTTTTCCTTAAAAAAACAAATGGAGTATTCTCTGTTGTGCAATATAGCGTTTTGTTGGAAATGGAAGATCACGAAGTAAATAGCTTTCAGTCAAAAATGAACCATGTAAATACTTATAGTAGGGATAAAATTTAGAATTTTCTATTTTAACCTGATCATTTTGAATAAAACTATGCTGTATGTTATATAAAAATATGTTTTTCAAATATATTTCATAGTTAAAATACTCTGCTAAATCGACCACCAGATGTCGCCGTTTTCGCTATAAAAATTCATTGTTGTTGTTCCCTGTTGGCCAGCTCAAAACTTTTGTACATTATGTAAATAATCTTTTGTTTTCCTTGTTCTACTCGCCTTAAGCCAGGCGGTACTTTTATCAAATTATGTTTTTCATATACAGTCGAACCTCTTTAATTCAACACCCCAAGGGATCAGAGCTTTCGGTTGAATTAAAGGAAGTGTTGAATTAAGGTGAGATGATTAGGTAATCATCTAACTCGCTAAAATAATATTTTTTTAAAATAGCCTTGTAATATAAATTAATGATATTAATTGAAACCATTGTGTGTTTTTATTTTATTTTCATGATTAACTTTTAGTATCAGGGACAAAATGGCATTAATACATATTTTAGAAACAAAAATAATTATAACAAATAAATTTACTGGCAATGTGTTTCTTTTCAGTAATATAATCAAATATTAACTCTACAGACATTAAAATATTAAATATAATATATTAAATAATATTTTATTCTAATTGAAAAATATAGCAGTTGAAAGGAAATAAAATGGTAAATAAAAATAAAATTTTAAAATATTATTTAAAAATTATCATGAAGATCTTTTTAAAAATTCCTTTATAGATGTCTGTTTTTGCACTGAAATCCTATTCAGGATGTATTCCAGACGGTCATTTTGAAAAAACATGCATGTCTTTCATCTTCTAAAATGTTTTTTTAATAAATAAATTTTAATATATTAAAGTCATCCACTGCTGCTGCAGGTATTATTGATTTTGTGTTTAAATCTTTTATAATAACACAGAAATGGAATATTGAAATAAAATGTTATCATAATCATTGTGGCTACATTTTATATAGATTTATTTATTTAAAAAGAAATTATTTATAAATTTAAAAATAGCTAAAATATTTCAATGTTAAAAATAAAAAAAATAAAAATTATTATTAGTTAGCGCATGATGCCGAAATTCCCGCGTAAAAAAACAACAATAACATCCGCGAAATTGCGCAACGGCACTGCAAAGTGAAACTTAAACTAACCAGAAACCAAAAGTGCGCAGGCGCGATCCGATCGGCGCCCGCCGTAATACCGTTTAGCGGTAAAGTTGCATGTAAAATAACATTCAACTGTCGAAATTCGAATTTTAAAATGGTCGAACTATCGGAACTGTCGTATTATCGATACTGTCGAATTACGGTTTGTTATTTGATAGGCCGGAGGTCGGGACATCGGAACATGGTCAAATTATCGCCGAGTGTCGAATTGGGGTGTGTCGAATTAACGAGGTTATACTGTATATTCCTTAGATCAAATAAAGAAATCTCTGATTCAAAACTATTTTATTATTCCCATGACTGCTCAACAAATATCTCTATTCTCAAAATAATCAGCATCAAGTATTAATTCTATATAGCTATAATAATCAAAAATCAAGCAGCATCTCATTTTTATATTATATAATATATACATATATATTTTTGAAAATAGAGCAATCCATAGATATTGGATCAAAATATCATTTATTTCACCAATATTTCAGTTGAGTGAATGCCAACCTTTATCAAGGTATTATAACATTTAAAAGGTTGACACACTTTAAAATGTTATAACACCTTGAAAAAGGTTGGCGTTCAGCCAACTGAAATATTGGTGAAATAAATGATATTTTGATCCAATATATGACTTTTTAATTAAAGACTTATCTATGGATTGCTCTATTTTCAACTATATATATATATATATGAAAAAACAATAGAAAAAATAAAAATAAAAGATAAGTGGGTCAGGTGTTGATATTAAAAATAAAGAAGGCATTTCCTGACCACGAGCACATGTGCTTTTTAGATGGCAGAGCGTCATCTAGTGGAGCAAAAATAAACTAAACGTTTATTTAGCTTTATTAAGTTTTCTAAAATGTACACAAAAACGTTTTGAGCCATCCCTTTTTCTAGCAAGCGTTACGGGGGAGGCATATGGGCTATTCGATGGCTCTATTATTTCATTTTCTAACATTTTCTCTATTTGATATTTTATTTCAGGGTAATCGCTATATGGTATTCTATATGGTCTTAGTGTTATAATCTTATCACTGTTAGGTATAATTTTAACCGGGTCGATATTTAAAGCAGGTACTGAAAACTTATCGATAGGAAACAAACCAAAAAACTTTTAGTTTATTTTTGCTCCACTAGATGGCGCTCTGCCATCTAAAAAGCACATGTGCTGGTGGTCAGGAAATGCCTTCTTTATTTTAAATATATATATATATATATATTGGATAAGATTCTCATTTAAGCGGACCATCAGTGAACAAAAAATAGTTCTATTTCTAAATCAAACAAACTTGACCTAAAATAACCTAGCATATTGATATACTTGGTGGCACCTTGCCACTGGTTATCCTCAGAAATGAGTATTTTTCCTCATTTAAATTTTTTATTCAAACTTTTGCTAAAAATGGCATTTATTTTAAATAGAAATAAAGTGAGTGGGTTTAAAAACAAAAAACCTAATGTGTGTGTAATGTGCAATGTGTAAATGATATGAATATTTCAGGGGCAATATTTGAACTACCTTGTCTTTTTAGATCTTTAATACATTTTAATATAAATATAACCTAAACTATACGCTTTAGTATTTGCCATAAACTATATATTTACATAATTTACATAATCAATACATAACAATTATAAATATTTTTCAAAACAGAATAGTTTTGAAGTAGATGACGCAAACAAAAATAAAAATTAATGCGAAATAAATTGTTAGAAACCTAAAATTTAACTTACCATATGACACATAAAATACTCAAATGCTATCAAGAGTAAAACACGTATTATTTTCTTAAATCCACCTATAAGTAATAATCTGCAATTTTAGTTTTGCTTTTCACAAAAAAAATCTGAATAATTGTTTCACGCAGCTAAAGTTTTAGGTATGAAAATCCAGAAGTAAAAAAAAAAAATACTATCAAAATCGCAGAAGACAAAATAAATTGCATCGTAGTTGGGCGATCAAAACAAATATTACAAAACAAAATATATATATCTATCTAAATACTCTGTTGTTTATTATGAAAGTTGAAATCACTTGATCAGCTCTAAAATTTAACTCTGAGAAAAATTATTAAAAGTATCTTGATAATTGATTATATGCTAAAAAATCTGGTTTGTGATATAACGCATCTATATTTAAATTATGCAATAATTTTCTAATTTAATGAAGTAATAACTTTTATAAAATTTATTCTGACGCAGTTACTTCAGCCCAGAAAATTGGATTAGTGGGTGATCGGTTAAGAGATAGGCTGGTGTGTGGCCTAAGAAATGAATTTCTGGTTAAAAGGCTGTTGTCTGTAATTTATTTACCATTTGAAAAAGCTATGAACTTGGCACTTTGTGCTGAATCAGCTCGCTCAGATGCAGGTATCTTTAAGGAAATAATGCCAGAATTGAATATGATTAAGAAACTAATTGAATTCGAATCGCTTATATATATATTTAAGGACGCGTCGTGAGTACAGTATGCCATAATTACCCAAAATCCCACTTAACCTAATCATGTCCCACCTTTCCCCATCTAAGCTTCAAGTCTCTAGTGATTGTGAAGTGCAGAGATGAAGCCTGAGGCCACCTTCAGCCTTGACCAAGGTGGGGAGCCATTGTAAATATCGTAATTATTTGGTTGATATATATGTCTTTAAAAAACTATAATATAATATTTTAAAAATCGCTTCATGTCCAAATATCCGGGCCAGTGGCTACAGAAAAGCAGACCACAGATTTATTCATCTATGGCACATGCAGCATCTTCGTGCACATTTATTTTTAGCAAATCTTTATTGTCTTAGTAAAGTCTAATACAGCCTTTTATTGTTTATATTCGAAACGCCAAAAAAGTGACAAAAACAAATCAAAAAGGGATGATGATAACCTGCGTCTTACAGATTAACATTTTCATAGAAACATATATATATACATATTTATTGCTAGCTATATATCACCATCTTCTCTCTTCAAACACGAAATCTCACAGGCGGTCTCCTCGCTCGAGGTGGGTTCCGCCTTAGGACAGGACCCTCCTCTTTCAAGGCCTCGGGGTCCAGCGAGCGAAGAGGCTCCAATGACTTTCCATCGTCTGTATCACTCTGAACCTCTGAATCTTGATCCGACCGCTGGCTAGTTAGTCCTGGCGACAGCGACTCCATATAACCTCTATCTCGTACAACCTCCGAGATTATGGCACTGGGACCTGCTCCTCTTGAGTGCTCGGGTTGACGCTCTCCATCTCCACTCTCATCTTCCTCACCATTCCTCCACCTTTTTCTAATTTGATCCCTGTGATAGGCCTTTACCTGTCCGTGGATCAAAATGGTGTAGACTCTAGTTCCCTTCTTGCCCACAATTTTTCCTGGGATCCATTTATCACCACCTCTAAAGTTTTTACACCACACTAAATCATCTATCTGGAATTCTTCCAAATGGGTTCGCCGATCATACTTCATTTGACTGGCTTGCTGGTCCCTAACTCTAGATGCCAAGCTGGGATGTATCAACGATACTCTGGTTCGAAGCGCACGCCCAATAAAGAGCTCTGATGGAGTCTTTCCCGTTGTCACATGCGGGGTGCTTCGATATGCCAGAAGAACTTTTGATAAGGTGTCTTGAATGGTGTGTATCCCCAATTTTCCTTTTATTTTTATCCAGGGCAGTCTTAATTGTTCTAACCGCTCTTTCAGCCACGCCATTACTTTGCGGGTGGTACGCCGGGATCAATGTTTGTTTAATTCCATTTCCTTCCAGAAAACCTTTCATTTCACTACCAGTAAACTGAGGTCCATTATCAGATACAAGTTCCTCCGGTAAACCATAGGAAGAAAAAAGTCGCTGTAGTTGCTCAATGGTTTTGCGTGTGGTGGTCTCTCTCATTGGGATGGCTTCGATCCACTTCGAATGACTATCTACTACTATTAATAAATTAATGTTTTCCTTATTTGCAAAATCAATGTGGATTCTTTGCCAAGGTCTGGTTGACCATCTCCAGGGTTGCCATTTTCCTTTATTTGGCCCATCCTGGGATTGCTGACAGCTTCTGCACTTATTCACCAAAAACTCGATTTGGGTATCTAGATTTGGCCACCAAAAATGTGATCTTGCTACAGCCTTCATTTTGTTCATACCGGAATGAGTCTCATGAAGACAGTTCAACATTTTTATTCTGAGAGATGGTGGAATGACAACTCTCATTCCCCAAACCAAACACTCCCCATCTACAGTTAGCTCAAGTTTCCTTTGAAAATAAGGTCTGAGGTGATCAGCCACCTTTTCAGGCCAGCCTTGCTGAGTATAAAATTTGGCCAATGAGAGCACTTCGTCTTTTTCAGTTTCGTGGCAATTTCCTCTGCTGTGATCGGCAATTCTTCCACATAGGATAAAGCATAGACATTATTTAATCTTGGAATTTCTTCACAGCCCACAGGAAAACGTGACAGAAGATCTGCATTCCCATGGTCTTGAGTTCTTCGAAATTTAATATCGTAAGTATAAGCTGACAAAATAAGCGCCCAACGCTGCAATCTTGAAGTAGATAAGGTGGGGATTCCTGATCTTGAGCCCAAAATGGTCACCAATGGCTTATGGAATAAATTTTCTTCCATAAATAAATTGATGAAACTTGGTAACTCCATAAATAATGGCTAGAGCCTCCTTCTCAATCTGAGAATAATTTTGTTCTGCTTCTGATAAAGTCCGTGAGGCAAACATAATCGGTCTCTCCTGGCCTTCTATAATATGTGACAACACAGCGCCCACTCCAATCTGCGATGCATCAGTGGCCAAACACAATGGCAAAGTCGCATCATACGGGACTAGCACCCTCTCAGAGGTAATGCTATTCTTGCACTTGTCAATGGCCTCTCCACATTCCTTTGTCCAAACCCAAGGACTTTTTTTGTGAAGAAGCTCATGAAGAGGCTTCAAAAGCTCTGGCAAATTGGGTATGAACTTCCCATAAAAGTTTACCAAACCAAGAAATGACCTTAATTCAGAGATATTCGTAGGCGTTTTGGCCTTCTGTATTGCTTGTACCTTATGATCTAAAGGTCTGATGCCCTCTCCCGTGACAAGATGTCCTAAATATTCAATTTCTTTTTGCAAAAATAGACATTTTTCTTTCTTTAGTTTGATATTATACTTCGCCAAGCGAGCAAATATAGTCTTCAACAACGCCAGATGTTCCTCAATTGATGCTGTGGCTATAAGGACATCATCAATATAACAAATTACGCCTCCTATACCCGACAAAACCCTATCCATTACAGATTGAAAATAACTGGGCGCATTTGCCAATCCAAATGGCATTCTCTTAAACCTGAAAAGCCCTTTATGAGTATTTATCGTTAGTAACGGTCGGGTGCCTGGGTCCACCTCTAATTGCAGATAAGCGTTCCTCAAGTCCAATTTAGAAAAGTATTTTCCCTTGGCCAATGTGGAGAATAAATCTTGCTGTGTGGGAAGGGGATAGGCCGCAGTGTCCAAATATTTATTTAGAGTTACCTTGAAGTCGCAGCAAATTCTGATCTCTTTATTTTTCTTCGGCACTACAACCACTGGAGTGGCCCATTTACTGCTCGCCACCTCACATAGATAACCCTTAGCCATCATTTTGTCTAATGCTTCAGTAACTGCTGGCCTAATGGCGAAAGGCACCGGACGAGCCTTATGGAAAATTGGATTCACATCACACATGTTTACTGAAAATGTGAAACCTTTTATTGGTTCAGTTGTCTCCACAAATAGGGCTTGATTTTCCTTCAAAATTTCCTCAATGGTAATTTCCACAGGCATATGTTTTACCGCGAAACAGCCCAATTTCAATCTATTTATCCATTCTCTTCCCATCAAAGCCCTCTTTTCTCCTTTCACCACCAACGCTCTAAGTTTGTAAGTAATATCTTGACACTCCACTTTGACATTGATTTTACCCAGAATGGGTACCACGGTACCATCATAAGTTCTTACAATAATACTCGCTTTTTCCAATTTCTAGTGTTGAAGACTATTTTTAAAATCCTTTTCTGATATCAGTGTTAGACCACTACCCGTATCCATTTAAAATTTAATAAAGTTTCCTTCTACTTTTAACTCCATCAGATAGGGAGGGTCACTTGAGGCAAAATTAATTTTATACTCAGGTATCGTCACGCTTATAATTTTCTGGACATACTCTTCCTCCTCTTCTTGGTCTCCTATCTGATGTATATTTCCCGGCTGATTCTGATGTTGCCTTAGATTTCTTCTACTGCTCCAACATATTGAGGCAATGTGTCCTTTTTTATTACACTTAAAGCATATCGCCTCCTTAAATCTACATGGTTCTTTGTGCGGTTTACCACAATGTTTACATTTGCCATTCTGGAAATTTGATTCAACCTTGCGTTCCATTCTCAACTTATCTACACAATCTTCACCCTGCTCCAAATGGAATAATTTTGTATTTTTCTCGGCCGCTTCCATAGATAATGCTATCTCAATTACTTTAGCTAAAGAAATGTCACCCTCCGACAAAATTCTATTTTGTATTTTGGCATTATATAACCCACAAACCATTTTATCACGTAAAGAATCCTCCAGAAAATTTCCAAAGTTGCATGAGGAAGCCAAACGCTTAATTTCCACCAAGTAATCGAGATGCTTTCTTCCTTTAATTGCATTCTTTTAAAAAAAATGAACCTCTCTACTACAATTGAGCGCTTTGGAGAGAAATGCCTTTTCAAGATATCTATTAGGTTATCAAAAGTTTTATCTTTAGGTAGAATAGGACTGCACAAATTCTTCAAAACACCATATGTTTTACTTCCCATGAGGGTTAGGAGATAAGCCTTTTTCTTCTCATCCCCTGCCTCCTCCAATATGAGAAACTGTTCCAATCGTTCATAAAACGTTTCAAAAGTTTCAGTTTCCTCATTATATTCCTTAAATTGGTAACTAGCCATTTTATTTCACTCTTTCTTAAATTTGCATCCTAAAACTTTGCAATTTGTGTCTTTTAAAATTAACTTTCAATTATATGCAAAATCAAAGATATTTTCTAAAAATATTTACTTCAAAATTCGAGGGTACTTACTCTTATATCCTCGTCGCCAAATGCAGCATCTTCGTACACATTTATTTTTAGCAAATCTTTATTGTGTTAGTAAAGTCTAATACAGCCTTTGATTGTTTATATTCGAAACGCCAAAAAAAGTGACAAAAACAAATCAAAAAGGGATGATTAACTTTATTAACATCATGAAACGCGATATCCCAAACTCAGGGATATTTGCGCCAATACATTTCACTGCATTACAGCAATACGGCTATATACAATCCTGTTCAATTCATTATTTTACATAAATTAACTAAAGAAAATTGTCCAAAGAGAAAAACAAACAACAAAGCAAAACACACAGAGCAAGCATCGCAGTTTTTTTTTTTTCCTAAGATTCCTTCTCTTTTTTCCAATTCAAGAGAAAGTTGTATATGTATCTACAAAATTGATCAAAATTTTTATACTTTTCTTTTTTGTCTACAAATTCATCAAGCTGTCCAATACGACCAAATCTATTTTCCCTAAAATCCCGGAAAATTGGGCACTCCAGAAGTAGATGTCTCGCGTCTTGAATTTCACCTCCGCAGAAGCATCCTGGTTCCTTCACGACGCCGATAGTTGCCAAAAATTTCCCAAAATTGCCATGATCTGTAATGAATTGGATATTATAAAAATTTGGACGGAAAAATCTTGGAATTCCTAATACGAAAAAGCTTCTGAAAATTTCATTAGTGTTCTCAAAAATTTCATTCATTTTTGCGTGTAAGAATGATTTGACTATACTTGGAGCATGGGGTTCGTAAGTAATTAGATCTTCAATGGACATTTGAGCTAGATCAAATTTGATTATTCTGGATTCTATATAATCTGTTAGGAGTGGAATTTTTGCCAAGCTATGCACACAGTTTGATGAAGTGGTTTTGTATGCTCTAACTGCCCATAAAATGATCTGGTACTGCATGGAGTTCAGTTTTTGTTTACAACGATTGTTTAAATATTTGAACCAAATTTCAGAACCGTATGTAAGTACAGGCCTAATGATTGTTTTGAATAAAGTTAACCTCTTTTCAGTGTCTAAACCCCACATATTGCCACTTAGTGAACATAATAAATTTTTCATACGTCCTGCCTTACACAGAATATCATTAACATGCGGTGTAAAGTTAACTTTGTTTTTCCATTTGTGATTAGAAAATTTCATTCCCAGAATTTTTACTTGCTTGACCGGCATTATTATATTGTTATTAACCTTAATAGGTATTTTTTGTCTGTTATGTAGGTATAGCATATTAGTCTTCTCTGTACTGATCGTTAATTTATTTCTATTACACCATTGGATCACATAATTTAAGGTGTATTCACTTGCGGTTTTTAGTCCTTCAATAGTCTTATTCCAGCAAATTATTGTAACGTCGTCTGCATAACATATAATATCTGCATTCATTGAATCAAAATTTATCAACAAATCATTTAGCAAAATATTCCATAGAAGTGGAGATAAAGGTCCACCCTGTGGACATCCTTTAGTTAGTTTCTTATAAAAAGTTTCTGATTCGTATGTAAATTTCACCTCCCTTTCATTATTCAAATAAGATTTTATGATCCGTATTAAATCTGAAGGAACATCATCATTATCCATTCTTTTTATAATAGCAGGCCACCATGCATTGTCGAATGCACCCGCAATATCTATAGCTATCAAGGAAGTCAATTCTTTTTGTTTATGTTTCAATATAGTTTCTATAATTTTATCCATTCCAGTAATTGTTGATCTAGATTTCATAAAACCATGCTGCCTTGAGCTCATTAAATTATTCTCTAAATAATAGTTACTTAATTTATTTTTTATTATATTCTCAAATGTTTTAGATAGATTAGATGTCAATGATATAGGTCTATAACTTTTATTTATTTCATAATTCGTTTTGCCTGGTTTTGGAATTATTTTTAAGAATGATTTTTTCCATTCATCCAGATAATATCCCATTTCTATACATTTATTGAATAATTTATGCAGAATTGGGATTATGATAACCTGCGTCTTACAGATTAACATTTTCATAGAAACTTATATATACATATTTATTGCTAGCTATATATCAGATTTATTCATCTATGGCACATGTAGAGACCTAAGGCTGTTCCAGCTAGCAATAAATGTTGAGGAGAAAAATTAACCAATCCCTTTTGGCTAAACATATTTTATTTTAGTCTAATAAAATAAACTTCCAATGTACATCACAAATATAGATAAAAACAAAAAAAAAATCTTAAATAAGATTACCATATATAAGATTAAAAAAAAACTATATATGAGGTTAAAAAAGGAGGAGTTTAAAATATATATAAACTAAAAAGGCCTATCTTGCCAAAATCACCTATCTATCCCCACCTACCACCTATCTATCCCCACCTACGTCTACATCCAGCAACCCAAGTCCAGGATTCGAAAAAGGGCGGGCAAGGCTGCAGCCAGACCAGCTGGCCTGAGCTTTAAGCAATTTTCTGTCCCCAGCTTCCAGGAAGAAAAAAAAAATCCAACTAATCTCAATATCCCTCTTCCTTGTCCCAGTGTTTCTGGACTCACCCTCCCCCCCCCCCCCCATCATCATCA
Source organism: Cordylochernes scorpioides (assembly GCA_030710605.1). Lineage (NCBI taxonomy): Eukaryota > Metazoa > Arthropoda > Arachnida > Pseudoscorpiones > Chernetidae > Cordylochernes > Cordylochernes scorpioides. Next base: position 72,748,292 of record CP092881.1, read on the forward strand.
CCCTTCTCTCTCTATGAAGAAATAATAAAATATCTTTTAAAAATAATTTAAAAATTGAAAAATATTAAAGAAAAATTATATATAAATATAGATTAGAAAATATTGATTAAAAAACATTTTTAAAAATATAATGAACAAGGCGGGAACTTAGGGTCAGCTTGGGTAAGGTTTGGAGCTCTTAGTGGAACTGGTGTTCTTCCTTAAGATGGTGATGTCAGCCACCATGAGTCTGTGGCTTGCCCATAGTGATAGGCCAGCTGGAGACTGGCTTAGTGCTGGTGGGGTCAGGTCATCCACCACAGGTCAGGTGGCTTGACCACAGGGAAGGGGGGGTCTGAGTCCATCTTGGACTCTGGCTCGTTGCTGTCAAGGCTGAACTTGGCCTCAGGTCCATATCTACACCTCACAATCATTAGAGGTTTGAATATTAGATGGGGAAAGGTGGGACATGATTAGGTTAGGTGGGGTTCTGGGTGATTGTGACATACAGTGGACACGAGGTGTCCTAACACAATTATGTTTTGTACTAGTGTGATAAACCAAATCCATTGTTTTAATACATTTTTAAAGATAGAGGTGACACTTTTGGTTCACGAATGACATCCTCCCGCAACTCTATATTGCGGACAGTATTAAAAAAAATCTGAAAAGACCTTAAATCGATATTATGTTTAATATTAGTTGAAATATATATATAATACTTGAGGACCCCACCTCAAGAATTTATATTATATTTTAGTACCTTGTTATATATCTATATTTCATTTTTAAAGCCCTGATTTATATAAAAATTAACATATATTATTTATTAATTTGCACTCAATGCACAAATTGAACTCAATAAAAAACATGTTTGTGTTTAACGTGTCATAAACAAAACAATCTCGGAGTGATATTTATAAAAATAAGGATGTTTTTAAAATAAATTACGGCATAGTGTTTGCACTAATATTAAACTGGACATTTTTGTGTGTGATACCATATTTTTTTATTTGTATAAAATGCAAGTTTCTGCATATAAATAGGTAATTTCTAACAAAAACTCATCACAGATTTTGTAATTATTAAATTTAGGAGCGTAAGCAAAACAAAAGTTATTTTAAAATTAAATAACCATTAGCAAATACACAGATATTTATAATTCTAGACCGTATTACTTGAATTACGAAAATAACAAAATTAAAACCAAAATCGTTTTGCCATATTTAAATGAATTTGGGTCCAGAGAGTCTGGATCCTGGACAGATATTCATGACCTATGAGAAAGTATAAGAGGATCACAGACCATTTATTGCTGCTGTTCCCCCCCCCCCCCCCTAAATAGCACTTTCATTAAATCTTTGAAAGACTGTTTCACAACCTTTTATTATTATCCCTAGTACCTGTAGTACAGTCAATGATAATCACAGTGGGTAGTTAGTACTTTTACTGCAAGTGCACCACATATAGAAAACATTTAGACTTTTGCACTTATAAGTGTGCCATAGCCAAGTTTGGTTACTTGCATGTACTGGTGGAGTTGGATCTTTGCAAGAATTGAGGTCCATTGAAGCAATTTTTTCTTCAGAAACTATATCCTAGGTTATGGATGTCAATAATCGTAGTGAATATCTTCTTATCAGAGGCAGCTGAGTCTTTGGAGACTAAATGTTGTGGATCAATGGAACAGATCCATTTGGATGAGGAAAGTGAAGACTAGAACACGGCTGATTCCACACTCGCCTTTTCAGAGATACGCTAACCTTGACTATGCACGAAGGAACGTGTGGTCACTGGACATGCGTCGGACCTGGAGGCTGTTGTTGGGTGCTGTGCTGACTGGAGTATAGGAGCTCCATCTATGCTTCCTTTCTTCCTGTGATGAATCTGTATAAGACCGGTGGTCTTAATAAAACTGTATGTGTGATCTATGGAGCAGATCTGTGCTGTGATCTTTCTGATGATTATTTCCTGGCATCAGACCACACTTTAAGTTTCTGTGTGACTGATTGGTCTGCTATCAACTGACATTCACTGTAAACAATGGTTTATTTCAGCTTTATACCTACTGATGAGGGCAGTTTAACTGAACATAGTCACTTTTAGCCACTCCACCTTTGCCGGTCCCAAGCCCGGATGAAAAAGGAGGAGGGGGAGCAGTAACAAGCTCACTAAAAAACCTGGGCTCAGCTGGCCCGGCTGATAGTACCCTGTAAGGGTTCCTAATCCAGGGATACAGAATTAGCAGCGTTTGTACTCCATGTTAGGAGCAGCTGTACATGGCGTCTGTTCCTCGTGTCAGAGGCGGCCATTTATTTTGGAGCTAAGTCTGCCTGCCACTGAGTAGTACTCCCAGTCTTAATGACAAAGGCAGACACATTCATGATGGTTGTCGCTTGATACCCTAATATGATTGAGTGGAGATAAGAAAGAAGAAGAACATAACTTGTTTATATCATAAACTAGCCAAATGACCCAGGCAACGCCCGGGTTTTACCCGAAAGCATTTTTCCCAGAGTGCAAATGTATATTACAAAAATGATTTTTATTCTCAGACATTTTTCGTTACAATTATAAATTATGATCCAGCTTCAACCAGGATGTCCCTAAATGAATGTTTGCTCGACGAATAATACTTGAAATAAAACACTTTATGGTAAAATGATAAGGCACAATTTGGATTATATATTATAAACACAAGGTAATAAGACCAAATAAATAAATAGTGTGTGACGTTTTGGTAACAGTGTTGTTACCAAAACGTCACACACTATTTATTTGGATTTGGTCTTATTACTTTGTGTTTAAAACACTTTATGCTATATAATACAAACAAAAATTAATGTCAAGCATTCTAAAATATAGTAATAGAATACAGAATTTGACAACAAAATTAGAAAATAGGATAAATCTAAAATAATTGATAGTAATAAGACCAAATATAAATAAATAGTGCAATAAAGATCCTTCCCTGCTTTTACATATTGACATGATCAATAAGAAATCTAGGTTTTGGTTTCTTTTCTCATTTCTTTTATTTCTCGAGCTTTCAGGCTAACATGTCCTTCAACATGGAGATCCTACTTCTAGTGTGTATATATGTAGTGTATGTGACGTTTCTTCAACAACGCTGTTACAGAAACCTCACAATATTTATTCGGGTTTGATCTTATTACCTTGTGATTAGCCACAATTTGGATTTTAGAATATAAACACAATGTAATAAGACCAAATCCAAATAAATAAATAGTGTGTGATGTATCGGTAACAGCTTTGTTACTATCATCAGACAAAAGAATGAAATGTCGTACACTATTAATTTATTTGGATTAAACACAAGGTAATAAGACCTAATCCAAATAAATTAATAGTGTGTGATGTTTCATTTTTTTAATAAGGTCTTATTATCTTGTGTTTAATCCAAATAAATTAATAGTTTATGACGTTTCATTCTTTTGTCTGAAGATGGTAACAGCGCTGTAACCGAAACATCACATACTATTAATTTATTTGGATTAGGTACCTTGTGTTTGAACAGATGTGATGTGAGCTCTGCTGGGTGTGACAGCCATGTGGAGCACCTTCTCTCAGGTGGCCGGTGCACTGATCGGGGAGGTAGGTCTACTGGGTGAAGTTTCTGGTTGTTTCCCCAATTTCTCTCAGCCACACTCCCAGTTCTCTCTGCACTATGTCCTACTGCATAATGTCCAATGATACCTGTCTGATAAGGCACAATTTGGATTATCTCTATATATATAAAAGTCAATGTCTGTCTGTCTGTTTCGCGATAAACTCAAAAACTACTGAACCAATTGGTACCAATTTTTGCATGTCGCTTTTTATAAACCTGAGGAAAATTTTCGGCTGCATTTTGATTAGTATTTTTGGCTATTTCTTTTTTTCATTTGAAGAACTTTTTTTACCCGGACTAATCCGGAATGGAATGAATACCTAAATATGGCCATTTTTTTAAGCATCGGTGGTTCAGTGGTAGAATGCTCGCCTGCCACGCGGGCGGCCCGGGTTCGATTCCCGGCCGATGCATTTTTTTTTTTACAATTTTTAAAACTCATTTATATTATATATAATACTAGCCGAATGACCCGGGCAACGCCCGGGTTTTACCCGATTAAATGTTTTTATGCAAATACTATTCGGTACAATTATAAATTGGCACCGTGGACGTCACTTTTGTGAAACGTCCCGCTCCAAACTTTACAGTCAGATTAGTTACGATATACACATGTGTAAATCTTCAAATCGAGCGAGCGTGTATAAATATCTCGATTTAGATCAAGTATTCTAATTATTAAGCGAAAAATATTATTAATAAAATTTTGAGAAGATATCGATTTTAAACGTATTTATAACCTTGATAGAGGGCGCTGTTTGTGAGCTAAGCAGAATAATTTGAATATCTAGTTTTAATATTTAATATATATATAATTTAAAATAGCCTATCGTTTTCCTCGTATTTTTTTTTTACCTATGTATGGAAATTTTGGTACTGTAAAAAAAACTTTGCTTCAATAATATTAAAAAAAAAAAAACACCCAGGCTAAGTTTCGAACCAAGGTTGTGGAAATACGAAGCCGCACACCTAACTATTAAGCTACGCTTGGCATCATAAATGTTCGCATGTAAAGCTATTTCAGGCCTTACATATTTCTAACGACCTTTTTGAAATAGGTTTTTGAAACATGGAAATTATAATACTTCAAATAAATAGAAATAGAGTGAACACAAATAAAACATACCAAATATTTCGAATTAGAGCAGTTATTTTAAACAGCGAATTAGATCACTTATATCTAAAAATGAAAATATATAAATAAATAAAACCTACCAAATATTTCAAGAGCAGTTATTTTAAACGGCGAATTAGATCAGTTATATCTAAAAATGAAAATATATAAATAAATAAAACCTACAAAATATTTCAAATTAGAGCAGTTATTATATAAATATTTATATTATATGTGTTATTAAGCGAACTATTATTAATAAAATATTGAGAAGATTTAGATTTTAAACGTATTTATAACCTTTTAGTACTTGATAGAGGGCGCTGTTCGTGAGATAAGTAGAATAATTTGAATATATAGTTTTAATAATTGATTTATATATTTTTTAAAATAGCATATCGTCATCCCCGTTATTTTTTACCTATGTATGGAAATTTTGGTTTGAATTAGTGAACTACTGCGAATTTGTATACAGGTCATACAGACAGACAAACAGACAAACATACAAACATTCATTTATATTATATATAATATAAATATATATTATTATATCAACTATATTAATTAAATCAAATACCTAAACACTAATATAATACAATTTTTGCTATCACACACACTTTTTTCCTGTAGTTTATGTGTTACTTCTGTATTGCTATTCTATGGCACTTCTAATATTTATTATTGATATACTTTTAGTATGAAGGAAATTGCACCCAAGGGATTTCTCGGGCGAAGCCGGGTCATTCGCCTATTAGATTATAAACACAAGGTAACCAAATCCAAATAAATAAATAATGTGTGACGTTTCAGCGTTGTTACCATCTTCAGACAAAAGTACTGAATGAGAATTTTACCACAACATGTTTTAAATATTTATTCCAAGGAGAAATATTGCAGGATATTTGCAAATTTCATTTTACAATCACAAGCCGCATTATATTATATTGTATTATGTTTTAAATAGTTACTGGTATCAAGTGTGTAAACAAGATAGCAGATACCATGCTGTGGTAAAATTTCTCATTCAGTACTTTTGTCTGAAGATGGTAACAACACTGTTACCGAATACCTTGTGTTTATTTACCATATTGTTTTATTTTCTTCTACAGATCCAGGTACGCCCTTTTTTATATACAGTAGAACAACCTCCATGAGAGGACACTCGTGCTAGAGGACACCTCTCTACAAAGGACAGTTTTCATTTGCAAAATTACCTTTTTTTACTATTTAGTAACTCTCCAGTAAGAGGACACCTCCCCCTAAAGGACACTTTGGCTCTGTAATTAGGTGTTGTCTTTTACAGGGAGGTAGTTCTACTGTATTAAATAGATTGCCTTTTGACACAAAATAAACATGATAATTGGTCAAATTTCTCTATACAGTAAAACCTCCCTGTAAAGGACACCTGTAGAGCAAAAGTGTCCTTTATGAAGAGGTATCCTCTTACCGGAGAGTTGTTACATAGTAAAAATGGCCATTTTGACAATCAAAACTGTCCATTGTAGAGAGGTGTCCTCTAGCTGGAGTGTCCTCTCATGGAGGTTCTACTGTACTGTCTTTAGCACCTACTTGGAGTGAAGAATGGATAAGGGCAGTAAAGTCAGTAGAAGTTTGTATTATTATAAAAGAAACATTCGTGCTTTTACATCCTTTCATTTTATATGTATATGATGGGTTCCCGGTTTGGATAGTTGAAAAGGGAGGATACACAATGTGACTTATTAAAAGTTTCCTTACTTAAGTATATATATATATATAGCAAATTAGGCCAACAACCCCATGTATATAACCCGCAGGAAGACCTTAATGTTGTATAATAGCAGCACAGCTGTCAGTGATGCACTATCGGCATATGTCTTTACATCATCACATTCACAAGGGGAAAAAAAAACTCTGTAATTGATTAAGGGTTGAGCTAAAACAAGGTTCGAGCATATAATTTTGTCAGAACAATGGTCTAAAGATGGAAACAGCCGCGACACTATTATACAATTTCATCAGACAACCCATGAAATCGTTATTAAATTGGGCAATCTATAAAACACTGAAACACAGACACTCGCGGCAATGTATGTGGCCGGTAATTTATGGGAGACTTGATTATTAGTAACATTCCCTTCAAATAGGTAAGAAACATACAACATTTCATTTAAACAGTGGGAATAGCACCATAAGGCAAATTATGTATGAAATAGGTAACAGAGGAAACAAGAAAATTTCTCTAGATATTTATTTAAATATCTTAAAATTTGGGAACATGTCTATACTGACGAGATATGCTATGTACATAGTAAAATTTAGATAGAGGTGACCTGAAGTTACTTTATAGCCCTTTAGGGCCCATGCGAAATCTAGGTTGGCTACTACACAAAAAAGGGGGGGAAGGCGCTAAGTCATAATGACAAATGGCTTACCTTTTCTCGAAAGTGGCGGCAAGGTCTGGTCTCCTCTACGTCTCAGGCCCGACTAAAAATCGTCCTTCTCACTGAGCGACTCCGATCGAATCCTGCCTTTTGGCAGAGAACCTTCTTTTATATCATCTCTCTCTCCATTTTCATTCGCCGAAAGAAACACCAATCAAAATGGCCAACGGCTCCAGTATCAATTTCATAGACGCCCCAGGCCTCATCAAAATAGAACATATAGTATTACCAAAACAAAAAAAAATCTAAAGAGAGAAACAACTACGGCGATAGTGTAAAATTTCAGACGCCAGCCCCCCTTCTCTTTCCACATGGGTTGAAATACAATCCTCCCTTTTTCTCGGGATGGTATATATATCGCCCCCCCGTCTTGGCTAAAATTGACCCAGGCCCTTTTTACCTGGACTGTAATGTGATGCTTTCCTTTCTCGGGAAGGATATTTTATAAGGTTCAGTCTTTAGAGATCTTCCTTCTCCATTTTTCTCTTTTTTTTTTTTTTTTCTGGTCACCTTTACCTAAATTTTTGGTGAGGGGAATATATGTACATATGAAACAACAGTTTCCAGCTCGGATGTCTCTGGATGTCTTCTTCTTTACCAGGCATCAGCTTTCGGCATGGAAGTCTGGTGTCACCAAGTGTCTAAGTTTCTGGGCAAAAAAAATTGGTCTGTAAGTCTATGTGGGAGGGAAGCCATGTATCCATTTGATTTGATTATACATACGCCTTGTGTTGGGGTATGGTTACAAAAAACGTGCCCCAACAATCCTCCCCCTGCCAAGTAATGGACAAATGCGTTTGTGCTATTCATTATTCATCTGCCTTTCATCAGTTACTATGAAAGCAGGCCCATTTCTAGCAAAATGCATTTTCCATTACTAGGTGAAGCCAGGTATACCGAAACCTATAGGGAAGATAAGGCTAGTCAAAACGATGGTATGCCATTCTAGATGTTTATTATTCCGAACATTAGTGGGCATTGCGCATCCTGGCAAAGGGGTTTTTATGTGTTATTATTCTGTCAGCACACTGTTATCAAAATAGGTTATGGGGGACAGTCATATCATATGTATGGAAGTAAGCAAGGTCATCTGTCTTACCATTCATGGGTATATATACCACCCTTCCACTTTCTTCTTTGGCCTTGAGGAGTAGACCTTCCTTGTGGTAAGTCCTCTCAACCCCATCCTTGCCTCTTGGGGTGCTGGATTCATTGCTACCTTCTTTCTGCTAACAATACAGTTAGGACATTTCCCTATTACATATTATATATAAAAAAATTGGGCGCCAAGAAGTCGTTTAGAAATAACTGACTAGTCCAACTCCTAAAACATGCCAGCATCTTTATTTAAGTACCAATCAAGACATTCGTGTGGTATAGTTATACATATACAATCAAAGGAAAGGATAATTATAGTTAGCTGAAAGAAATATCTTGGTATATAATGATTAGCCTATGACATGATGACTTTTGCTAAATAAAAAATTACAGAAAACAAATTATGTGAGTAATCATTAAATAAGGCATGAAATATGTAATGATAAAATGAATCCTTTCATGTTATATGATGAGTATAACATATATATTGAAGTAAAACATATCATGTAGATAGTGATTAAATATGTTAAGATATAGGTGACAAAAATCATCCCATGATAGATGACAAAAGAAAACTACTACAAGATTATATATGGTGACAAAATATATATAATTAAATATTTAATATAAATATTAATATCATGAATGTCAAAATAAAATTGTTGAAATGAATAGTATATGACTATAATATAATATATATGATATAAAAATAATAACATATTGAAAAAGAAAATGTAAACATAATATATATTTGTGCGCTGAAGGTTCAAGGTTTAGTATCTCAGTTAAGTTTCAATCTTATCCAGTCTGGAATCACGAGTTGGTCACTGGGTAATATTCGTCTATCCCGATCCTACTGGAGGGTGGGTTCTCTCTTGTGTGTTAGATTCCTCAAATTCCAATACTCTCTCAACCCAGATGGGAACGTCATTTAGAATCTTGGTCAAATGGAGCATAGCCCAGACCTCTATTAAACTACACAGTCCATTTAAATCTAGGGTGACAACCGTATGAAGAGAATTTTTCTGTTTTGGCAGAGCGACTAATCAATTTCTACTATTTTGTTTGTGACTCCGTTTACCTTGTCTCTGGGGTGTGTACAGTTCAGCTACCTCCCCCTTCCAAGAAATTCATATTACTTTCATCTACTAATATACCCTCTATTCATTGACCTGAATCCTACAAATCTACATCTTATAAATTTGAATTTTATCAATCTGAAATTTTGGTTCTTTTACAAATTCCTTCAGAATTCTACTCCCTGTATAACTGCTCTTAATTCTACTGTCCTCAATACAACACTTCTAAAACTTTTACTCATTGGCTCGTTCTGGCGTCTCGTTCGCGGTCCTTATAGTTAACTAATACTTTAAAATCTTATCCTATCATGAAACGAGTTTAAACTCGTTGAAGGTCCTAATAATTACTTATTCTGCCTCTCGAATCGGTCTTATGCTCGAATTCATTCCAACAAAACGTATGGCAGGGCGAATCCTTTATTAGAAGAAACTTCCGCTAGCTATGGGGGATCAAACTGGTACCAAAAAAAATTCAATAGACGGAAACTACTTCGTCTAGAATAACTGGGCAATCTCTGCCTACATGCCAATCTTACAGGACCTCCCGTCTAGAACACCCTCACTCCAGCCACGCTAAAAGCGTCGAAACTACGGTGTCAGATCGGTTACCCAAGGTCGCGCCGTTATACCCCAGGTTATACGGCATGGCTAAAACAAATCCCCCATCCTGCATAAAATTCAATCTATACCTCTTCGTTTCCTCTAATGAGGAGAAGTTTTGTGGGTTTTCTGGTCTGATCATAACCTCCCACAACCTTCCAGTCTGGGAATCGAGATATAATCATTATCTACGACTCTTAAAATTCAAGTTGATATAAATAACAAAGAGTACTTTATTACCCTAGTAATAGAAATTTAAAAAAATTTATACTCCTCCAAAAGGAGACCTAACAAAAATGGAGCGAATATTTTCCTAACAATAGAGTTTTTACAGTCCTGTGAGGCTATCGTTCTTAACAAATAAAGAAATCAAAATTGAAAATTGAACCTATTAAATTCCTTAACACTACTCTAAAATAATTTTGGTCTAACAGTATACTAGTTTTTAACCTTCTTACACATTCATTAAGCCAATCCATTCATACACCCTCCCCCCCTTCATTCACGGCTTGCATACAAACTAAAGTTAAAAATTGCTATAAATGCCAAAACACTTAATAATCTCTATCAAATAAACCCTAACAATTTCTAAATTCCAGGACTAATGTGAAATCAAATAAAGTTTTCTAATTAAAACAAATTGGGAACTAAAGCCCTAGGTTACTCAAAGAAAATGCCTCTGTACAAGCTCTATATATACTAACACTTTATACTCGATAAATGATTGTTAACAATAATTGTTAACAATTCTAAATAATCTGGAAGCTAACCTACCAAAAAAAAAAAGAATCAGTGTAACTTCAAAAACTGCCCTTGCCTTGACACTAAGCGACTTTTCACGACAATTCTATAAAGACACACACAAATTATAATGGTGAATAAAGGACCATTAAACGTGACACCTCATAAAAGCGGAATTGAGTCATTCCCCTAGCCACCGTGGGTGAAGTCACTTTCTTCTTACTTCCTCGTGCGTCTGCCCCCTTTGCAGTAGTCCGACCTCAACACTCTATTGAAAGATGGATTTATAGGGTTTACGATTCACTACCCAACACTAACATTCTCAAGTGCTTTCCGAGGATCGACTACGGTCTGGGCCTACTTAACTTCTACCCCTGGCTTAGGGTCCCTATACTTCACAACTTTACTCTGAAAGATTGACCTTTCATGTCCTCATTAGAAACCTATTTCAAAGCTACTACCTGAAGGCCAGGGATTATAGGGTTTCTGAATTACCCAACACAAGCCATAGGATGTCTATTAGGTTTGTTGTTTTAGACATAGCCCCCCTCTAAGTTGTGATTTCCTACACCTTCCTTCACCTATTACTCCTGATAATAACTAAAATTTCAGATTTACACTAAATAGTTAATTCACAATGGTATACATTATTCTCATAGGTCTTTGAAACTCGGGTTTTAACAAGAAATAGTTTGTAAAAAAAAAAAAAAAAAAGGAATCCTAATGAAGTTCTACTTAAAAAAAAAAAAAAAAAGGTTTAAAAAAAAAGGTTGAAATCTCTAAACTTCTCATTCTATCGAGCTGATTCTCCGTACACACTCCAAAATCCTAGTTAGAGGCGACAGTCTAAGCAGAATTTACACTGTGTGGGCCTTTTCACCCTTGTAGACCTGCGTAAAGTTAAACTGTTCACACTAACTCTGTCAACTTCCCCTCGTCTCATTACTTCTGAGTTCGCTCTGGTTGTCACCCCTTGTGGAACCACTACATTAACAGACCTATTAGGGAGATAAGCTGGACCTGTAAGATGAATCCAATGATCTTCATCACTGGAACTTTGACTTGAATTACCATCACTAGTCTCCTCCTCCTCTGTGGGGAAAATCCTAATTGGTATATGGTATTGTTTTAACCTATCTATATGGTATTTATCCAAATTCCCAGTTTCTAGATTCTTCAAGAGATATACAGTATCACCAGCCCTTTTTAGTACCTCATATGGACCCCCATACCTTGGCTCAAATTTGTGACGCCCCTTCGTCTCATGCATTCTCTCCACTAGGACTAAATCCCCATTATTAAAAGTTCTCAGCCTTTTGTTTTCAAACTTAGTCCTAGCTTCTTCCTGTTCACTCAAGTAGGTTTGTCTTACCACCTCTCTTATCTTCTCGACCTCCTCTGTTAGTTCCCGCTCGTAGAAGGCTGCCGTTTGAGCAATCAAATCTTCGCTTACAGGACTTTGTCCCGCTTCCTGAAAGGGTTGCGGGAGCCTCAGCTCATGTCCGAAGACGAGTTTCGCTGGCGTAAATCCTGTACTAGAATGTTCAGTGGTCCTGATAGCTAAAGCTACCATGGGTAGGATGTCATCCCAATTAGAACCTGCTTCACACCTACGCAAAGATTCAATTACTGTTCTGTTGAGCCTTTCTACAGCGCCATTACTTTGAGGTCTCCAAGCAGTGGTGTTCACTGCACTTACCCCCATGGCCTTGCAAATCCCTTTGAAAATACAGCTAATGAATGCCGAACCCCGGTCCGAAAGTATAGTTTTCGGTACTCCAAAGATAATAATTACGCTTTCCAACAGCGCTTTAACCACTGTACTGGCACACTGGTCTCTTGTAGGTATTAAAATAGGGAATTTGGTAAATAAATCGACTATGGTCAGGATGCTAGAATGTCCTTTGGAAGTCTTCTCTAAGGGTCCTATGAAGTCTAGAGCAAGATGCTCAAATGGTTTTCCAGGCCTGAAGTGGGGAGCATTACCAGCCTTGGTTACACCTTGATTTGAGAGCTGGCAACCCTCGCATCTGTATATATAGTTTCGGACCTGTGTCCTCATACCCGGCCAATAATAATCGTCCTTCAGCCTTCTCATTACCTTCTTGACCCCAAAATGACCTCCCGTCGGAACGTCGTGGTGATATTTAATCACCATCTCCCTAATGTCTGACGGAACCACCTTCACCCAGATACCCCCACTGTTCTTAGACACGAGGTAACCCTCGTGCATTTTATAATCCTTATTTTTATAAGTTACAGTCTCGGTAGACCGTCTGTCACCTATTAGTTTCAATAAGGGGGCCCATTTCTTGTCCTTAAGCAAACCTTCCCACGTCCGATCACTATCTATCAAGGGGGGCCCACGATTTTTAATTACTGCGGCCACAACTCTCTTATCTCGTGATGGTTCAGGATCATCCTCACACGGGAACCTACTGAGGAAGTCGGCTACCGTGTTTTCTTTCCCCGGGACATACACAAATGTCACATTGAAGTCTTGGATGATCTCTGCCCATCTAGACAATCGAGCGTTCTTATAATCAGACCCCTTGTTATAAGTGATCGGTTTGTGATCGGTATGCACCTCAACCTTACTGCCCGCCAGGAGGTGTTTAAAGTGCTGCAGAGACAACACTACGGCATAAGCCTCCTTTTCGATTGTGGAATAGCGAGTCTCGGGGCCTATCAACCGTTTGCTATAGTAAGCTATTGGCTTGACAACCCCGTCTATCTCCTGTTGGAGACAAGCGCCAACCGCTATTCCACTGGCGTCTGTATTGAGGATAAATGGTCGCCCTATCATTGGATGAGCCAGTAAAGGCTCACTGGTTAGTACTTGTTTTATGGTCTCAAAGGCTGTCTGCTCTATTGTACCCCAAGTGAATCTTCGCCCCTTTCTCAATAAGTTACTTAGTGGAGCTAGGAGTTCACCTGCGTTGGGTATGAAGCGCCTGTAGTAGTTTACAGTACCCAAAAGACTTCTGACCCCCCTGATGTTGTGGGGACGTTTCAAATCCCTGAGAGCCGCGACATTATCCCACATGGGTTTTATCCCATCCTGATCAATTACATGACCGAGGTAATCTACAGAGCCCTTGAAGAAATAACTCTTCCCACGCCTACCCTTTAGATTAAAGCGACTCAGGCGTTCGAGTACAGCGGCAAGGTCCGCTACATGCTGCTCATGAGAGTCGCTGTAGACGATGACATCATCGATGTACAAACGAACGCATTTATACAACAAATCCCCTAGGACCAAATTCATGGCCCATTGGAAGATCTGAGCTGAGTTCTTCGCTCCTTGTGGTAGACGTGTGAAACGATATCTCCCCCAGGGCAGAGAGAAAGTGAAATAATCTCTATCACCCTCCGGGATGCGAATCTGGAAAAATCCAGAGGTCAAGTCTAATGTGCTGAAGACCTTTGCGCCTGCAAAAGCACGCAGGTTGTCTTCAACACGAGGTATTGGGAACGGGAAGAATTCTGTCACCTCATTAATTAATCGCAGGTCCATTGTAATGCGGACGTTGCCGTCTGTTTTAGCAACGGGGAATAGGGGAGAATTCCATAAGGATGTACTCCCCTCGATTATTCCAGCTTCTTCCAATTCGTCTACTAAGGCCTTCACCTTTGAGACCAGCTTATTTGGGATCGGATACTGACGTCTATAGACTGGCTTTCCAGTCAGTATCTTTAACTTAGGGGCAATGATGGTTGACCCATCGCCCATATCGGAGATGTCGTCACAGAAACAGTGACTATATGCCCTAAGGACGTCTTCCCCTGTCCTGATTTTATGTAGAGGTATACTGGGTGGTCTGACAGGCACCTCACTGGCCTGTAACGAGGACAGGAAGGCCGACTTAGTCGGTTCTTCGTCCTGCTCAAAGTCTGATCTGACGCTTCCATCATGGTTGAGAGTGAGTCTTAGAGCCTTGAATCCTGGCATACCTAGGATTCCATCAAAGCCTAGCCCACCTAGATGGCAGTATTCAAATGTTGTTTTTACTTCCCTGATGGGTTTTCCCCTGATATAGGCCCTAACCTCTATTAACTCACTCCCCAGTGACCTTAACTCACTCCCACTAATCCCCTTAAGGAAGGTGGGTTTACCCAAACCTTCAGCGCTAATATCCAAGGAATCTATATTTACAATGTTGGCCTCTGAGCCTGTATCGATAATTAGTCTGATAGTCCTATTACTCAGAGACCAACCTTTATCTACAAATGTACAAGTGATTACAGGTAGGCCGGCTAGAGTTCCCCCATTCCCTGCTTTGAGGCAAGCCGGACCTATTTTTTTTGTCATGGCTGTGCAAATTCTTGCCATGTGGCCTGTCTCCCCGCATCTGTCGGGGTCTCTCCTGCCTGGTCCCTTGTATAGTGGGCTGGTTGTTCTGAGCGGAACCTCCTCTCCGCTGGAAACCTCTGGCCTGGTTGGTGTCCCACCTGTTTCCCATATTCATCCTGGGTTGCTCCCTGTGGGTCCTCCTCAGGTCCTGGTTTTCCGTCTCCAGGTTCTTTAACTTGGATTCCAGTCGGGCCATCTGGCTCGTCAACTCCCTCAACTTCCTGGCACTCCCCTCTTCATCTTCCATTTGGCATCTGGAGTACTCGTCATCCCTTTCTTCGATCTGGTGGAGACTGCTCACAATTACCTCCCATGACTCATTCTGGAGTTGGTGGGCTCTCTGCCACAGGTTTGGACAGAGTCCAGTGAGGAAGATATCAGCGACCTCAGTGATGTCGATCCTCAGGCCATCTGACTCGGCTTCTGAGGCAAGGCTCCGCACTCTGTTCGCGTATTCCTTAACCTTTTCTCCGGGCCTTTGTCTACAGGAGAAGAACTTCTTCCTGGCTTCTCTCTTGGGGGCCCTCCTGGAGAATCTCTGTTCCAGGTTTTCCTTTAATTCGTTGTATCCCAGTTTGATCTGGGAGGCCTGGAGGGCGAACTCTCTCGCAGCTCCTCGAAGGTGATTGTCCAGGAGGATCCTCCTCCTAGAATCATCCAGGGCTTTCACATCGTAGACCAATTCGAAGTCCCGGATGAACTTGTCGAATGGTATGAGCCCATTTCCCTCAAACTTCTCCAAATGGTATAGCGCAGACGGCAACGGCGTCTGGCTGGGTGAGGGGTCATCTCCAGGGTGCATGGTTCTCTCTCAGTCTGCTGTCTGAAATATTCCAGATTAGTAGTGGGGATTGGAGAAGAGAATCTCATGTATTAATGGGGGCAGGGAACCGAGGGGTGAAAGATGGGTTCATGGCCCAAAAGGGAAAGGAAATGGGAGAGGTACATGTTCATCCATGTGGGTGGATAGTAATCTTAGATCAATGCTCTTTCTGGGTGTATTGAAACTAACTAGCCATGATGGTAGGGGCGCTGTTCTCACTGCCTCTACTGTACATCAGAATGAACTATAATTATTACTAGTGTATTATTATTCCAACAGCCTATGACCTTTAAACCTTTATACCTTCATATACACTCGACGGGGTAGTCACCTTGTTAAAAAAAAAATCTATAATGTCATAGATCAGCTAGGGGGAGAACATAACAAAATTGTGCGAATAGTCTGTTTCAACTACTGATTGTAAGCATATTAAACTCGTTCTCTTTAGGTTGGCTCGCTCATTCATCTTCAATCTACTTTCAATAGTCATATTGAGTTCACATGGATGCTAGATGTAAACTGTATCAAAATAGTGTAGTTTTCTAGTTTCCGAATTATATGACAGTTAGAGAAAGAAACAAACATTCTGGAAATATCTCGCACTGGCTACTATTAAAAAAATTGAATGGGGTACAGCTCTGATCTTACAGGATACCTCATGGCTCATAGAATTGAATCGCTCATTTCTCACTAAAATATTCACACAGGGTATGGAGGTCTCCAGCGGTTCTATAGCTATTGGTCAACTAAATTAATTAATGGCAGGAATTGAAGCTAGTTTAAATGCTCATGTGCTGTTTTGTCATGCGTCTTTATGTCATCTGCACAGGAAAGTGTCGCCTCAAGGACCTAATTCTGGAACTAACATCCGCTGCACATTTCAGGAAGGAGTGGTCGTCCATACAATAGCAAGATATCATTTTGCTGCCAATGTACAATGTTGAGCATTTTCCATGTCGTCATTTTGTCGATCCCCAATCTTCTAGGGTGTTTCTTTAAGCATTTCACGATGTCATTTAATGCTTCATGCGATCCCGCCCGGCATTCAATAAGTAAGTATTTGATCGTACCACCTCCAGGAGACCATCCCATTGCGGCCGAATCATTTCCACCCAACTTATAACGCCGTCCATATCGCGTAATTGAAATTAGTGTAAAACTCAAAGAATAAGACCTTAATCTCTTAATTCTTTACTAATTTCAGTTGGCTCAACATAAATCTTCTCAATTATTAATTTAGTACAGTGGCGTGACATGTCACACTTCTTCTAGTTCTTTCGCAAGCTCGATTAATCCCAGTGGAAACCCGTCCAGGCGTCAATCCCGTGCTAACCCGTCATGCATGACTTCAAATTTGGAAATTATTAGACCTGAATATTTGCAGTGGCATCTGCTTCCACTGAAAGTATTTAAGACACAAGGCTGCCTCTTTAAATCACTGTCTTTACTCCCACATGCCTGTGTAAACTTTAACTATGACTTTATCAATTCTCAAAATTCTGCCTATCGAGTATCCTGAGAATCAATGTTCTTCTTGTCTACGGCGGATTATCACAGTAATTGTTCCCTAGAGTTATCTGCGTCGAGTGGTCAGTCTGTACTACTAATTCTCCACTCTAACTCTAGGACTCTTCTATCTACTCGGGCTGTTCAAAAATTTTCAAGACAGTTGTTCAAATCCCCAATGATAATCTGCTAGATTTCGATAATTATTGGAATTCTCATTAAACAGAATAACTACACCTTTCTGACACAGAAATATCCAGCATCAAGATATAGCGCACCGTCCAATTTCTTTATTTCAAGACGGTGTCAAATTACAACTGAAGGAACATACTAAACATATAACTGGTTTAAATTTCATGTAATCTCATCATGCCTTCTGCTGGCAAATATTTACTGTAAAATTCAATACTATCAAGATGGTTTTATTTGTCTTCATCTAAAAAAAAAATGTTTCAGAAATAGAGTCTTGGAAATCTCTACTAAAGACAAAAATTATACATTTGTCAATTCAGGATAACCTTCCCTTGTCAGAGTGTATACAGCTGCCAAGCCAAAATACGCAGGGGAGACAGGAAGGAGAGTCAGCAATAGAATATATGAACATAGACGCAACGTTATTAATCAAGACAATAGGTCTCTAATTTTCCAATACTGCAAAGGAACAGGTCACACTTTCGCATTAGGAGAACCTAGAATACATTACAATAACATAAACAGCAAATATCAAAGGCTTATAATTGATTTTCTATTATTCAGAAAACACAATAGCATTAATAGAAAATAGATTTGCCCGAAACATATAACACAATATATCCTAGTACCAGCTAATAATATCAACAATAATATAAGTAACTTATATGTAATAGCCAATAACTATTATAAAACTACTTAAATAATAGAATTTCTAACCTATAAGATAATTCATAGAATATAGCAAACAATAGTAGAATATGTGTAATACCTTAATCAAAAAAATATGTCTTAAGAAAACAAATAATATGCAAAACTTCCTAATGTATATATATATATGTACATAGAATCATAATAGTTTTAGCATCAGGCGACGTTATATTTTCTTGATATATTGTATATGTTTCTCCTGTAGAAGGGCGGACAAGCTCGAAAGCTCGAGAAGACCAGAATAAAAGATACTCATCCCCATAGACGTTTTACTTTGATATCAGAAATCAATGATAATATTAAGGTTTTTGCCACAAACAATGTGAATCGTAAAAGACAGCGGCGAGAGATGCGGTATACACCGCCTCAACATAACTTTCATTGCCTGATAAAATGCCAGTGAAACGGAAAGCGTAAATTAAAATTCACGATTTATAATAGACTGTTAATCTCAGGATGCGTGGACTACTTCACCAATACTTAAAAATAGTATGGCTTTTCATTAGGTATATATTTCTAAAGTATAGGGGAAGAAACATATACTAAATTCGAGCCCCGCGGCGGGCGACATTGATGGGTTCCCGGTTTGGATAGTTGAAAAGGGAGGATACACAATGTGACTTATTAAAAGTTTCCTTACTTAAGTATATATATATATATATAGCAAATTAGGCCAACAACCCCATGTATATAACTCGCAGGAAGACCTTAATGTTGTATAATAGCAGCACAGCTGTCAGTGATGCACTATCGGCATATGTCTTTACATCATCACATTCACAAGGAAAAAAAAAACTCTGTAATTGATTAAGGGTTGAGCTAAAACAAGGTTCGAGCATATAATTTTGTCAGAACAATGGTCTAAAGATGGAAACAGCCGCGACACTATTATACAATTTCATCAGACAACCCATGAAATCGTTATTAAATTGGGCAATCTATAAAACACTGAAACACAGACACTCGCGGCAATGTATGTGGCCGGTAATTTATGGGAGACTTGATTATTAGTAACATTCCCTTCAAATAGGTAAGAAACATACAACATTTCATTTAAACAGTGGGAATAGCACCATAAGGCAAATTATGTATGAAATAGGTAACAGAGGAAACAAGAAAATTTCTCTAGATATTTATTTAAATATCTTAAAATTTGGGAACATGTCTATACTGACGAGATATGCTATGTACATAGTAAAATTTAGATAGAGGTGACCTGAAGTTACTTTATAGCCCTTTAGGGCCCATGCGAAATCTAGGTTGGCTACTACACAAAAAAGGGGGGGAAGGCGCTAAGTCATAATGACAAATGGCTTACCTTTTCTCGAAAGTGGCGGCAAGGTCTGGTCTCCTCTACGTCTCAGGCCCGACTAAAAATCGTCCTTCTCACTGAGCGTCTCCGATCGAATCCTGCCTTTTGGCAGAGAACCTTCTTTTATATCATCTCTCTCTCCATTTTCATTCGCCGAAAGAAACACCAATCAAAATGGCCAACGGCTCCAGTATCAATTTCATAGACGCCCCAGGCCTCATCAAAATAGAACATATAGTATTACCAAAACAAAAAAAAATCTAAAGAGAGAAACAACTACGGCGATAGTGTAAAATTTCAGACGCCAGCCCCCCTTCTCTTTCCACATGGGTTGAAATACAATCCTCCCTTTTTCTCGGGATGGTATATATATCGCCCCCCCGTCTTGGCTAAAATTGACCCAGGCCCTTTTTACCTGGACTGTAATGTGATGCTTTCCTTTCTCGGGAAGGATATTTTATAAGGTTCAGTCTTTAGAGATCTTCCTTCTCCATTTTTCTCTTTTTTTTTTTTTTTCTGGTCACCTTTACCTAAATTTTTGGTGAGGGGAATATATGTACATATGAAACAACAGTTTCCAGCTCGGATGTCTCTGGATGTCTTCTTCTTTACCAGGCATCAGCTTTCGGCATGGAAGTCTGGTGTCACCAAGTGTCTAAGTTTCTGGGCAAAAAAAATTGGTCTGTAAGTCTATGTGGGAGGGAAGCCATGTATCCATTTGATTTGATTATACATACGCCTTGTGTTGGGGTATGGTTACAAAAAACGTGCCCCAACATATAGATGGCGCGTTATTGCTTTGTGTTAATATATGCCTAACTGGCCTTGTCTTTATTGTTTGCCGAAGAGCATTGCTCGATGCAAATATTTGAATATAATTCTACTGTCCTATAAGCTTATGTTCATAGTTCTTTTAAAAACCATTTCTGAGATTCCATCCTTCAGTGCTGCGTATATAAGCAGAATCGTCCAATACAGTATTAGAGCTCTGAGAAGCGGTCTGGTGGATTAAATTGGCGAAACTGCTGGGAGGGTTCACCACTGATGAGCCAAGCCCTCTCCATATATTTTTTCATTGCAGTAAGGGCAGTAGAAGTTTGTATTATGTATAAACATTCGTGCTTTTTTAAATCCGTTCATTTTATATGAAGAATGGATGTTTGAATGTATTGAAAGGACATGGTGTGGGTGAACACAGGAGGTGGAGGAGGCCGGCCCCCCTGCCCACAGAATGGAAGAGAAAGAAGAATACATCGATTCCCTGAAACAGACCATCAGTGAACTGGAGCTGAAGCTGGAGCAGAAAGATAAAGAAATTGAGGTAAGTAACCTTGGGTTAGATTCAGTAGATAGCACTTCATGACTGCACTATAGTTATATTCTTCCTTATCTCCACTCAATCAAATTAGGATACAGGGTGAAGTAGAATGCGTCTGCCTTTGTCATTAAGACTGGGAGCACTACTTAGTGGCAGGCCGACTTAGCTCCAAAAAAAATGGCCGCCTCTGACATGAGGAACAGACGCCATGTGCAACCGCTCCTAACATGGAGTACAAATGCTGCTCATCCTGTATCCCTGGATTAGGAGCCCTTACAGGGTACTATCAGCCTGGCCAGCTGAGCCCAGGTTTTTTACCGAGCTTGTTACTGCTCCCCCTCCTCCTTTTTTATCCGGGCTTGGGACCGGCGGAGGCGGAGTTACTATATATATAAATTTGCATACCCACCCTTTGTACATATTTCATTTTTTAAATTCAAAACTTTTTTTAGACGCGTAAGATTCTTTTTGAAATTAAACAATTTTCTACTGCCCTTACTGCAATGATAAAATTAATGGCCTGGCACGTCAGTGGTGAATCCTCCCATTAATTTTTCCATTGCAGTAGGAGCAGTAGAAATTGTTTAATTTATAAAAGAATCTTACGCGTCTATAATAGTTTTGAATTTTCATAACAGATGGCGCACTAGTGCATCATAATATTTCATTTGTGTTGATATTTTTTTCTCTTTTCATCTAACTTAATTGCATACTAATTCTTGTCTTCTTCTTCTTTCTTATCTCCACTCAAATCACACTAAGGTATCAAGCTTGTAAAGCTTGTTGATGATGTCTGCCGGGGAAGAGTAGAGCTCATCAATGGATGAGTAAATACAGTCAATAATGTGGTTTGGGGTTGCAAGCTGAGCTAATTCTTGTATATATTTAAAATATCTTTCTTTTCTTTCAATGTTTTGTTTACCTTTAAAGTGCAAGTGTCCCTAGTGGGACATAGCGCTCTAAGTCCAAATAAAATAAAAATAAAATAGGCCATTTTTGCATATCATTATTTACAGTAGGATCTTGTTGAGCAATCTCCATTTACTACATTAACATAAATGCATATCTAGGATCAAATATATATTTATTAAACAACAAAATTTGATATTTTGACGAGACTGTTTGCCTATCTTCTCCCAGCTTTCAAACTCCTTGTAAGCCAATCATTCACTTGACCCAAGATATGTCTTCATTCGTTATATGACTATATGCATTTATATATTGAAGGGGGGGTCGGTGGAACTGTTGGTTTTCGACTGCTATGACACGGGTTCAATTCCCACATTGGGCACTTTTTTCCGATTGAAAAAAGAATGCTCCAATGGCCTCCAATT
This sequence comes from Cordylochernes scorpioides, assembly GCA_030710605.1. Lineage (NCBI taxonomy): Eukaryota > Metazoa > Arthropoda > Arachnida > Pseudoscorpiones > Chernetidae > Cordylochernes > Cordylochernes scorpioides. The sequence continues at coordinate 72,770,504 of CP092881.1, forward strand.
CTTGCAAAAGTCCAACCTCACCAGCGAGTGCAAGTAACCAAACGGGGCTCTGGCACATTTGTAAGTGCAAAGTAGAACTGCTTTTTACATGTATAGACATGTGGTGGACTTACAGTAAAAGCAGTCTCTAGCTATCCACAATGATTATCATGGCCTGTACCACGTGTACTAGGTATAAGAAAAAATATATATATATATTGAAAGAAAATTGAATTAAGAAAAGTAAACAAACACAAGGTAATAAGACCGATCCAAATAAATAAATAGTGTGTGACATTTTGGTAACAGCGTTGAATTAAAGTGCTGAATGAGAAAAATATCATAGCATGTTTTAAATAGTTACTGTTATCAAGTGTGTAAACAAGAAAGCAGATAAGAAGAAGATAGTTACACACTTGATAACAGTAACTATTTAAACCATGCTGTGATAAAATTTCTTATTCAGTACTTTTGTCTGAAGATGGTAACAACATTGTTACCGAAATATCACGCACTATTTATTTGGATTTGGTCTTATTACCTTGTGTTTATAATCTATAATCCAAATTGTGCCTTATCAATTGCATATATTGTTTTCAATATATATATCTGGGTGGTGGTGTCACCTGCCATGTTTGTTCCAGGAGCAGACGACCCGACTGAAGCTGAAGCACAAGGCCAGGGTGGCACAGCTTCAGCGGGACCATACTAAGGTGGGCCTGTACCTAATTAATTTGTTAAGATACCATAGAATACCATGTACAGTAGAACATACTCCATGAGAGGACACTCCGCTAGAGGACACCTCTCTACAAAGGACAGTTTTCATTTGCAAAATCACCATTTTACTATTTAGCAACCCTCCGGTAGGAGGACACCTCTCTCTAAAGGACACTTTTAGCTCTGCAATTAGGTGTCTAGGAAGTTTCTACTGTACTAGAAACAGTCTAACCATTTCAATGTGGACTTTATTTAAATAATAAAAAATACAGAGTGTCCCCAGTCTGCTCTAAAAAATTATAGTTAAACTTAGACATTTGACCTTAAATACCTTATTTCTTTTTTTATTTTTTCAAGAAATCTCTGAACTTGTTGATAGGATTTATTCTGATACAGTACAACTTCCAGGACACTCATGCTAGAGAGCATCTCTCTACAAAGGACAGTTTTCATTGTCAAAAATAAAATTTTTACTATTTAGCAACTCTCCGGTAAGAGGACACCTCTCCCTAAAGACACTTTGGCTCTGTAATTAGGTGTCCTTTCTTCTTCTTTCTTATCTCCACTCAATCCTATTAGGGTATCAAGCTTGTTTGACAACCATCATGACTGGGTGAAGTAGAATGAGTCTGCCTTTGTCATTAAAACTGGGAGCATTACTCGACTTAGCTTCAAAAGAAATGGCCGCCTCTGACATGAGGAACAGAAGTCATGTGCAGCCGCTCCTAACATGGAGTACAAACGCTGCTCATCCTGTATCCCTGGATTAGGAGCCCTTACTGAGCCCAGGTTTTTTAACGAGCTTGTTACTGCTCCCCCTTCTCCTCTTTAATTCGGGCTTTGAACCGGCAAAGGCGGAGTTAGGTGTCCTTTACAGGGAGGTAGTTCTACTGTAGATGGTACTTTGCTATCAGCAATGCTCTATTGAGCATTCAGACAAGATATGCCTGTCTGGTCTTCTTAATGGTACCTGTGGACATATCCCTGTTGGACTGGAATATCCATTGTTGACAGTGTTGGTTGCAGCAGCTGAATCCTGCAGGGGACCACGATGACTCCCCAGCCAGTCGGGGCAAGGTGCTGCTCCTGAAGAAGCAGTTAGAAGAATGCCGGCGGATGGCTGCCCGGCCCCCCATGTCTGATGCCCCCACCCAGACTGATGGCCCCACCCACGACCCCCATGCCCAAGAGCTCTATGCTCAGATGGTGTACAAGGACTCCAGGATCCTGGAGCTAATCAACCACATCACCGACCAGGAGCGGAGTCTACTGGACCTGCAAGAGGCCTTGAAGGAGAAGGATGAGGTCCTCCAAGCTCGGACCAAGGCAGTGATGGTGAGCTTGGTTTGGCTGGAAATGTTGTCAGAACAGAGAAGATTGAAAAACCTTTCTCAATAAGTTCATATAAAAGGGCGTACCTGGATATGTAAAGAAAAAAATTCTCAAAATATTTCGAGAGATTACTCCCTCTTTATCAATTTATTGCACAGTAAACTTAATTTACAAATTACAACTTAATTGATGGATTTTGACTCAAATTTTCACAATAAGTTTTTTTTGATTACAAAACACTGCAAGCTCTCTCTCTTGAACAGAAGAAATTAGAACTGAGAGTGAACCATCATTAAGGGAATCTCGCCCCCCTCCCTGCTCACTCACGATGGCAATTTTACCTTTTGAAGAGCGAGATATCAAAAGCTTGTGGCGTTTTGTAATAAAATAAACTTATTGCGAAAGGTTTTTGATCTTTTTAGAAAAGTATATTGCAATTTACTTAGATTTGAGAACAGAGAAGGCTGGTTCTCTTCTCACCAAATAAGGAGAGGTTTTGTCAAGTGTGTTTATTGCATTAACTTATTATTTTGGTTTAGTATTTGATGCAACAGATTTTATTACAGTAGAACAGCCTCCATGAGAGGACACTCCCGCTAGAGGACACCCCTCTATAAAGGACAGCTTTCATTGTCAATTCAGTAGAACAACCTCCATGAGAGGACACTCACGCTAGAGGACACCTCTCTATAAAGGACAGTTTTCATCACCAATACAGTAGTAGAACCTCCATGAGAGGACACTCACACTAGAGGACACCTCTCTATAAAGGACAGTTTTCATTACCAATACAGTAGAACAACCTCCATGAGAGGACACTCATGCTAGAGGACACCTCTCTATAAAGGACAGTTTTCATTGTCAATACAGTAGAACAACCTCCATGAGAGGACACTCCCACTAGAGAACACCTCTCTATAAAGGACAGTTTTCATCACCAATACAGTAGTAGAACCTCCATGAGAGGACACTCACACTAGAGGACACCTCTCTATAAAGGACAGTTTTCATCACCAATACAGTAGTAGAACCTCCATGAGAGGACACTCACGCTAGAGGACACCTCTCTATAAAGGACAGTTTTCATCACCAATACAGTAGAACAACCTCCATGAGAGGACACTCCCGCTAGAGAACACCTCTCTACAAAGGACAGTTTTCATCACCAATACAGTAGAACCTCCATAAGAGGACACTCCCGCTAGAGGACACCTCTCTACAAAGACAGTTTTAATTCGCAAAATTATCATTTTTACTATTTAGCAACTTTTCGGTAAGAGGACACCTTTCCCTAAAGGACACTTTGGCTCTGCAATTAGGTGTCCTTTACAGGGAGGTAGTTCTACTGTATTAGCAAAAATGTGGACATTTAAAAAAATCCAGATTAATTATCTGCATATATGAAAGAAATGAGAACAGTGTGAATATTTCTATGAGGGAGTTAAGTCTATGAATAGAGGACAAATGACAAATGACACAACCCATTGATGAGCTCTACTCTTCCCCGGCAGACACCATCAAAAATCTCAAGCTTTACAAGCTTGATACCTTAGTGTGATTGAGTGGAGATAAGAAAGAAGAAGAAGAAGACACAACCCAAAATTTTAAAATTGGATTTTCTTCTTGAGTTATGATTCCTCGAACCAATGCAATATTTTGTATATACAGTAGAACTACCTCCCTGTAAAGGACAACACCTAATTGCAGAGCCATAGTGTCCTTTAGGGAGAGGTGTCCTCTTACTGGAGAGTTGCTAAATAGTAAAAATGGTAATTTTACAAATGAAAACTGTCTTTTGTAGAGAGGTGTCCTCTAGCCTGAGTGTCCTTTCATGGAGGTTCTACTGTATTGGAATTTATAGGTTAAATTAAAAAACGAAAGAAAAAAATAAAAGATAAAAAGATCAGGTTTTGAAATCAATATTAAAAATGGCATATCCTGACCAGGAGCCCATGTGCTTAACAGAAGGCAGAGCGCCATCTGGTGGAACAGAAATCAACTAAACATTGATTTAGCCTGTTCCCTGATATTTGGCCAACCCAATTTCTCCACGCTGACGAGCGTCAAAAGCGCGAAACGCGTTCGTGGATGGCTTTTCTTGATTTATCAAGAAACTGGGTTGGCCAAATATCAGGGAACAGGCTAAATCAATGTTTAGTTGATTTCTGTTCCACCAGATGGCGCTCTGCCTTCTGTAAAGCACATGTGCTCCTGGTCAGGATATGTCATTTTTAATATTGGTTAAATTGTAATGGATTTTATCTCTTATTGAAATGGTAGTACAATGGTCTTCTTTCTTATCTCCACTCAATCATATTAAGCTTGTAAAGCTTGTTGATGGTGTCTGCCGGGGAAGAGTAGAGCTCATCAGTGGGTGAGTCAATACAGTCAAGTACAATGGTGCTTCATCCGAATATGTTGATTAGAGAAGAAATGAGTGGGTTTGTCTTGATCCCTCCAGCCTAGACAAGGTTGTGGCAGCTGCTGAAGGAAGACCTGGGCAGACGAGGCGAGACTGCAGAGTCAGACCTGGAAGCCACCAGGCTGGAGCTGCGCGAGATGCAGGAGAAGTTCTCCATTCTGGATCATGCCTGGCAGCGCGAGCGCAGCAGGTTGGAGGCTCAGGAAGCCCAGCTGAAGGCGGAGGCAGAGCGACTGGACACAGCCAGGTATAACATGGCTGCCACCAACGCTGAGCTCCAGAAGAGACTGGTACTGTCCCAGCAGGACAACCTGGAGCAGCTAGGTAAGTCTCTGCCGTAGTAACTCACAATCCCTGCTACCAACATGTCAGTATAACTTTGTTCTTAATTACCCTGTAAACTAACTCTTTAAATAGCTCACCATGCTTGTGCCAAGTTTCCCTGAATTGAGCATGGAGATCACTAGCTGAACATAAGTCCTGGCAGTATGAACAACAACACTGTTGTTGTTTCTTATCCCCTTGTGTAAAAATTACATGAATTCCATGAGTTCATGCTCCTCAAGCTGTTTTATGATAAGCAGTGGCCTCTCCCAAAGGTCCTGTTTAGTGCATCTAATGCAAGCCAAAATGTGTTCTGGAGCTGCAGCTACATTTTGGACAAGTGGGGTAGATTTTGTTGTTATTTTCTATCTTCAATGGCTTGAGATGGCCCCATTCCAACTTTGTTCATAATAACCCTGTAAACTAACTCTAAGTAGCTCACCATGCTTGTGCAAAGTTTCCCTGAATTGAGCATGGAGATCACTAGCTGAACATAAGTCCTGGAAGTATGAACAACAACACTGTTGTTGTTTCTTATCCCCTTGTGTAAAGATTACACAAATTCCATGAGTTCATGCTCCTCGAGCCATTTTATGATAAGCAGCAGCCTCTCCCAAAGGTCCTGCCTAGTGCATCTGATGCAAGCCATAATGTGTTCTGGAGCTGCAGGTGCCAAGCTACATTTTGGACAAGTGGGGGTTGTTATTTTCTATCTTCAATGACTTTTTAATTACCCTGTGAACTAACTCTTTTAAGTACTCACCATGCTTGTTCTTGTTTTCTTCTTCTTTCATATCTCCACTCAATCATATTAAGGTATCAAGCTTGTAAAGCTTGAGACTTTTGATGGTGTCTGCTGGGGAAGAGTAGAGCTCATCAATGGATGAGTCAATACAGTCAATAATGTGTTTTAGGGTTGCAGGTTGACACTTAGTACATAGTGGGGAAACCTTGCAACCATTCTGGAAAGTCATTGTCCGTAGATGACCAGACAGAAGTCCGGAAATCAATGACTGCTTGTTCTTGTGCAAAGTTTCCCTGAATTCAGCATGGAGATCACTAGCAGAACATAAGTGCCTGGCAGTATGAACAACAACACTAAGTGATGTGTGTTGCCGCTTCACACAGTTTCCCAACTTCAGCCATATCTACATTTGACACCTGGAGTATCCCATTATTTCACAGCTTTGTTTGGTCATGTGCCAACCAATAGGATGGCAAATACCAGCCAGACAGATGGAACAGGGCAAGACCTTGTTTGGTAGATTTTAGTAAAATACTCTCTTTTATCTTTTTCCCATATGAAAAATAGTTTTTTCCCGTTTTTCCTATTCCTTAACTAAAAGTAGTTTCATGTTTGACAAAAATCAAAGGTAGCCCAAAGTTATTAAATTTAGTTAAAATGAGAGGTTCTAAAAAAGTGATTTTAATCAAAAGTTGTGGCATTTAAAAGTTGACTGTTGGTGTCCAGAGGAGATCAAGAGGCTCACTACGGAGAATGAAGAACTGAGGACGTGGGAACCTACCAGGGTCTGTTGTGCCTGCTCTTTCTGTCTTATACGATAATAACAAGGCGAAGGAAGACGAGTATCTTTATTGGTGCATAAGAGCGAGCTTTCGGGCAAAAGCCCTTCGACTGGCAAGATATAACGACGCTATGAACGACATAGATGGCTGTAGAGAATATATACACTTATTAATTTACATAAATATAGAAAAAAGCATGCAAATGGGCAATTTAACTATTTGTAAAAATGAGAGGTAAAAATAAAAATGGAAAAAATGAAATAGAAAGCCTATAGGGTAATAGAAGGGATGCTAGAACATTAGCTGTAGGTAAGAAATATCAGTGAGGCATAACACATGGCTGCAATGGGATATCAAGTATATAAAAGAGAAATTTATACATAAAAATATCTACCATCATTGCCGAAATAGTCATGACTAGAATAGATAATTGGATCACCCATACCCTCCCTACAGATATCCAATTCTGGCGCAGATACATTGATGATGTCTTTTGTATATGCAAAAGGGGTCAGGAGAGCTTCATACTATCAACCCTTAATAATTACAACCAAGATATTTCCTTCACTCTTGAAACTGAAACTAACCATGTTCTCCCATTCCTAGATATCTTAATTATCCGCACCCCATCCTCATTTCACACTACAGTTTATCATAAAAAACAATGCCCCCCCTGCTACACTCATTACAATTCTCACTGCCCCACCTCCCATAAAATCAATATTGTTAGAACTCTTACAAAAAGAATATCCACCCATTGTTCCATAGACATCTTTAAAATAATAGAAAGAAATCACATTATAACCCAGCTCTCCATGGCTTCTTTTCCACTCTGGTTCATTAACAAATATACTTACACACCTGCATCCTCCAATCCTTCCATGACATACAGATCATTGTGTTTTCTCCCTTACTCCCCCTCCTCTGTTGATATAGCCAGAAAACTCAAATCCTATGGCATCCGTACCATATATAAAAACTCCCCGAACCTTCTTTCATCCCTCCGTCACCCTCATACTAAGTCCTCAGCTCCTCCTGCCCCCCTTCGTTCTGTGGGTGCAGTCTACTCCGTCTCATGCGAACAGTGCCCTGCCACTTACGTCGGTGAGACGGGTAGATCTGTATCCATCAGGATGACTGAGCATTCCCGCAATATTTCCCGTCAAGATACCAAGTCCCTCATTTATCAACATATGCAGACCACGGGCCACACGTTCAACATCAACAACCCCACCATACATTACAGCCACATACATATCTTACACCAAAGACTCATTTTAGAATCAATAGTATCCCACAAACTAAATAGCATCAATAGAAAAATAGAACTTCCAGAAGCCTATCATCCTCTCCTGTCCTTTATTTAAACCTCCCCCTTGTATTTAACTGTAGAATATTGACCTCCCTGAAGCATGTCAAGCTCTCCTGGCCTTTATGTATAAATTTCTCTTTTATATACTTGATATCCCATTGCAGCCATGTGTTATGCCTCACTGATATTTCTTACCTACAGCTAATGTTCTAGCATCCCTTCTATTACCCTATAGGCTTTCTATTTCATTTTTTCCATTTTTATTTTTACCTCTCATTTTTACAAATAGTTAAATTGCCCATTTGCATGCTTTTTTCTATATTTATGTAAATTAATAAGTGTATATATTCTCTACAGCCATCTATGTCGTTCATAGCGTCGTTATATCTTGCCAGTCGAAGGGCTTTTGCCCGAAAGCTCGCTCTTATGCACCAATAAAGATACTCGTCTTCCTTCGCCTTGTTATTATCGTATAAGTTCATTCCAGGAAGAATTACTCTACTATTATTCTTTCTGTCTTATTCTGTTTTTTTATAAAATAGAGTGAAGCCTCTTGTTTATATATACAGTAGAACCTCCCTGTAAAGGACACCTAATTACACAGCCAAAGTGTCCTTTAGGGAGAGGTGACCTCTTACCGTAGAGTTGGTAAATAGTTTTTTTTTTTTGCTTATCCCTAGTACACGTGGTGCAGGCCATGATAATCATGGTGGGTAGTTAGCGACTGCTTTTTACTGTAAGCGCACCACATGTCTACACATGTGAAAGCAGTTCGACTTTGCACTTACAAATGTGCCAGAGCCCCGTTTGGTTACTTGCACTCGCTGGTGGGGTTGGACTTTTGCAAGAATCGGGGGGCCATTGGAGCATTTTTTTTTTTAAACAGAAAAAAGTGTCCAATGCGGGGATCGAACCCGGGTCGTAGTGGTCATAAACCAAACGGTTTAACCAGCCTTCCACCGACCCCCCTGGTAAATAGTAAAAATGGTGATTTTGATGATGAAAACTGTCCTTTGTAGAGAGGTGTCCTCTAGTGTGGGTGTGCTTTTAGTGAGGTTCTACTGTATAGATAATTTCTTTTGGGGGTATAATGATTGAGTTGTGTCACCATCAAAGATATCTGTGAGAAACACAAGGTAATAAGACCAAATCCAAACAAATAAATAGTGTGTAATGCTAACAGCACTGTTACTGAAAGATCATACAATATTTTTGGATTTGGTCTTATTACCTTGTGTTCTAATCTATGATATAAATTGTGATACAGTAGAACCTCCATGAGAGGACACTCCTGCTAGAGGACACCTCTCTACAAAGGACAATTTTCATTTACAAAATTACCAATTTTACTATTTAGCAACTCTTCGGTAAGAGGACACCTCTCCCTAAAGGATACTTTGGCTCTGAAATTAGGTGTTGTCCTTTACAGGGAGTTTCTATACTGTATAAATATAAATGTGGGATAAAACATTTGTGAGAAGTTTTAATTATAGTTTTTAATAATCAGAAACTACTTCTTACCTTATACTGCATTGATATCAAATTGAAATGGGAAGGCTCATCAGTAGTGAACCCTCTCAGTGGTTGTTCCTGGTTAATCTCTAGCAAGTTTCACTAATGCTCCAAAAAGAACATTAGCTTTGTATTGTGGATTCTCCAGAACTAACTGATACAATGTGTTCCCTAGAAGTACGAGGCTCTTCCAGAAGATTCCACACCTGGTAGGCCGTTGAAGCTAGCATGCTGAGGCTCCATTGTCACTCTTTGTTGTGGTACCAGGCCCAAAGTGGAGTCCTCAACTTGCCCAACTCTCCCAAGTCTTGAAGGACCTTGGCTATTCCAACACAATTTTCCTAGACAATCCTGAATCCATCCAGTACATCACTCTGCACCTCAAGAAGTACCTCCAGCAGAACTCCAAGTTAGAGGATCTTGAGAACTACCTGATGGCAACTTTCTCCATCTCCTCTCCAGACCAACTCCACGAGAGACTGGAGCAAGAAGCCACTGCCATCGGTACTCTCAAGAGGGAGTTGGAAGGAGAAAAATCACAGGTTGAACAGCTCCAAGATGATTGCATCAAGTCGAAGCAGAAAATAGAAGAACTTGAGGAAGAAAATGATAACCTTGTCAACAAAATTAAAGATCTTTCCTCCAAGCTGGACAGGACTCAGCATCAACTTGAAGATCAGAGCAAAATAGCTTATCAGTTCCAGGATCAACTCGACCGAAGTACAGAACATTATGAATGGGTGAATAAATCACTAAACGAGGAAGTTATGGGGCTTCAAGAACAACTGGAGATTGAGGAAAAGTTAAATCAGAATGAGAAGGAAGCTAATAATACTCTGAGAAAGCAACTTGAAGAAACAAGACAAAAGGACTTAGGTGCACAAGACAACTTGGAAGGTATTGTAACTTCACTTCAACAGGAACTTTTTGCTCTCAAAGCTGAGCTTGCATCAAAGTGCCTTGAAGTAGAGAGCTTTGCTTCCACTCTCGGAGCCTTTGAACAGAATCTCAACCCTCTTCTGGAGGGCCACACTCAGCACGAACAACACAAGTGCCAGCAGGAGCTGCTGCAAGGGCTGCACAACTTAGCTGCCATGTTTCCTGGCAGAACAATGATAGATTTGGCAGCATCAAGTGATAGCCCCACAGACTACAATGCTATTGTTTCTCAATGCTGCAGAGATCTCCATTCATTAACTGCTCAACTAGATAGTGTGAGAAGCCAGCTTCAAAGTCTCAAGGAAGAAAATGAGACTCTAAAGCTCTCTCTTAAAGAACAAGGCTCAGAAAATGAAGCTAACCTTGAAAAAACATGCAAAGAGCTTCAGCAATCTCTAGCTTCATCAAGGTGTACAGAAGAGGAATTGAGACAAGAACTAGATACCCAAACTACATCCATGAAGGATCTCTCTTGTGATATTAAAAGTGTTGAGGTAGAATTGAATGATCTTTGTACAAACATTTTGAGTCGTTTTCATGAAGAAGGTCATCAAGAGCTTAGTGATGATTTTCCCAGTGGGACCAAGAGTGGCCTATGGCAGTGCTCCAGCTCCCTGGCCCAGATGAAGGAAGCCCTTCACCTTCTCCAGCCCAGACTCCAGCAATGGATGGAGAACCTAGAGCAGGAAAATGAAACCCTCAAGCTCAGAAATAAGGAAGTCAGTGACCAACTGGAAGTCCTTACGATTAAATTAGAAAAGGATCAAAAAGATAAAGAAACTGTTCTAGCAGAATATACCAGTAAAATCAGTGACCTTACGTCAGAGTTAGAGGATGCAAGAAAGAAATTGTGGGAGCAGGGCAACCATCTGGAGGCTGTCAAGAACCTGGTGAATCACTCTATGGAGGTGGTGGCTGAGGAGGCTTCCCTTCAAGGCAGCTTTGACCCTTGGAAAGAAGCTTTGGAGAGGATCCTGACAGACTATTCAAGTTTGGAGCAAAACTCCGCCTTAGATAAAAAGAAACTGAATATCTTAGAAGCAGAAGTTCAAAACCTATATACAAGTTTATATTCCACTCTTCCTGACTCCTCTGAAGATTGCATCGACCTCCTCAGAAGAATTCTGAAAGTCAGATTAGAAGAACAAGATGTTTTGAAAGAATTGCAGAGGCAAAATGCAAACCTTGAGGAAAATATTCAAAGTTGTAAGCAAAAGGAAATGACTCTGCAGAGCCAAGCATCCAGTCTCCTGGGAGCTCTGGAGGAGTCCAAGCAGGAGAGGGAGGCTCTGTGGGCAGAGATAGCTGGGTGCAAGCAGCAGAACACAGATCCCAGCACCATTGTGCTGGGCAGCCAGGAAGAACTCAACTCTGTCAAGACCAAGTTGGAACAAGTCCAGGCACTCTCTGCTCAAATAGAAAACTTGAACCAAGAGAATTCTACCTTAAACCAACGTATTGATGATCTGAAAAAAGAAAACGCGCTCCTTTCCGAAAGCCTTCAAGAAAAAGAAAAAAATTTGAACCTGTTTCAAGAGCAGCTGAAAGAAGGTATTTCTGCTTTCCAAGCCTTGGACAATGAAAAAGAAGCTTCATTGAATGCTCTAGATAATTATTTGAAAATAAAGGATGAAGAATGTAATTCTTTGAGATCCCATTTAGAAACTTTGGAAGCAAGCATGTTGGCGGAGCACAATCAGCTTGAGAGCCAGCACTCCGTCCTGGTGTCCAAGGTCCAATCTCTGGAGAGGGAGCTAGAGGAGAAAGAATCACTACTCCGACAATATTCAGCTAAAATTGATAAACTGAAAGAAGAGGGTTTTCAGAGTCAGAAAGAGAATGATTTTCTTCAAAAAGAGATCTCAATACTAAAAGAATGTTCACCAAGTAGAAACTCTGAGGTTCTGGCAACCATGCTCCCACAGGATGTTTCCCATGATGAAAGCCAGGGAGAGACACTTGAAGAAGATTCTACAGAGAAAATTGAACCCCCATTAACCATGCTCCCACAGGATGTTCCCTATGATGAAATCCAGGAAGAGACTCATGAAGAAGACTCTACAAAGAAACTTGAAGTTGAACATTTAGTTCAGAAAAATAAGGAAGCTACTGACCAAGAAAAGGATCCAATAGACAATGAACAGCCCATTAGTCAATTAACAATTGCTAAGGTTAAAATGAATAAGATGCTTCTTAAACTTAAGGCTTTTAAGGAACAAAATGACCAGCTTCAAGCCAAACTAGAATCATCCTTGGAAGAGTTCAATGCCCAAAAAGAGCAATTCCACAATACTCTTGTGGAAAAAGATCAGGTTATTGGATCTCTGAACCAACATATTGAGCATCAGCACTCCCACTCACAGTACGAGACCGGCCAACTCAGGAAAGAAATCACAGAGCTGAATACCCTCCTAGAAGTAATGGAAGAAAAGACAGCAGGGTATAAGCAGACAATTAAGGAGTATGAAGCTAAAATGGATGAGCTCCATAGTGCTATGAGGTTTGTGGTTCAGGAGAAGACAGTTCTTGAAGGCAAGGTGAGTCAGCTGCAGGATGAGCTGGAATCCAGCGAGGAACAGGGCCTAGGTCTGAAGCAGCAGCTGCTCTGTGTGGAGGGCAGAGAGAAACAGCTCCAACAGCGCCACTCCAATGCTGAGGAGCTCAACAAACTTCTGATGACAGACAACCAGAACTACCAGTCTGTCTTACAGGATCTGCAGACAGTCAATCAGAGACTTGAATTACAGCTTGCTGTCTCAAGGCCACAAGAAAAGCAAGATGAGCTCCTGCTCCAATTAACTCAAGAGAATCAGAGGTTAGGAGAGGAGAGTGTGAGAGCTAAGGCTGAGTTGAGGGAGCTCACAGAGCAGAGGGCCGCCCAGCTCACAGAGCAGAGAGCCGCCCAGCTCACAGAGGTGGAGAGCAGAGAGCAGCTACTGGAGTCCCAAGTGGGGCAGCTACAGCACCAGAACACAGAGCTGTCTGCCAAGCTGGAGAAGGTGTGGGAGGAGTGGAGGCAGCAAGGAGAGGTCTGGCGGCTGGAGAGGCAGCAGCTACAGGAGAGGGAGGAGGAGCTACGCCAGGAGCTCTCCAGGCAGCCTCCAGCCCAGCTCTACCCCAGGCTCTCAGAGGTAGGCATTCTACAAACCTCATTATCCCCTCAGCACAGCTGACTGCTACAGTCCCCAGGTGGGGAATGGGGCCTTTTCTAAAGATTTTTACCAGTAGAAGGGTAGACTTTCACCAAACTGTGCCTGGATCATGGTGCCATGATCAACGAAAGCTGCACCCCTATACCCCATTCCATGAGATCATCATGGAATTCGTGTAATCTTTACACAAGGGGATAAGAAACAACAACAGTCCCCAGGTGAGGGGAATGGGGCCTTTTCTAAACATTTTTACCTGTAGAAGGGTCGTTTAAAAACCTGAAATCTTGTAAACTCATTAAAAGTGTAATAAGGAAACCTCAGAGATTTATATTTGATTGATTGATACAGAAGATTATATTTCTTCTTCTTTCTTATCTCCACTCAATCATATTAGGGTGTCAAGCTTGTAAAGTTTGAGACTTTTGATGGTGTCTTTAGACAACCATCATAACTGGGTGAAGTAGAATGCATCTGCCTTTGTCATTAAGACTGGGAGCACTACTCAGTGGCAGGCTGACTTAGCTCCAAAAGAAATAGCCGCCTCTGACATGAGGAACAGACACCATGTGCAGCTGCTTCTAACATGCAGTACAAACGCTGCTCATCCTGTATCCCTGGATTAGGAGCCCTTACAGGGTACTATCAGCCAGGCCAGCTGAACCCAGGTTTTTTAGTGAGCTTGTTACTGCTCCCCCTCCTCCTTTTTCATCCGGGCTTGGGATCAGCAAAGGCGGAGTTGAATTCTAATTCTAATATAGGGGAATGACCTTCAGATATGAAGGCAAGCTGTGAAACAAGCAGAATAACTCTGATGAATAAGCAGTCGCAGACCAACAGCAGAATTGTTAGAAGAAAAGAAAGATCTCCTTAAAAATCCTGAGTTCAACTGTTGATAGACCTCAGACTTCTGTGGTCTATGTTACCTGGCCAGCCAGTTAAGGCATCATTGATAACCTTACTTAAGTGGCTTTAACCAATGTAATCAATCAGTTGTTTTGGAAAGTAATGTTGTGATCTTCAAGGAACTTACAGAGGAGGAACACATACAAGCCTTTTGAAGATTGATCAGCTAGAATTCACAATGAATAGGGTTCAAGCCCCAAAGTAAACAACCATAAATACTTTCTTTAAAACACAAGGTAATAAGACCGAATCCAAATAAATAAATAGTGTATGATGTTTCAGCAGCCTTGTTACCATCTTCAGACAAAATACTGAATCTGAAGATGGTAACAACGCTGTTTCAGAAATGTCACATACTGTTTATTTGGATTTGGTCTTATTACCTTGTGTTTATAATCTATAATCCAAATTGTGCATTAACAATTTCTTTAAAAGATAATGTGATTTGCTTTAATAATTTTTTCATTTTCTTCCCATTGAATTTATTCACTTTGATTAAAATAGGATTAGTAAAAATTGGCTGATTTGTTTACAACTCTGACCACATGTTTGCTTTGATTTCAGATTCAGCCTGACATCCTTGCGTCCCATGGCCAGGAGTAAGTTTTACTTTTTGTTACCAATTTCTATATACATACACATGTGTAGATATTTCGTACACTTACAGTAAAAGCAGTCGCCAACTTCTACCCACCATGATTATCATGGCCTGTACCATGTGTACTTGTAATAAGCAAAAAAAAAAAAACGGTATTAGCAGACTGATTTGAAGTAGAAGAATCTATGGGTATCAGGTACTATAGCGTCTATGGTTGAACTATTTTTGTTGCCATTGAGCATGCCTTCCATTTATGTGGCATTTTAAAGAAATAGAAACAGTAACCAAAACAAAAATAAACAAGAACTGGAGGATCCCACCTAAGCACAGCTGGTACAGTGGAGAGGATCCAAGATTGAACCTCAGAAATAGACAACACTCAAACAACAAACAAGATTTAGAACAGACCACTTACAAAAGTCCAACCCCACCAAGCGAGTGCAAGTAACCAAACGGGGCGCTGGCACATTTTTAAGTGCAAAGTCGACTGCTTTTCACATGTGTAGACATGTGGTGCGCTTACAGTAAAAGCAGTCGCTAACTTCTACCCACCATGATTATCATGGCCTGGACCACATGTACTTGGGATAATAATAAAAAAAGAATAGGCCATCTCAAGCCATTGAAGATAGAAAATAACAACAAAATCTACCCCACTTGCCCAAAATGTAGCTTGACGCCTACAGCTCCAGAACATATTTTGGCTTGTATTAGATGCAATAAACAGGACCTTTGGGAGAGGCTGCTGCTTATCATAAAACAGCTTGAGGAGAATAAACTCATTGTGTAATCTTTACACAGGGGATAACAAACAACAACAGGGTTGTATTAAGGTGTCCAAAATTGAACACTGAGATGTTTCAGGAACATGGCTCTGACTGAAGCCCCCAGCACCTCCTCACTGGTGGAGCCCAGCCCTTCCTCCACTACAGAAGGTGTAAGTTGGCTGAGGCTAAAAATGCTAGGGTTCTGCATTCTCCCAATTTCTGCTGCCAATATACCTAAGTACTCTATCTATATTTAAACATTTTTCTAGTCTGATGAAAAACTGCTTTTCAAGTGTGTAGACATGTGGTGCACTTACAGTAAAAGCAGTTGCTAACTACCCACCATGATTATCTTGGCCTGCACCATGTATACTAGGAATAATAAAAAAAATAAATCTCTATTCTATCACTAGATAACTTTGAGTGAATGTCAAGGCTTTGTTTTTGTCACCTTGGATTCACCTCAACTATGTTGTAAATCTACTGGTATGTTCAGTGCCGGATACTCATCGACAGGGCAGATGGCTCCTCTTCTGCCAAGAGTTCCTTCTTCTCCCTCAGTGAGTACCTTCCTGTGTCTTCAACATCACACCACGTTGGATCTGCCAGAGTTTTTACTCTGGCTGGACAGCATAGAGAACCTGATAAATGTTTTCAGAGGCCACATCATGGTATTATATCCCTTTACAGATATTAACTTTTAAAATGTTTGCACTTTTTCATCACATTATTGTTAATCACAATAAAAACCTCCATGAGAGGACACCCATGCTAGGGGACACTTTCTACAAAGGACAGTTTTCATTTGCAAAATAACCATTTTTACTATTTAGCAACTCTTCAGTAAGAGGATACTTCTCCCTAAAGGAAACTTTGGTTCTGCAATTAGGTGTCTTTTACAGAGAGGTTCTACTGTATTGACTTTTTAAATGTTTTCACTTTTCATTATTGTTAATTATCTTTTATAATTGACACATTTTTCTTTAATTAATAAAATAGAAGGGGAAAGATAGGGAGGCTTATCAATGGCAGACCTGTAGGTTGGTTGTAATGAAGCTATCAATGGCTTGTCATCAAGTAAGGGCAGCAGGCAATCAGAAACAGAACTTGTTTCCTTATGGAAATGTTTCTTCTTTGTTATCTCCACTCAATCATATTAGGGTATCAAGTTGTGACCCTTGATGGTGTCTGTTTGACAACCATCATGACTGGGTGAAGTAGAATGCGTCTGTCTTTGTCATTAAGACTGGGAGCACTACTCAGTGGCAGGCCGACTTAGCTCCAAAAGAAATGGCCGCCTCTGACATGAGGAACAGATGCCATGTGCAGCCACTCCTAACATGGAGTACAAACGCTGCTTATCCTGTATCCCTGGATCAGGAGACCTTACAGGGTACTATCAGCCGGGCATTCTGAGCCCAGGTTTTTTAGTGAGCTTGTTACTGCTCCTCCTCTTTCTTTTTCATCCGGGCTTGGGACTGGCAAAGACGGAGTTTGGATTATTTACATATTGGCAGCTAGTAGATGGCAGTTTGCATAAGTAGAGATGACATGGATTTCCTCTATCTTCTAATAAACAGATTGATTCTTCTATAATTTGATGAGAAATTATGCCATGACAACTAATAAAGTAGTGTATATTGCCATAACTTCCCATCAGTTTGGCCAGCTCAATCATCAATTATCTAGTTTTCCTTGAGGGGGTCGGTGGAAGGGTGGTCTAAACCATTGGTTTTCAACCGGCTGATAGTACCCTGTAAGGACTCCTAATCCAGGGTACAGGATGAGCAGCGTCTGTACTCCATGTACACATGGCGTCTGTTCATCATATCAGAGGCGGCCATTTCTTTTGGAGCTAAGTCTGCATGCCACTGATAGTGCTCCCAATCTTAATGTCAAAGGCAGATGTTTTCTATTTCACCCAGTCATGAGAGATAAGAAAAAAAATACAGAGACATATGTACAACTGAATGTCAAGTTGTGTTTAAATCTCACACCCTCTATCATCAAATTGTTGGTCCTGACTGACCGAGGTCTGTGCAGATCTGCAGCATCTCCAGAGCCAGGCTTCCCGCTTTCTCTCCCGGCCCTCAGCCAAAAGGTGAGTTGTTAGTTCCTGTCTTCCTACAGTACTGGCTGTCATTTCTTCTGTTTGTAGGTTTTATTAGCTTCCTTCCTTCCTCTCTCACATGAGAGACACTTTGATCCAAGTCCACATGTCAAAATTCCTTAAACTTGTGCTTCTTTTTGTGCCTTGAAATGCATTTCAAAGATCTGAATGAATGAATGTTCAATAACTAACAGAGATCCTGGGTAGCTTAGCTCTAACTTGTGTATATTCTGTGTGGCCACTGATGCACTTCAAAGATCTGAATGAATGAATGTTGAGTAATTAGTAAAGATTCTGGGTAGCTTAGCTCTTACTTGTATATGCTCTGTGTGGCCACTGAGCATCTGCCATTGTGAAATATTTGAGATAGAGAGAGTATTTTCCACCCAGAGATAAATTTCTTGCTGCTGTATATTTTTGGAATCCATATACATCTTTCCGCTACCAATAAAGTAGCTCCTCTGTACATAGTTGTGCTGTATAGGATTGGAGCACTGAGAGTTGAGAAAGTGTTGAATAAAGTTTATTTTGTCAGTTGTCTACTTCCATGGCTCTCCTACATCACACCTTGTCAGTTCCATCCTTGCTCTGATCCATTAGCTCTTCCATGTTTGTCATACTTTCTTCTCATTCTGACATATTTTGTTGATAAGGCACAATTTGGATTATAAACACAAGGTAATAAGACCAAATCCAAATAAATAGTGTGTGACGTTTCGGTAACAGCATTGTTACCATCTTCAGACTAAAGTACCTTTGTCTGAAGATGGTAACAATGCTGTTACTGAAACGTCACACACTATTTATTTATTTGGGTTTGGTCTTATTACCTTGTGTTTAATACATTTTGTTGTTTATCCGAATGCATTTTCCCTTATATGTCATTTTATATGTGCTACAGTAGAATCTCCCTTTAGCGGACACCCCGCTAGCGAACACCTTTCCACAAAGGACAGTTTTCATTTGCAAAATTACCATTTTTACAATTTAGCAACTCTCCAGTAAGAGGACACTTTTCACTAAAGGACACTTTGGCTCTGCAATTAGGTGTTGTCCTTTACAGGAAGGTTCTACTGTATCTATAGTCTTTTATGAGCAATCACCCTTGTAAAACAAAAATAGGCTTCCATTGTAAAATTTTTATAAGGTACAATTTAAATTTCTATTCATGATAAAATTGTGAAAAAAATTTAAAATTACAAATATTTTATCACAATGAGTATCTTTTTTATTTAAAAAATGCTAGCTTTCAAGTGTTAATCGCTCTTCAATAGGCTTAGTATAATATCAATTTTATCCCACCAGAAATATTTACAAAAACATAAATATATAAATAATATCCATGCTGCGCGTGTTTTTTTTTTTTTTTGTAAATATTTCTGGTGGGATAAAGTCGATATTTTAGTAAGCCTGTTGAAGAGCGATTAACACTTGAAAGCTAGCGTTTTATGGAATTCGTGTAATCTTTACACAAGGGGTTAAGAAACAACAACAACAAGCTAACGTTTTTTTCAATAAAAAGATACTCATTGTGATAAAATATTTGTAATTTTAAAACAATTTGAATTGTTGACAAAATTAAAAAGGAATCTAGGTTTTGTTTTCTTTTTACAATTATTTTATTTCTCGAGCTTTCAGGCTAACATGTCCTTCAACACAGAGACCCAGAAGTACTACTTCTATAAAATAATACCTTGTATCAATATTGAGTAAAATTAATCATTCCTCCAGGGAAAAGTTTCTTTTCATGGCAAGTTAGCCTGAAAGCTTGAGAAATACAAGAATTGTAAAAAGAAACCTAGATTCCTTATTGATTGTGTCTTAATGTGAAAGCAGAGAAGGATCTTTATTGTAAATTCAGATTATAGATTAGAAACACAAGGTAAAAAGACCAAATCCAAATAAATTGTATGATGTTTCGGTAACTGCGCTGTTACTGAAGCATCATACACTATTTATTTATTTGGATTTGGTCTTGTTACCTTATGTTTGATTGTAAGTTTACTATAACAATGCATGACAGCCTCCATTAACAGCCAGCGAACACTAAAAATTAATCTTATCTTCTTCTTCTTTCTTATCTCCACTCAATCATATTAAGGTATCAAGCTTGTAAAGCTTGTTGATGGTGTCTGCCGGGGAAGAGTAGAGCTCATCAATGGATGAGTCAATACAGTCAATAATATGTCTTGGGGTTGCAGGCTGAGAATTAATAAAATATTGTTGTTAAATATTTTGTGACACAACACCAAGTTATCTGTTGTGTTGTGCCCGTTGTTTTGTTAATAATCCACTCTGAGTCGTCGGAGCTCCCTTGGTACCGGTTTTATTTATAACCAGTGCCGGAACATAAGGAGAACACCACACACAGCCAGACGCGGAGATACTTCCGCTCGCCACCAAAACCAAAACCAAACCGCCGGGTTCCTGTCTCGGCCGGTTCTCGCCGCCATGCTGGCGCCGCCAGGCGCGAAGTGGTGTGAGGATTCTCGCCTGAACCCTCAACATTATCCATACTGGATCAAAACTCTTTTCTAAGCAACCTAGTTAATTGAAAATCATAAAAAAAATTTAAGCACTACACAGAGAGAGAGAAAGAAAGAAAAAAAGAGCATCTTCTTATCGTGCAACTGAATGTTGCTGATGGCTTGTGCCATCTATTGGAATAAATACCAACTATTCGTTGAATTTCAATTATTCCAGAATTGACCAAATACCTATTCTTGAATAATAGAGAAAATCTAACTATGTACCGGGCTGTTGGCCCTCGTCAGCGTGGTACCTCAATGATCTTCATAAACAATTGACAATTAAAATAATTGTATAGATGGCGCGTTATTGCTTTGTGTTAATTTATGCCTAACTGGCCATATCTTTATTGTTTGCAGAAGAGCATTGCTCGATGCAAATATTTGAATGTAATTCTACTGTCCTATAAGCTTATGTCCATAGTTTTCTTGAAACCATTTCTGAGATTCCATCCTTCAGTGTAGCATATAAAAGCAGAATGATACAATACAGTATTAGAGCTCTGAGAAGCGGTCTGGTGGATTAACTTGGCGAAACCGCTGGGAGGGTTCACCACTGATGAGCCAAGCCCTCCCATTATATTTTTTCATCGCAGTAAGGACAGTAGAAGTTTGTATTTTGTATAAAAGAAACATTCGTGCTTTTAAATCCTTTCATTTTATATGTATAGATGGCACGTTATTGCTTTGTGTTAAAATAATTTTATTGACATATTGTCAATACATGCAAAAGTGCACAGTCTGAACTATTTAAAAACATAATAATATAAATACAGTTAAACCTGTCTATAGCGCTCCCTCTAAATTGTGCCTTCCTCTCTATAGCACCCGATTTTAAACATTAAAATGTAAACATTTTACATTAAAAGTGACCTGTCTATAGCACCCCCTCTCTATAGCACCCTATTTTGGTGAGTCCCAAGAGGGGGCTCTATAGACAGGTTTAACTGTATATACATGATACTTTGTACAATGAATATGGCGCCTCTGCCACCGCAGCAGAGTTTGGTGGAGAATCACCAGCGAGTCTCCAGTGACACCACGTATTTCGTGATCTACAAAGAATACGTAGATCTCGTGCTTCCCGTTGGGGAGAGGGTGTGATCCTTGAGATCAATTGGAAAGAAGACCTACGTAGAGACACAAGGTAATAAGTCCAAATAAATAAATAGTGTGTGACATTTCGGTAACAGCGTTGTTTTGGATTTTATTTGGATTTGGTCTCATTCAGTACTTTTTTTCTGAAGATGGTAACAACGCTGTAACTGAAACATCACACACTATTTCTTTATTTGTATTTGGTCTCATTCAGTACTTTTGTCTGAAGATGGTAACAATGCTGTTACCGAAACGTCACAAACTATTTATTTATTTGTATTTGGTCTCGTTCAGTACTTTTGTCTAAAGATGGTAACAATGCTGTTACCGAAACGTCACACACTATTTATTTGGTCTTATTACCTTGTGTTTATAATCCAAATTCTGCCTTATACACCTACCTAGAGAGTTTTAAAAATGTTCATAATTTTCAAGGATAGAAGTTGATATATTAAACCCAGTTTATTGCCTCAGGTTAATTTCTACATTGTAAGATAAACTTTAATTATCCTGTTTACTATTTCCCTGTAAAAGATTTTATCATCAAGGAATATATTCTGTTTGTGAGATTGCCAGATGTTTCACATTTTATTTTTTGATACAACTCCGCCTTTGCCAGTCCCAAGCCCAGATGAAAAAGGAGGAGAGGGAGCAGTGACAAGCTCACTAAAAACCTGGGCTCAGCTGGCCCGGCTGATAGTACCCTGTAAGGGCTCCTAATCCAGGGATACAGGATGAGCAGCATTTGTACTCCATGTTAGGAGCGGCTGCACATGGCGTCTGTTCCTCATGTCAGAGGCGGCCATTTCTTTTGGAGCTAAGTCAGCCTGCCACTGAGTAGTGTTCCCAGTCTTAATGACAAGGGCATTCTACTTCACCCAGTATGGAGATAAGAAAGAAGAAGATTTTTTTAATACAAACAGATTCTCTCATCTAAACTCAGGTCCTGAGAGGGCTTAGAGTGAAATACCTGTTCAATCAGTTGTTGGTTAAACATGGAGTGGGATGATGAACTGAAGACATCAAAAAGGATAAGGCACAATTTGGATTATAGATTATAAACGCAAGATAATAAGACCAAATTCAAATAAATAAATAGTGTGTGATGTTTCTTGTAAGAAACGTTGTAACAACGCTGTTACCGAAATGTCACACACTATTCATTTATTTGAATTTGGTCTTATTTTACCTTGTGTTTATGATCTATAATCCAAATTGTGCCTTATGATCCTTCATGCTGTTATTTAAACCAAAATGGGGGCCGGCCACTAACCTAGAGTCAATTACATCTCAGTACAAATGTTCTCCTGATACACAGTTCTTCCATTGTAAGATCACCAATTTTATAAATACCCAAACCTCTCATGAGTGACCTATTTGATTTGTAACATCAGAAATGACACAAACAAGATACCATCTCTAGAAAAGATCAGTTTCTAGGCAGACTCTTATGTGAGAGAAATTGTAGTGCAATCATTTTTTATAAATGGAAATACAGTAGAACCTCCCTGTAAAGGACAACACCTAATTTGCAGAGCCAAAGTGTCCCTTAGGGAGAGGTGTCCTCTTACTGGAGAGTTGATAAATCGTAAAAATGGTAATTTTGGAAATGAAAACTGTCCTTTGTAGAGAGGTGTACGAAATAGAAAATATGACTATACGTTTTTCCAGGTTCAACTCTAAATACTGTCAAAATTTTCAGCCTAATTAATTATATATTGAGGATGTGCATAGCCGAAAAACATATATACATACATGAAATTTGTAACATATAAATTTACTGGCAATGTGTTTCTTTTAAATAATATCATCAAATATTATCTCTACATACTGTTGGCTTCCGTAGGCGTTTCTTACTGGGAAAAGAAAGAGAGGATCCAATGAAATAATTTAGTAGCGTTTATTAAAACAAAATCATGATAGTGAACAACACATATAACAGAGAGTACCGTCGTCTTCCGGGTATTCCTTCTACTGGGGAGCTCGGATTCTATATTCTGTGCGTTTATAATCTGTTTATCTGTGGCTCTCTGGTCGGGATGGCGCCTACATTCGGCCATTCCTGGATTTCAATCGTCCTCGATTGAACCTTGCGTTGCAGGAACGTCGTGGGTTGCGTCGGGGGGTATCTTCTACTTCTGGCTCCTCGTCCGGACTTTCTTCTGTAGCTGAATCATCTTCTTCACTGTGCCAAGACTTCAGTTGACTGATATGGGCCGTTGTCGTGTAGAACCGTCCACTGGTTCTTTCGCTTAACTGAGTCACTCTATACGTGTCGCTTGGCAGAACCTCGGTAATTATCAAAGGTCCTCGATATTTGGGTTGTGCCTTGGTTGGTTCACCCGTCGTTTTGGGTACATGCCTCATCACTACAATTTCTCCTACTTCGAATTGGATTGTACGGCACTTCTTCTTATCGTAGTAAGTCTTCATAATTTCTTGTTTATTCTCAATTTGGGTTCTCACACTCTCTTGAATTCTATCCGGCTCGGTTCATGGGTCCACGTCTTCGTCGGCTAATCTTCTAAGTATCCCATCGTGGAATCGAGGGGAATAGCCGTGGAGTGTTTCGACTGGAGCTCTACTCATTCCGTCTACGTGGGCCATCTTCTCCCCTGGTTTATGTCGAATTTCGAAATCGTATTCCTGAATCAGATTGTACCATCGCGCTATCTGAGGATTTGTAGTCTTCTTCGCGTTCATGTAGACCAGTGCTTGGCAATCTGTAACCACTGTAAACTTGATTCCTACGAGGAACTGATGTAGTCGATCCAAGGTCCACACTATCGCCATCAGCTCCAATTTGCTTGAGTGGTACATCTTCTCGGCCTCTGTTGTCTTCTTGCTCACACAGTAGACCAAGCGCCATTTGCCGTCTTCGTCCATCTGTAGCACCATTCCTGCTAATCCCTCAGCACTCGCATCGCAATGTACTTCTGTCTTGAGTTCAGGGTTGTAATGAGCTAGTACCGGATATTCGACCAGATCCTTTCGTAGTCCTCCAAATGACCTTCGCTGTTCTTCCTTCCATTCAAATTGTGAACCTTTCTTCGTAAGTCTGCTTAACGGTTCTGCTTTCCTCGCGAAGTCCTTTACAAATCGTCTGAAGAAGTTCGTCAGTCCCAGAAAGCGTCGTATGTCGTGGACATTCTTGGGTTCTGGAAATTCTTCTATCGCCTTGATCTTTCTTGGGCCTGGCTTAAGTCCGCCTGTACTGATGACATACCCTAAGAACTCAACTTCCCTCCTTCCGAACTCACATTTGGAGGGTTTCAGTGTCAACTTCGCTGATCTTATTCTTTCGAGGACTTCCCTCAACCTTTCGATCATCTCCCGCCAATCCTTTGCCGGGATAATCACGTCGTCGAGATAGCAGAATGCCTTCTTGTTCAGCAGCGGACCTAGGACAGTGTGCATCAGTCTTTGGAATTCAGCTGGTGCGTTGGCAAGTCCAAAAATCATCCTTTCGAATTGACCTGTATCATCTGGGGTGATGAATGCTGTCTTTAATTTTGCCTTATCGGTCAGTGGTATCTGCAGATATCCATGCGCCAGATCCAGAGTGGTGAAGAATTTCGCATTCCTTAGGCCTTCCAGAAGGTCGTCTATCCTTGGTAATGGGAACTTGTCCTTAACTGTTTGAATGTTGAGTCTCCTATAATCTACCACCAGACGATGATCTCCAGTTTTCTTCCTCACAAGTAGGACGGGACTAGCGTAGGGTGATCTAGTTTCCGTGACTATTCCATTGTCCTTCCACTCTCTGACAATCTCCCTGATTGCTTCGCGTTCACTTGCAGTCGTCTTATACGGTCTCAGACAGACTGGCTTGCTTCCATCAACCTCCTTAATGTCCATCTTGGTGACATCGGTGCGCCCTAATTCCTCCATGCCAAGAGCGAAACAGTCTCTATACTCGTTTACTACATCTAGGATTTCTTGTCTCTCTTTCGAAGTCAGATAATGATTGACGTTGATGTCCTCAGGCAGTATGGGGCGCTTACGTTTCATTTGGTCTTGTCCTTCCCTCTTCTCTTCATTTTTAGTCTGAAACGAATCCTCTGCGACGTCCAGGTTAACAACAATATCATCAAGGTTCAGTAGTTCAACTCGCCCTACACATTGGTTCTTCCTTACTCTCAACTTGCCCTTGCCAGCTGAGATGATGGGTACGGTCGTCTTTCCATCGACCACTTCCAATAGGGAATCGACACAGGCGTCATCTACTCCTGTGAACAATACATATCCGTCCTTTACCTCGTCTGTGATTGCACTTGTAAAGTTAATGGAGTCGCTCTCCAACTGAACAGTTTCGGTTGCTCTCAGTTCGATGCGACGCGACTTGATTTCTTCTTGCAGATTAGCAAACGGAAATTCGGATGAATAGCCAATATGCAAGTTTTTACCAATTCTGGCGAAGGATACGTAGGGCAGATCTGTCCATGTTCTTCCAATTAATAGGTCATAGGGTTGGGCATCATCGTTGACAATGAATACAGTGATTTCCCTTCCGACGATGCCATCAATCTCCAGGTCGACTGTCGTCTTCCCAACGGTCCTGGCAGCTGGTGCAGTCTGGTTACCGATGCCGTACAGACTAGTCGAGTCTGGTTCGATGTCGACGCTGATCCTCCTTGCGACCGATTCTCTCATTAGACAACTGCTGCTCCCGGTGTCTATCATTGCCTTCACGGTTTCCTTGTTGTCGATCTTGACATCCTTCAAATATACATCTGGCGGGACAGTCTCCAGTCCTTCGACTTCCAGGTTGGCTACTTTTAGTCCTTCTTTGGGTCTTGTGCAATTCCTTTCCTTGTGTCCCGTTTGACCGCATCCTCGGCATGTCAACGTAGTCCTGGGTGCTGGGCAGTCTCTGGCAATGTGTCCAAACTGATTGCAGTTGAAGCACTTCGGTTCTCCCTTGTCGTTTCTGATCGTACGGTTGACCATTCTCCTCAAGGTGTTAGGGTACGTTTCACTGATTTCGTTCCTTGCAGCGTCTTGACCCGAAACATTCGTTCCTTGTTTAGTCTCTTTAACTTCGCTTTGGTTGGGGAATCTCGCAGATTTCTGCTGAAACGACGGTGGTATGAGGTGTTTCGCATTCCAATGCGGAGGTCCCATCTCGGTGCGAACATTTTCGTACTCGTCCAGTTTATCCGCCAACTCATCTGGGTTGTTTAACTTGGTCCAATCGTCAATGAGATGATTACGCAGCACATTTGGAACTTTTTTCTCTAGCTGGTTAGTGACGGACAAATCCTTTAGGGCGTCGAAATTTTCCACGTTCATTCCTTCGATCCATTCGTTGAAATATCCTCGCAATTCGAAAGCGAAGTCTCTCCAGGAACCCTTTTGAGATCTCTCGTGCTTCTCGAATTTTTGTCTGAATTGTTCGGGGCTCAACTTGTACCGTTTTAGGAGCAACCTTTTCACGAACCTATAATCGCCGCTTTGTTCTTCTGTCTCCCGAGCGATTAATTGAGTCATTTCGTAAGGTAGCAATCCTAGGAGGCTGAACGCCCATTGGTCTTCATCCAATCCTAGTCGCTTTGCCTGTCTTTCGAAAAGAATTAGGTAAAAACTCAAATCATTGTCCTTCGACTCGTACTTGGGCATCAGTTTACGTATCTCGTAATGTGCGTCATTGCTGGTACTTCGAGACGTATCGTTGTTTCCGCGTGTAGTCTGGATGCGCAGCTTCTCAAGCTCGAATTCCATTACCATTTGTTCTTTTCGTTCCCGTTCGATTCGTTCCCGATCCTCGATTCGTTTCCGATCCTCGATTCGTTCCCGCTCCTCGATTCGTTCCCGATCCTCGATCAGAGTCTCCAACAGTTGCTTTGCGA
This sequence comes from Cordylochernes scorpioides, assembly GCA_030710605.1. NCBI lineage: Eukaryota > Metazoa > Arthropoda > Arachnida > Pseudoscorpiones > Chernetidae > Cordylochernes > Cordylochernes scorpioides. Next base: position 72,797,576 of record CP092881.1, read on the forward strand.
ACTCTTCTTCGTAAGATTGGCTATTCAAAATAAGGTGTTTTAAGTCGACGATCCTGCTCTCTGGCGGTACTACCTCGCCGAGTTCATACGCCAACTTGCTCAAATCGCATTTCCTTACTTTCGCTAAATAAGTCATGTTTTTCAAAAGGAAAAATAAACAAAGCAAAATTTTTAAAATAAACAAATAAAACTGACTAAACCAGATACGTACTGTTTCAATTATTTCTCTAAACGAAATCAACTTTTCTTTAGTAATTTTGAGACAATACTTTTTTTTTCTTTTTACCGCGATACTTTGCGATAATACTTTTTATCGAGATGATTTTGCAATAATACTTTTACCGCGATACTTTGCGATAATACTTTTATCGAGATGACTTGCAATAATACTTTTACCGCGATACTTTGCGATAATACTTTTGTCGAGATGACTTGCAATAATACTTTTACCGCGATACTTTGCGATAATACTTTTTATCGAGATGATTTTGCAATAATACTTTTACCGCGATACTTTGCGATAATACTTTTATCGAGATGACTTGCAATAATACTTTTACCGCGATACTTTGCGATAATACTTTTATCGAGATGACTTGCAATAATACTTTTACCGCGATACTTTGCGATAATACTTTTATCGAGATGACTTGCAATAATACTTTTACCGCGATACTTTGCGATAATACTTTTGTCGAGATGACTTGCAATAATACTTTTACCGCGATACTTTGCGATAATACTTTTGTCGAGGTGACTTGTAATAATACTTTTACCGCGATACTTTGCGATAATACTTTTAGGAATAGGTAATTAAATTTCGTACATACCATGCAACTCCTCTTACGTTGATCGGTCACCGCGCCACGTCCTTCTCGTTTCCAAATTATTCCAGTGAATCTTCAATTTTCTTCAGGACTATCCCACTTCTGAATTTCTGTTGGCTTCCGTAGGCGTTTCTTACTGGGAAAAGAAAGAGAGGATCCAATGAAATAATTTAGTAGCGTTTATTAAAACAAAATCATGATAGTGAACAACACATATAACAGAGAGTACCGTCGTCTTCCGGGTATTCCTTCTACTGGGGAGCTCGGATTCTATATTCTGTGCGTTTATAATCTGTTTATCTGTGGCTCTCTGGTCGGGATGGCGCCTACAATACCTTACTGCAATGATAAAAGTTATTGAATGAGAGGGCTTGGCGAATTGGTGGGTTCACTACTGATGAGCCAAGCCCTCTCATTCAATAACTTTTATCATTGCAGTAATATCTGTAGAAATAATATTTGATGATATTATTTAAAAGAAACACATTGCCAGTAAATTTATATGTTACAAATTTCAACGATAGATGGCAATTAAATTTATACATATATACATACATACATTGACTTGTATATATAAAGAAGAGATAAACAAACACAGTGTCATTAAATTACAGTTGAAATAGCTACAAGGTAATAAGACCTAATCCAAATAAATTAATAGTATGTGATGTTTCGGTCAGCTTTGTTACCATCATCTGACAAAAGAATAAAAAATCTTTTGTCTTTTCTTTTGTCTGATGATTGTAACAACTCTGTAACCGAAACGTCACACACTATTCATTTATTTGGATTAGGTCTTATTTTCTTGTAGCTATAATCCAAATTGTGCTTTATCAAACAGTTGAAATAGTTTTGTAATTTTTTTTTTCAAAAATAGGGGAAGGGCGGGATTGATATATATTTAGAGAGAAGGAAAAATGAGAGAGAATCGAATCAAATCCTCCAAAAAAAGACCTCATGGAAAACCCCAGGACTATAATAGAAAAGCTGAGACAATGGAACATAATGGAGATTGTTTAAACGACTTGAAGAATAAGCAACAACAACAGAAGGAAAAATATTAACAAAAAATTATAATTAAAAAAAAACAAAAAAAAAAAAACGAGGTGTGTGACTATTTGTTGACTTTGCTTAGAATTTTTTAATGAAACTGAATCCAAGAATTATTAATTAAACATTATATTTATTGATTTACAAGAGAGAGAACAAAATATAAAAGGGAAACTAATATTAAAACAAATGAACTTTTTTTGTTTCGGTTAGAGCCTATTTACCTGTGAGCTTACACACACTCTGTGGTAACAATTAATTATTTTATATGTTTTATTAAAATATTATTTTATTTAAAATTATATTTCATAGATACAAATACTCTGCTAAATCGACCGCCAGGGGTCACGCTTCCCCTATAAAAACTCATTGTTGTTGTTTCCCGATGGCCAGCTCAAAACTTTTGTACATTATGTAAATAATCTTTTGTTCTTCTTGTTATACTTGCCTTAAGCCAGGCAGTAATTTTATCAAACTGTTTTTTTTTATATTCCTTTAACTCAATTAAATTACTGATCAAAACCATTTTTATTATTATTCTTTCAAGTTTTTAACCACGACTGCATTACCATAATCCTCAACATGATCAATAATCAACAGAAATATCTTTTTTTATAAAATATATATATATATATACAACACTATTAAATGAGAGTAAAAATAACGTTTATTCTCGCTCCAGACTCTCCATACAGACATCATGAAATAAATTTCTTTCCCTTCCGTGGCACGTATCAATGGTCAATTCCACTCTCTATTTTAATTGTCTTCGAAGATCTTATAAAGAATGGGGTATAGAGACATACAATCGAAATCTAAATTTAAAATTCGAATTTATAGTCAGTAAAATACAATTTAGCAATGGATGTGTTTAAGGAAATAATTTATTTACTGTATCTCGTTTTAAAGTTCGCTTTATGAACCAACTAGCCGAGTGGCCCGGGCAACGCCCGGGTTTTACCCGACTGGACCCGGCTTCGCCTGGGTAGTGTTCGAGCGAGGTTTACTCATGAATGAATAGAGGCCCCAACTGTTTGTAAACTCAATGTAATGAATTTTCTTTCAGCAAAATGGAGATAAATTGCAAAGAGCAATATCGAAAATGCGTGTAAAAAAATCTGAAATATAGGATCCATTTCACAAACACATCTAATGAATAGAGTGCTGTTTGGAGGAGTGGTCTAAACTGTTAATTTTTAAAAACCATGACCCGGGGTCATCGAATGCAGATTCAGACACTGTGTTCTGAAAAAAAAAAATTGCCCCAATGGCTCCTGATTCTTGAAAAAGTCCAACCCCTCCAGTGAGTGCAAGTAACCAAACTGGGCTTTTATTCTTAAAAATAAAAAAAAATCTAATGATTAGTGTGAATAAAGGAAAATGGTCGGCACAACCTGAAAATTTCACTTTGTCCACTTCACTCTCGGCTGTCCAAGAAGAAACAGCCAGAGCAAACATTTTAAAGGGCACCTAATCCGGCATTTACATATCTAAATAGTTAAGCAACTTTTATAAATGTAATATATTTCTGCAATATTGAAATACCTGGACTTGGAAGAATTTTGTATTAGTTATTGTTGCAGTTTTAGAAAAGTGTGGGAAATTGGATATTTTAACAAAAGAATATAATTTTTAAAATGGTATATAAAATAAAAAGGAAATTTGCATAATTTTCTAATAGTCAAGGGCAATTGTAAAAATACCAAAAAAGCAAGACCAAATAAAAAAAAAATATATATATATGTGTGATGTTTCAGTAACAGCATTGTTGCCATATAAAGACAAAATTACTGAATGTATTCAGTACCTTTGTCTAAAGATAGCCAAAATGTAACTGAAACCACACATAATGTAATTATTTGTATTCGGTCTTGCTTCCTTTTTTTTTTTTAATCATCCCTAGTACGCGTGGTACAGGCCATGATAACCATGGTGGGTAGGTAGCGACTGCTTTTACTGTAAGCGCACCACATGTCTACAATGTGTTGTGTTGTGATGTGTATCAATTTAGTCTAAAAACAAACAGCATGTAAAAGTAAGCACCAATCGAAAGCATTTATTAGCTCTAACAGTGCTGCCCCCAGCGGTAAAAGACTGGAGCTAACGCTTCACGGGTTGGTAAAGTTTCTGTTAATATTACATTAACTTAACAATATTCCATGTCTTGCTAACACAAATTTTTAAAAATAATGTGCATAAAAATAATGCAATTCTAAAAATCATAAATGAAGCATCATTAAATTAAATGGGAGAGAAATGGTGTTCCAAAATTTTTTTTTGTTGTAAAACTTTGACCTTTATATTTTAACAAATTCTAATGTACATAACCCAAACCAAATTGTCTATAAAATTCTGCAAACAAATATAATAGTTTAGAGGCATGAAAATTCTAATGGTGTAAAAATCAAAACAGCAAAGTTATCCTGATAAATGCAATGAGCTATGATAAGGTGTGTTGCAGGCTAACAAAAACTTTAATTGAACCAGAAATGTTGATACCATAAAAAAAAAAAAACAATTTTCAAGAATAGAGTTATGTAAATGAATTAAATGTGAAAAAATGAAAATAAAATAAAGTAAAAAAAGCTTTATTGATGAAACAACAGTAGAGCAATAATGATAACAAATTATGTATTTACAAAAGTCAAGCTTCCCAAAATCATTATTCGAAGAAATCTCTTTAAAAATTGTCAAAATCTAGATCAAAGCCCCCTGATAAACAATATTGCGTGTCTTGCTAAAAGTAGAACTAAAGACAAATAAATTTTTAGGGCTGGAAACACGGGAGCATGCTACATAGAGTTGCCCATGCGAGAAACAGGGAGACTCAAGATGCACACCAACAACTTGCAATGTTTGACCCTGAGATTTATTAATTGTCATAGCAAAGGCAACCATAACTGGGAATTGCAAGCGTCTAAACTTAAAAGGCAGATCATTTGGAATAATAGGTATTCTAGGAATAAGGACCTCTTCCCCTCGAAAAGAGCCAGTTAAAATCCGAGCCTGGAGAACATTAGTGCCCATTTGAGTGATGCATAATCTAGTGCCATTGCAGAGACGGGGTGGATCAAGGTTTCGTATTAAAATTACTGGCACACCAACTTTTAGTACAATTTTGTGTGAAGGTGTACCAGACAATTCTAGTGAATTCAAAAATTCAGGGGGATACGACACAGATTCATCAGGATCAACCATTGTATCAATTGATCTATAGATTTTGCTTTCACCCGGGATTGAATTTAATATTGTATTATTTATTTCTAGCACAGTGCTATTTTTGGGGGCTAAAATAGTGCGGGCACATAACCATTCTTCAGATAAATAGTTTACACCTATATTAGGGAAAACCTTTTCATACAGACTTTCTGAAGATTCCACCACTTGGCAAAAAGTATTTGAAAACTGGATATTACCCTCGGAATCAGTTTCTAGTTGACCTTCTCCTATCTTTAAGAGTTCGTCTGCAAATTGTGCAGCAGTGGTATCATTATGGAGTTGAACTCTCATGTTGACCGTGAGGTGCATTTTCACAATATGGCTCCAAAGATAAGAAGACTTTAAACAGGCATTCAGCTCATCAGCAGGTGTACCTCTAGTGACTACTGGAAGAGTCTGTCGGAAATCACCGGCCAAAAGCACTACTAAACCACCCATGGGTTGTGGATCATCACGGATATCCTGTAATGTCCGATCAAGGGCTTCCAAGGCAATTTTATGGGCCATGGTGCACTCATCCCAAACCAGCAACTTACAGCTACGTAAGAGTGAAGCTTTATCACTATTTTTTCGTATATTGCAAACAGCAGTCTGGCCCTCCGCAAAAGTCAGAGGTAATTTCAGCACTGAATGTGCAGTTCTTCCGCCCGCAAGCAATGTTGCAGCTATCCCTGAGGAAGCAACAGCAATGGCAATATTTTGTGCCTTCCTAATCATTGCTAATAGAAGATTCAAAAGAAATGTTTTACCTGTTCCCCCCGGCGCATCTAAAAATATAATTATGGGTTGTGACAAATTAATTTTTGCTAAGACAGCATCAAAAACTCTTCTTTGTTCTGGCAAGAGTTTGGGCAGCATGGATGCAACATTGTCTTCAAGTTCTGCCGTATCATACGCAAGTTCTCTCAAAATGTCAGAATTGGTAACCACATTTCTCCTGGGTGCTCCTAAGCCTAATTCCTGCAGTTTCTTCCCACATATAGATACGACACGATCCTCAATGTTACACAATGTTTCATTATATATCAGATCATTATACCTGATGGAGGAATCGAGAAGCTGATAACGATGAAGAATATCACTTGCCATCTCATCTCTATAGGTAATCCATAACTGCTGAGGGTTCGAAATTGTGCACGTAGAAATTAATATGGCAAACAATTGCCTTACTCTTGTAGGAGCCTGACAAAGAACGGCCTCATCCATTGTGACAACCCAATGGTTATCATTCTCCAATAATCCAATAGCTGCGCATGTTTCTCTAAATGTTTCGTATTGACTGCCATTAACAATCTTCAAATATGCGAAGGAAGTTGGTCCCTTGATGTTATGTAGTAACATACGTAAACAAAAGCATTCAAAGTTACTGACATGCACAGCGTAAACCCGTCCAATAGTGTCGGATCTTTTCACTCCAGGCTGTCCTTCGACCAGCTTGCCTTGAACGCGCCTTCTCCATTCGTGGGCAGAAGAATTCCAAGTGTAGTATTGGGGAACATCTGGATAGAGCAGGGTCCTAGCAAAGGAATCAGTTTGGCATAATGAAAAAAATGCAGTCAGGGTTGTCCTTGGTGGATTACGCATTCGATGGGCAAGAGTGTTTTGATTGAAATATATCCGTTCTCCATTCTCAAGATGCACAGCTAAATGGATAACAGCTGGATGGCGTTGGTGTAAAGGGAAGCTGAGAAGACGCCAAACAGCTTCATTGCTGCTTATGTATCTGGCACACTGATACATTCGCACCTCATTTTGAGGGTCAGGACCTCTACCTTCTCTGCGTAAATTAATAATAGCTTGATCACTGCCCTTATTGACATATTTGCAAATATATTTTATTGCCTTAACAGAACTACAGTTCTCAACATTGATATGTGCACAAAACATCTTCGATAGCAATGGAGAATAAGGCACCACCCAACGATTGTCAATTGTGACCTCTTCTCGTCCACGTATTTTAACCTTTGCAGTAAAGCCACCTGCTTCAGGTGCGCGTCTCCTATATAAAGGATAACCATTCTCATTAGTCTGGGTTTCCAGCAAAAACTGTTTTGGATATTTTTTAGAACAGCTACTATTCTTCATACAGGGGGACACAGGGTTGTACTCACCGCAAGGCCCATGTATCATATTCTTAACCACAATGTTATACAATAGCGGGTCTTGAATAGGATCTGGAAACTCAGCACATATAACAGAGTCTATCTGAGTGGGACGGAGCTTATTTGCTAGCCAAACTAATATGTGAGCATGAGGAAGTCCCCTTTTCTGCCATTCAACAGAATACATCCACGCAACTGCTGCTCCATACAATTGGCCTTTTGTTAGAGCCCCAATAAATTTAACTAATTTTTGCCGAAAAACCCGAGCTGTGATATCATGTCTATCCAGCTGTTTTTGTCCTGGTAGCAACGCTGCAGATAGCTCTTCCCAAGAGGGGTTACTTGTAAAAGTAATAAAAAGATCTGGACGCCCAAATTTCCGAACATAACAAAAAGCATCCTGCGTATATTCTGCCAAATACCTGGGACTATTGACAAAACTTGATGGTAAAATGATCCTTTGACCCAAGCTATTAGGGTTAATATTTGCATCAGTTGACAGGGCATCGCGCAAATGAATATAACTCTCTGCACGCAAGTTTCTCTGGTGCAGCGTAATATAGCGCAAACGTTCACTTTCTACCTTCGCATACATATCGACCAGGAATTGATGAAAGAGCTGGCCAAATTGAACAATGACATTTGGACTATTTCGGCGAACCATAATAAAATAGCCATAAAAATCCATAGAAGACACTTTACTTGACAAAGGCTGGCTAGTGTTTGGGTCGATCTGAGGAATATGAAAAGAATATCCTTCTTGGCCTTTCCAGAAAATTAAAGGATATTGAAGGGCATCATAAAAGCGATGTGTGTCGCTAACATGTTGTAGCAAATTATCACGCTGATGTAAAACAATGTCACGTGAGCCAAACTGATTACCAGCTAAGACAACCGCAACCTCATCAGCTGTAGGAGCATTATACCGTCTAGGATGTTGACCAGGAGGTGTCCGATCAGCATTTACAACAACTCTGTATGCATCACTGGGGAGATTTTCAAGTGCAGTTTTAAACTGTTGAACCAGTAGATTGTGTTGGTGCAACATGCGCTGCAAACCCTGTACAATATTACGACGTACTCCCTGTATTTGCTGGCATCTTCGATCAGTCTGAATATCATCATCATCATCATTGCCCATAAAATAGATCTGAAGAAATCTACTTGGCTGGTTCTCAGATGGCATAAGTGAACCTATTCTGTGGTAGACTTGGCCTTGGATAGAAAATGTGGTTGGAAAAGTAATAGAGTGGGTTTGGTTTTCAGCTCCAAATGATGTCATTTGAAAGCAGGAATTATATTTGCGAATATTACGCAAAAAATGGACTGAATCAGAATTCTCTCCAGATAAAAGGCTGCGAAGTGGCTCGGGAGGCAAGTCAATTAATGGCAAACGGACTTTCCCGTTTGAACAGCACATTCCAGAAGACTCATCTTTCCATCTTAAGGCCCCACAAAACCTGCATGTAGTGTCCATCATCCCAAGGGAAATTAAAGGGTGCTTAAAGTATTCAATAGCAACAGAATAATTAAAACCTGCATTTTCCATAGAAGACCAAACGCTGCTGAAAAAATTAGGTGTTCTAGTATTCCTCCGAGTAGAAGAATATATTTCTGAATGAGCCTGTAAGCGAGAATAGATGGGAGCAGGTGTCTCTAACGACCGCACAGCGGCTTGACGCGCAGACTGTGAACGCAATCTTCGAATATTCTGTCCTCTGGTTTCGCGCAGTCTGTAAGCATGCTGAACCCTAGAGCTATTGGAACGCTGAGAAAGATTGCTTCTCCTATGGCTTGGCATACCTACAAACACAAAGCATTAGTAAAAATAAAAATAAGGATAACTGAAAAAATGTAAAATATCAAGGGCTGAGAATGAAGAAAAAAATTAAAAATAGTGTATCAAAATAAGCTCGACTCATGACTAAGGCCAAAATAAAAAAATGCATAGAAATAATCTGAAAGGAGGGGAAAAATGCATAAAACTCAGCAAAAAAAAAAGACAATGGAAGAAGGCCTAAAAAAAAAGTCTAATTTGGGTGAAAAAAACTGCCCAATAAATTGAGCCCACCCCTTAAAAAAAGCAGTTATTAAAAATGTATAGAAGCTGCTTACAATATAAAATATTGCATGGAACAAACATATATAGTAAAATATATGTAGTAAGCTATACAGAAAAAAACATAATTAGAAAATTATTTCTAAACAATAATCTAAATCGTAAATGATTATATGAATATACAATAATCTAAATCGTAAATGATTATATGAATATATAATACAAAATGAATATTCCTTTTATGAGAATCAAACAGTATACCTTTGTCTAATTTGTATGAAAAAACTGCCCAATAAATTGAGCCTAACCCTAAAAAAAAGCAGTTATTAAAAGTGAATAGAAGCTGCTTACAATATAAATGCTAATAAGTATTAAACATATATAGTAAACAATATATAGTAAAATACTACCTAAAAAAATGACAGCAAAAAAAAAGACAATGGAAGAAGGCCTAAAAAAAAAGTCTAATTTGGTTGAAAAAAAACTGCCCAATAAATTGAGCCCACCCCTTAAAAAAAGCAGTTATTAAAAATGTATAGAAGCTGCTTACAATATAAAATATTGCATGGAACAAACATATATAGTAAAATATATGTAGTAAGCTATACAGAAAAAAACATATTTAGAAAATTATTTCTAAACAATAATCTAAATCGTAAATGATTATATGAATATATAATACAAAATGAATATTCCTTTTATGAGAATCAAACAGTATACCTTTGTCTAATTTGTATGAAAAAACTGCCCAATAAATTGAGCCTAACCCTAAAAAAAAGCAGTTATTAAAAGTGAATAGAAGCTGCTTACAATATAAATGCTAATAAGTATTAAACATATATAGTAAACAATATATAGTAAAATATATAGTAAAACATATATAGTAAAATATACGTAGCAAGATATTAAAAAAAAAAACATACTACCTAAAAAAATGACAGCAAAAAAAAAGACAATGGAAGAAGGCCTAAAAAAAAAGTCTAATTTGGTTGAAAAAAACTGCCCAATAAATTGAGCCCACCCCTTAAAAAAAGCAGTTATTAAAAATGTATAGAAGCTGCTTACAATATAAAATATTGCATGGAACAAACATATATAGTAAAATATATGTAGTAAGCTATACAGAAAAAAACATATTTAGAAAATTATTTCTAAACAATAATCTAAATCGTAAATGATTATATGAATATATAATACAAAATGAATATTCCTTTTATGAGAATCAAACAGTATACCTTTGTCTAATTTGTATGAAAAAACTGCCCAATAAATTGAGCCTAACCCTAAAAAAAAGCAGTTATTAAAAGTGAATAGAAGCTGCTTACAATATAAATGCTAATAAGTATTAAACATATATAGTAAACAATATATAGTAAAATATATAGTAAAACATATATAGTAAAATATACGTAGCAAGATATTAAAAAAAAAAACATAATTAGAATTAGAAGAATTAGAATTAGAATCTCACCTTTCGAAATACGCAGAGTGTAATAACAAAACGTCTATTAACCAATCACAATCAAGTTCGTCGCGACCAGTGCGGCGCCAAGCGGCAAAAGGCGCGAACTAATCCATTTCAGTTAAACAATTTTTAAAAAAAGTACATTAACCTTTGTAGTTTTTTGAATAGCCTATATGTTAAACGAAATCTTCAGCTACCTACATGCGAAATTCCATAATGATTGAGTCAGTAGATTTTGCGTGATGCGATAACAAACATCGATTTCGCATTTCATTTTTATAGATATAAGGATTTCATCCTCCAATCCACGTCAATTCTACCTAATATAGCTCCCAGACATTTCCTCACATTTGTTGGTTTCCTTGGCGATGTAACCTATTTACTCTGGCAGTTTATTTCTTTATTAGACTAATAAAAAGTAAGCAACAACGATTATTTCTGGAAGCACTTGTATCATAAAAAATAAATAGCATCAATAGAAAAATAGGACCTCCTAAACCAATATGACAATATTCCTGACAAATTATCTATATATTAATAATTCGAAACTATTATAGACGCGTATGATTCTTTTTAAAAATAAAACAATTTCTACTGTCCTTACTGCAATGGAAACATTAATGGGAGGGCATGGCTGATCAGTAGTGAACCCTCCCAGCGATTTCGCCAGTTTAATCTACCATACCGCTGTTATATTGCATTTTTCGATCTTCCTTTTATAGTGATACTGATGCTAGACTCTTTGAATGGGTATTTTAGATGAACTATGGACATAAATTATTATATGGACATTTAAAAAAGAATCATACGTGTCTAAAATAGTTTCAAATTTTGATAACAGATAGCGCTCTAATGCATCATATTAATAATTGTAGCAAATAAATTTGCTGGTCATGTTTTTCTTTTCAATAATAGCATCAAAATAGGGCGTATGTTTAACGTCCTCGTATTTGTTGGTTGACGTTAATCAGCAAGAAGTACTTGGAAGTTTAAAATAAAAGTCTTTATTTCTTTTAGGGTAACATCGGATATAATATATTAATTATCAGACATAACATGTGGATATATATCACAATCAGTCAAAAGTCAACTGCACAGAGTATCATCAGTGATGTGCTCACTGATAATTTACTATATAGGCATGCCAGCTGCCGTTACAGTATGGAAGGTGGCACGATAACTCCAGAGGAAGGACATGGGCGTGATTCAAAGGGGCCAATGTTGAGAGATTTCAAGTACTAATGATGTGCCTTTGTGAGGATATCGAGAAGGGACACCTGTCAAGGAAATAGCTGGTTCTGTAGCATGGACCACTTCTGATACGTTTATTTGAAAAACTTGTAGTGAAGACTGCGGAGTATGAAAGTACCATTTGTATCAAAAGTGCGGTTTCCAAACACCAGAGCCATACAATAATTATGTGAAAACAATCATTTTGAAATTTCATCCAAACTGTCCTTCTATGGTGTCAATGATCCTCGGAAGGATTCACTGTTATTTTAAAGGCTATTTTCGATATGCTTGATGGGTTTTTCTCTTGGAATCTAAAGTGATGCCTAGAATTTGCGCAGGTTTGTTGAAGGTTCTGGTTCAAATCACATTAATAGGTACCGCTCAGCAAGAGCAACCTAGTTCATGATAATTGAAACAGTGAATAATATGTGAAGGTTATTCACATATTAAACAAATTTTAACGCGGGATTCAATCCCGGTTCATGACTGTCGGGAATCGAGCGTGTTACCCTCTCATCCACCGACTTTTTTTTTTTGTTGAAGGTGATGTTGTTTCTGTGTTACTTGGTTTTATTGAATGATCACATGCTTTCAAAAGCATGTAATTCCTGTCTGTTACATCATTGGGAAAATTTGTCGACGAAATTATTAACTTGAATATGGTGAAGTTTACGTTGAACTTGTACCACACTTATAGGTGTTTTGTTCAAGTTGGCGCTTTCCTCGGGATTATATCGAAGTGAAACGGGATTAAAGCATGTAAGACTCCGTGGAGCGAAAGAATAGAAACACTAGACGAATTCAATGCAAGCGTTTTTTTTTGTGTCCTTCAAATAGTTGTAAGTGATACGGATCAATACTTCAAGGCGATTTCAGTAAGAACTCTGGGCAGAGAACCAAGAGACCAATTTTACAGGCTGAAGAAAAATAGCTGAGACTTAAGCACTTGGTATGAAATGTTGTTGGTAATGTCTGCAGGGATGATGATCGCGGAAGCCTTGATACAGGACCTTCCTATCCATCTGATAGGATAATCTGTTAGATATCTCTTCCAAAGAATTCCTTTGAAACTACAGGCGGCGTGTTGTTCTAACTATCTTGTGTTGAGAGGTTTGGAAATTTCCTGTGTGAGGTCAGAATAAGTTCGCCCCACACCATACGTCGACAGATCAAACAACACACAGCTATAGCAGCTTTTGCTAGTGAGGAGTTCTAAGTTGTTCCTCAGCCATTGCTAATAAAGGTTCCCAGGTTGGAAGATATATGACATCAATGTCATTGTGGTACAAAATCCTCCAAATCCAGCTTCGTGAAACGCTACGTCGCTGCACCAGTTGATGTCTGTTTCTGTTGTTGTTTCTTATCTTCTTCTTAGATTACACGAATTCCATGAGATCATGCTCCTCAAGCTGTTTTATGATAAGCAGCGGCCTCTTCCAAAGTTCCTGTTTAGTACATCTACTTATATATTTGCCTTATTCTGTCTGTTTGTCTGTTTGAAGCTCACGGATGGGATTTTTTATAACCATCGGTGGTTCAGTGGTAGAATGCTCGCCTGCCACGCGGGCGGCCAGGGTTCGATTCCCGGCCGATGCATTTTTTTAAAACAATTTTTAAAACTCATTTATATTATATCTTCTATATAAATGGAAATTTCATAAGTGGTGTTCGCTAAAAACTTTCGTTACAATGCATCAATTTCGACCAAATTTTCAACATTTATGTAAAACGAGATGGAGCAGGTTTTGCTTAACATCAAAATATTTTTCCTAACTTTAAAATACATAACTTTGCTGTTATCGATAAAATACAAAAAAATTCAACAGAGTTAATTTTATTTATATATAAATACAAAAAAAAAAAATTCAGCAATTCATTCAACTCAATCTAAAAAAATATTCAAAACAAGCAATTTTAAGATAACACCATATGTAAAACAGTCGGCCAAGAAACAACAACGATATTACATCTTTCTCACATATTCACACACAATCTTGATTAATAATTAAAACTAATCTTTAGCATTGTTTATTTTACTTCATAATATATAATATTCGTTAGGCAAACTTTCACTCGGATAAAACCCGGGCGAAGCCGGGTACACATCCGCTAGTCTCTATATATATAAAAGTCAATTTCTGTCTGTCTGTCTGTTTCGCGATAAACTCAAAAACTACTGAACCAATTGGTACTTAGCTCACGAACAGCGCCCTCTATCAAGGTTATAAATACGTTTAAAATCGAAATATTCTCAAAATTTTATTAATAATAGTGTGTGTTCGCTTAATAATTAGAATACTTGATCTAAATCGAAATATTTATAGACGCTCGCTCGATTTGAAGATTTATATCGTAACTAATCTGACTGTAAAGTTTGGACCGGGACGTTTCACAAGAGTGACATCCACGGCGCTAATTTATAAACCTGAGGAAAATTTTTGGATACAATTTGCTTAGTATTTTTGGCTATTTCTTTTTTTCATTTGAAGAACTTTTTTTTTTACGCGGAGTAATCCGGAATGGAATGAATACCCAAATATGGCCATTTTGTATACGCATCGGTGGCTCAGTGGTAGAATGCTCGCCTGCCACGCGGGCGGCCCGGGTTCGATTCCCGGCCGATGCATTTTTTTAAAAACAATTTTTAAAACTCATTTATATGATATCTTCTTCTTCTATATATATATAAAAATGAATGTTTGTATGTTTGTTTGTTGGTTTGTATGTCCGGTATACAAATTCGCAGTAGTTCACTAATTCAAACCAAAATTTCCATACATAGGTAAAAAAATACGAGGAAAACGATAGGCTATTTTAAATTATATATAAATTAAATATTAAAACTATATATTCAAATTATTCTACTTAGCTCACGAACAGCGCCCTCTATCAAGGTTATAAATACGTTTAAAATCGAAATATTCTCAAAATTTTATTAATAATAGTGTGTGTTCGCTTAATAATTAGAATACTTGATCTAAATCGAAATATTTATAGACGCTCGCTCGATTTGAAGATTTATATCGTAACTAATCTGACTGTAAAGTTTGGACCGGGACGTTTCACAAGAGTGACATCCACGGCGCCAATTTATAATTGTAACGAATAGTGTTTGAATAAAACATTTAATCGGGTAAACCCGGGCGTTGCCCGGGTCATTCGTCTAGTACAGAATAAATATAAATAAGATTATATAATGATAAATATGACGAGTTTAATATTTGTTTTTTGACTCGCGCTTCAGATGTTGTACTAAATTCGAAAAATCACGTGAGAACGCCCTTGCAAACCTCAGAACAATTTTTAACGCCTTGCCAAATGTTTATTTTTATTTACTTCTCCTGACGAAGACAAAAGATTTTTGTCGAAACGTTGAGAAAATAAAAAAACTCCAACTGGCCGAAGTGTCTATTTTTTATATAGATAAATATATGATTAAATAGATATAAGTATAATCCCTATCCCTATATACACTGCGTGACATTGAAAATGGAACACCAAGAAATAGTGACCAGAAAGTTATGAAACTCGGCAGACAGAGAGAGACAGGGACGAACAATAAGTGATCTTTATTTCAAAATGATAGTCATAATACAGAGCGAGAACGGCGTCGGCTTAGTAGCAAGTAGGACCACCGCGGACGGCGATGCACGCAGCAACACGTCTAGGTAGAGAGTCAATCAGAGTACGGATGGCGTCCTGAGGGATGGCTCTCCATTCCCTCTCAACCATTTGCCACAGTTCGTCTTCTGAACGCGGCTGTGGCAAAGCATGCAAACGGCGTCCAATGATGTCACAGACGTGCTCGATTGGTGAGAGATCAGGAGAGTACGGTGGCCAGGGAAGCATCTGTACATCTTGCAGAGCTTGTTGGCTAATGCGAGCAGTGTGCGGTCGGGCGTTATCCTGCTGATAAAGGGCATTGGGTACCCCCTGAAGGTAGGGGAGTGTCACCGGTCGCAGCACATCATCAACGTATCGTTGGGCCGTAATAGTGCCCTGAATACGAAGTAAAGGTGACCTGAAATCATACGCGATTGCGCCCCAAACCATGATTCCACGTTGTCGCACGGTGGGGCGTTCCACAATTGCTGCCGGATTGGACCTTTCTCCACGTCGACGCCACACGCGTACACGGCGACTATCACTGGACAAGCAGAAACGCGACTCATCTGAGAACACGACCCTGTGCCATTCCGTCATCCACGTCGATCTAGCCCGGCACCATTCCAAACGTTGGCGCCTATTCGGTGGGGTCAATGGCAGTCTTCTTAGCGGACGGCATGAGTGCAAGCCATTAGCAACCAATGGACGGGAAATCGTTCTGGTCGAGATGGAATGATCTAGGGTGTCTTGCACATGTTGCAGAATGGCGGTACAAGTGGCTTGTGGGGCCGCCACTGCTTGTCGAAGGATACGCCGATCCACACGTGCTGACGTCACTCTGGTTGCACCGACATTCCTATAAATTGCCACATTTCCTTGTTCCAACCATCTTCTCCACAGTCGGTGCACCGTGGACGCACCAAGGTGTGTATCAGCTTCGATTTGACGTATGGACCAACCTGCCCTTTTCAGTCCGATCACCATGCCCCTCGTAAAAGCGTCTGTCTGCTTGTACTGCCTCCGTTTACGATGACCTGGCATTCTCTGTTATTACACGTGTCTTTTGACACAAGAACAAAATTTCTACAATGATTTTCCTTGAAGAAATAACGACACGAATACTGTCCTTTCTGCAAGTTCCTTCCCTTATATCTTACTCCATGTGCGCACGAGAGCTGCGCATTTTACATCATTTGCATAACTCGGTTAGGCGCGTCTACCCTGAAATTTGCATAATTTTCTGGCCACTATTTCTTGGTGTTCCGTTTTCAATGTCACGCAGTGTATATAAAAGGCAGTGTATGTATGTATGTGTGTTTGTTCCTATGTCGGCTATACACGTCCACAATACGTAACTAATCTGACTGAAATTTTAACAGTATATAGAGTAGAATCTGGAAAAACCTATAGTGAAAATTTCAGGTCTCTATCCCGAATATTCTTCGAGTTATTTGCAAATTGCGTTGCAAATTTGCCTTTTCGCTCGCAAGCAGCGCCTTTAGCGGTGAAGATAGGAGGTAATATCAGCTGACCTAATATACATGTAAAACGTGTTTTGACAGGACATAGAGAAAAATCTGGAAAAGATATTTATCGGATTTTTAGCCAATAAAAAATAAAATTGACAGGTTCTGGGCAAAAATAGTTGTTTTTTTAGTCAGAAAAGGATGATGACAATATTGGTGTATCATGTTTGATTATCAGATACAAAATTATATCGTGAAAAATTCCAAAAAGCTGAGACCACGGGTGAAGCCAGTTCATTTTTAGTATGCAGGAACAAAATTCTAACAGAAAAACATTCATTCGAGCAGAAGACACAAAGCCAGATCATCTCTTTATAAAAATATCGCTTCTCTGACACAAAGTTTGGAGCGGGACGTTTCACAAGAGTGACATCCACGGCGCCAATTTATAATTGTAACGAATAGTATTTGAAAATCAAAATAATATAATTTTCGAATATCGTTGTGAACATTTTCATTTTTATTTTTATATTTTAAAAACACACAAAGTTTGGAGCGGGACGTTTCACAAAAGTGACATCCAGGGTGCCAATTTATAATTGTAACGAATAGTATTTGAATAAAAACATTTAATCGGGTAAAACCCGGGCGTTGCCCGGGTCATTTGGCTAGTTGATTATAAACACAAGGTAATAAGACAATATCCAAATAAATAAATAGTGTGTGACGTTTCAGTAACAGTAAATGCTTCAATGGCCCCCGATTCTTTCAAAAGTCCAACCCCACCAGCGAGTGCAAGTAACCAAATGGGGCTCTGGCATATTTGTAAGTGAAAAAGTCGAACTACTTTTCACATATGTAGACATGTGATGCACTTGCAGTAAAAACAGTCGCCAACTTCTACCCACCATGATTATCATGGCCTGTACCACATGTACTTGGGATAATCCAAAAAAAAAAACAAAAAAGTAAAGCGTTGTTATCATCTTCAGACAAAAGTACTGAATGAGAAAATATATCACAGCATGTTTTAAACAGCTATTGTTGTCAAATGTGTAAAAAAGATAACAGCTAAAGGATATTAGAAAACTATCTTCTTCTTATCTGCTATCTTGTTTACACACTTGATAACAGTAACTAATTAAAATATTGCTGTGATATTTTTTCTCATTCAGTACTTTTTGTCTGATGATGGTAACAACGCTGTTACCGAAACATCACACACTACTTATTTATTTGGATTTGGTACCTTGTGTTTCTGAAGGCATCAACTATACGAAAACATTTCTATACCCGTTTGAAGTCCTCTAAATACAAACATATTTTTATAAATTCAATTGCTATCTATCGATAAAATTTGGGACAATTAAATTTGCTGGAAATGTGTTTCTTTTCAATAATTACATCAAGTATTATCTCTCTCTCTCTACAGACCTTACTGCAATAAGTTATTTAATGAGAGGACTTGGCTCATCAGTAGTGAACCCTCTCAGTGGTTTCACTAAATTAATCTCCAGACCGCTCTACTGTTGTATTGGATTGGGATATACCCTGTATTTTATATGGAAGGCAGCTTTGGGGTGTTTAGTGAACTATAGACATAAGCTTATGGGTCTGTAGAGGTACATACATATAATTTCAAGGTATTTCATTGGGCAAAGCTCTTCTGCAAATATGGTTTCATAACAAATATATAAAGTAGAACCTCCCTTTAGCAGACACCTCTTTACTAAAGACAGTTTTCATTTGCAAAATTACCATTTTTTACTATTTAGCAACTCTCCGCTAAGAGGACATCTCTCCCTAAAGGACACTTTGGCTCTGCAATTAGGTGTTGTCCTTTACAGGGAGGTTCTACTGTATTAGTAAATTAAATTGCCATCTATCGATAAAATTTCTAACAAATAAATTTACTGGCAATGTGTTTCTTTTCAATAATAAATCAAATATAATATCTCTACAGACCTTAGGTATTCACCAAACCAATGCTGTGTGTCTCATATAAAAGTTCCATTCCCAGAAGTGGCCATAAGTTGAACACACACTCTTCATTAATAGATCCTTCATGCTAAACACAAGGTAATAAGACCAAATCCAAATAAATAAATAGTGTGTGACGTCAGTGAAAACCCCAGTACTATAATAGAAAAGCTGAGACAATGGAACATAATGGAGATCGTTTAAACGACTTGAGGAATAAGCAACAACAACAAAAGGAAAAATATTAACAAAAAATTATAATTTTTTAAAAACGAGATGTGTGACTATTAAATGAGAGTAAAAATAACGTTTATTCTCTCTCCAGACTCTCCATACAGACGTCATGAAATAAATTTCTTTCCCTTCCGTGGCACGTATCAATGGCCCCAATTCCGCTCTTCATTTTAATTGTCTTCGAAGATCTTATATATAGAGAGGGGACATACAATCGAAATCTAAATTTAAAATTCGAATTTATAGTCAGTAAAATACAATTTAGCAATTAATGGATGTGTTTAAGGAAATAATTTTTTACTGCATCTCATTTTAAAGTTCGCTTTATGAATCAATTTCATCCTCCAATCCACGTCAATTCTGCCTAATATAGCTCCCAGACATTTCCTCACATTTCCTTGGCGATGTAACCTATTTACTCTGACAGTTTATTTCATTATTAGACTAATAAAAAGTAAGCAACAACGATTATTCCTGGAAGCACTTGTATCATCAAAAATAAATATCATCAATAGGACCTACCAACCCAATATGACAATATTGTTGCACCAGGTTGCGGCTTGGCAGACTCTTCAGCCTGGATTCTCTCCTGTGCTGGGTCTTGCATCTTACCAGAGCGTGTTTCAACCATCCTACAACTTTATAAAAGGGAATAACGAGATAAGTCTTCTTTAAGTAGCCTCCAGAATCCTCTCTTTATTTTCTCACATCAAAGAGAGCAGTGAAGTCACAGTGTACCTAAATACAAATGATGATAAATTAATAATCTGTTTTAAATAAATATCATAGAATATTTTATATAAAAATAAATAAATATATAATTTAAATTTCAAATATATTAAAACTAATATAAGAAATACGCCATTAATCATGATGTAACACTTCCCCCTCTCCAGAGGTCGTCACGTCCTCGTGATTGACCTCATCAATTCTTTCAAAATAGGGTTTGATTCTTGAGACATGGACAATCAATGGGTCTTGGCCAGGATTATCTTTTGGTTCAATTAAGTAATTTACGTTGGACAGCTTCTCTAATATTCTATATGGGCCAAAATATTTTCTCAGTAGTTTCTCACACTTTCCTATTTTCCTAATTGGTGTCCAAACTGCTACTAATTCTCCTGGTTCGTAGCTTCTTTCCATGTGTTTCTTGTCATAGCTCTTTTTCATTCTTTCTTGAGTCTTTATTGTGTTGTTAATAACTAATTTTCTTGTTCTGTTTATTTTGTCTAAGTGATGTTTTATGTATTCATCATAATCATCTTTGTCAATGTCCACCGAGATATTCCTGTCGTCCAAAAGAGACGTGGGTTCTCTTCCAAACATCAGGAAAAAGGGAGAATATCCTGTGGTTTCCTGAATTGTAGTATTGTAAGCGTGAGTGATGAATGGGAGTATTTCGTCCCAATTTTTCTGATCAGTGTTCACATACATACTGAGCATATTGATCAATGTTCTATTTAACCGCTCTGTCAATCCATTAGTCTGGGGATGATAGCTCGTTGTGAAGCAATGTTTAATCTTGCACGTTTTCATCACCTCTTTCATTAAATTACTGGTAAATTGAGAGCCTCTGTCACTAATAAGATATTGTGGGGCTCCGTGCCGAAGAAAAATATCCTCTACTAGAAATTTAGAAACTTCTTTCACTGTTGCTTCCGAGACTGCTCTTGTTTCTGCATATCTAGTGTAGTAGTCCGACAGCACGATTATCCATTTTTTCCTGTTTTTCGTAGATGGTAGTGGACCAACAAAGTCAATTCCAATTCTTTCGAAAGGAAAGTTGGCTGGGGGGATGGGCTGTAGTAGTCCAGAAGGTAATTGGTTTGAGCCTTTCCTACTTTGGCAAAGGTGACACGTCTTAACGAATTCTGAGACATCCTTTAGCATGGATGGCCAAAAGTATTTACTCTTTATTCGGTACATGGTTCTGGCGACGCCCAGATGGCCATTCGACATATGATTGTGATATTCTTTCATAATTTCTCTCTTTTTATACTCTGGAACCACAAGCAACCACGCCCTGCCTTCAGGGTTCGGGTTTTTCTTAAAGAGGCATCCATCTTCTTCTTTAAAGTTTTGCGCAATTGATCGCCTGCTTCCATTAAGGTTTTTCTTAACACTTTCGATAAATTTATCCTTTTCGTCTGTTATTTGATTTAAAAATAGCCTTTCAAAATCCTCATCCCAATCAGTTTCTGGTAAGGGCCCCCTAGATAAGCCATCGGCGTCCAGATGCTTCTTTCCCGATTTATGTATTATATCGAAGTCATATTCTTGAATTTTCAATGCCCATCTTGCCAATCGACCTGTTGGATCCTTCAAGTTTTTGAGCCAGCATAAGGCGTGATGGTCTGTTACTATTTTAAAGTGTCTTCCATAAAGGTAGGGTCGTAATTTTGACATTGACCAGACAACGGCCAGACATTCTTTTTCAGTGGTTGAATAATTTTGCTCCGCTTTACTTAGGGTACGACTCAAATATGAGATCACCTTCTCTTCACCACCGATGTCTTGGACAAGTGTTGCACCTATGCCGATGTTGGACGCATCAGTATGAACATAAGTAGGTGCATTTGGATTGAAGTGACCTAAAATTGGTGGACTTAATAGTGCTGTTTCTAGGGTTTGAAACGCTTCCTCTTGTCTTTCTGTCCAGGTAAATGATACACTTTTTTTATAAGGTTGGTCAAAGGGTCAGCAATTTTTGAAAAGTCTTTGATAAATTTTCTATAATATGAACACATTCCCAAAAAGGATTGTACTTCTTTGACCTTTTTGGGTCGAGGAAAATTTCTGACAGCTTTGATGTTATGTTCCGCGGGTTTTATACCATGTTTGCTCGTTATATAGCCGAGAATCTCCAATTCTTCAAAAGCAAATCGGCATTTTTTGTCGTTTAACCTTAAATTAGATTCACGAAAACATCTAAAAACAGCTTCAAGTCTTTTGAGGTGCGTTGGAAAATCCGGGCTATATATGATAACATCATCCAGATAACACAAAAAAATTTGCCATCTCAGATTTCCAAGCATATTCTCCATATTTCTCTCAAAGGTAGCAGACGCATTACAAAGTCCAAAAGGCATCACGTTGAATTCATATAATCCATGCGCTGTAGTGAAAGCTGTTTTCTCTTTGTCTCTTTCTTCGACTTCAACTTGCCAATATCCAGATCTGAGGTCTATTGCTGAGAAGTGTGTAGATCCTTGGAGAGTATCCATAACTTCGTCTATTCTAGGGATCGGATAGACATCTTTTACTGTCACATTATTCAGTTTTCTGTAGTCCACACAAAATCTGTATTTACCATCTCGCTTCTTGACCAATATTACTGGAAAAGACCAGGGGCTAGAAGATGGCCTAATTATGCCTTCTGTAAGCATCTCGTCAATTTGCTCTTTTATAATATCTCGTTCTTTAGCACTTACCCGGTAAGGCTTGTGTTTAATTGGCTTCGCGTCTTCTGTGTCTATCCGATGTTTTGCCAAATTGGTTCTCCCTAATCTCGATGAAAAAAGATCTCCATACCTTTCTAAAACTTGTTTTAACTCCTTCTGTTCCTTTGGTGAAAGATTTTCGTTTATTTGGAATCTAGGTTCTTCGTTCTTTTCTACCTCTCTTTCTCGACTCACATTTATTTTCGCTGGACTACTTCCAAAAGCCAATGTTTGGTTTTTCATTATTTTTAACGGTCGAGGATACGGATTAGTTATCCAGATGTGTGTTTCCCTATTTATAACATTGATCAAGCTTCTTGCTAGACGAAGTCCATTTGTTTGAAACATTTTGCTGCTCTCCTCGATAATATATTCTCCATCCTCTGTTTCTACCAATGCCTTGATCAATTTCATGGAACATTCCGGTACAATGGAATCCTTGGCACTCTTTATTTTCAACATTTCAAAATTGATTTCGTCATGATTATTCGTCAAATCATATTTTATAGTTTCTTGCTTACAATCTATTTTTGCGTTCATTTTCTTAAGGAAATCTCTCCCAAGAATTAATGTCCGTAAATGCGTTTTCAATATCACAAAGTTGTGTGATAATGTTTCGTCATCAATTTTTATATTTAAAAATATACTTCCTACCATGTCCAATTTTTTTCCATCGGGTCCTGCACAAATTTTTGCGAGTTTACTTATACCATGGCCTGTATCGAGGGCCGTTCTGAGGTCGACCACTGAGAGGTCAGCACCTGTATCAACCAAAGCTTCAAAAGTCCCTATCTTGTCCACATTAATTTTTAATTTGTATTTAGGGTCCAACTTGTTGATTCCGTTTATGGTCGACTTGCTTTGATTGACAGATTCAGGCGCGACGCTTAGTTTAAATCTTCCAACACGGAATATCTATTCCGGGTAGGAATATTTGTCTGTGTGCTATGACATACATCAGCATAAAGCCGAGGTCCTGATTTCTCTGATATTTCATTCATTTGGCATTTTTCTTCGACCTTCTCTTGGGTATCTGCTGGATCCTCTTCTAGGATTCTTATAAACTTGACCCTACAATAACGGGCCACGTGCCCTGGCTTGTTACATTTAAAGCAGATTGGTCTTCCATCTTCCGTCCTATTTTTGCTCACTTCTTGGCTTTTATTGTAAGTGTTTCTCTGAAGGTTTGGTTTCGGCACAAAGTTAGGATTATAAGGACGTCTAGGGGTAGAGGGCTGGGGAAAGTTGTTTCGATACTGTCTGGGGGTAGGAGGGGAGTCGTTCTTGTAATTATTGGAAACAGGGGCTTGGGGCCTGGAAGTGGTCTGGTAGTTTCGTGCGGCAGTCGGCGGCACGTACCTCGATTGTTGTTGGGGTCTAGAATAGCGTGGACCGTTATATAGGTTTCTGGATTTCTCCACACGTTCCCGATACTTCTTTTCAAAAGAATCCATTTTCTTGCACACGACAAGAAGGTCATCGGTCGTTTTAGGAGGGTTCAGGTAGAGCGCGAATGAGTACTCTTTTTTCAGTCCTCCAATAACATGTTCAATTTTTGTTTCTTCTTCCATTGCGGGGTCAACCTTGTTGCACAACACTAGAATGTCTTCCGCGAACCTGATTGCTGGTTCATTCCAGTGTTGCATTCTGTTGAGCTTCATTCTAAGTTCTTCTTTATTCGCGTCCAAAGAAAAATCCTGAATGAGGCGGATTTTAATATTTTCCCAGCTCGTGAAACTAGCTTTGTGTAAATTCAACCAGGTTTTAGCGCTTCCCGTCATGTTCATGGCGGCATAACGAGAGATAATGTAGTCTGCCCAATGGTACAAGAAGCCAATTTCTTCAAGAGATTCAATCCATGGGCGAGGGTCTTCCGTTCCATCATACTTGGGGATGTCGATGTTGGGATTCAGGACAACTGGGTCGGAACTAGCATCTCTACCAATTGTTGCACCAGGTTGCGGCTTGGCAGACTCTTCAGCCTGGATTCTCTCCTGTGCTGGGTCTTGCATCTTACCAGAGCGTGTTTCAACCATCCTACAAATTTATAAAAGGGAATAACGAGATAAGTCTTCTTTAAGTAGCCACCAGAATCCTCTCTTTATTTTCTCACCTCAAAGAGAGCAGTGAAGTCACAGTGTACCTAAATACAAATGATGATAAATTAATAATCTGTTTTAAATAAATATCATAGAATATTTTATATAAAAATAAATAAATATATAATTTAAATTTCAAATATATTAAAACTAATATAAGAAATACGCCATTAATCATGATGTAACAATATACCTGACAAATTATCTATATATTAATAATTCAAAACTATTATAGATGCGTATGCTTCTTTTTAAAAATAAAACAATTTTTACTGCAATGGGAACATTAATGGGAGGGCCTGGCTGATCAGTGGTGAACCCTCCCAGCGATTTCGCCAGTTTAATCTACCATACCGCTGTTATATTGCATTTTCGATCTTCCTTTTATACTGATACTGATGCTGGACTCTTTGAATGGATATTTTAGATGAACTATGGACATAAATTATTATATGGACATTTTAAAAAAGAATCATACGTGTTTATAATAGTTTCGAATTTTGATAACAGATGGCGCGCTAAGGCATCATATTAATAATTGTAGCAAATAAATTTGCTGGTAATGTGTTTCTTTTCAATAATAGCCTCAAAATAGGGCGTATGTGTAACGTCCTCGTATTTGTTGGTTGACGTTAATCAGCAAGAAGTACTTGGAAAGTTTAAAAAGAAAAGTCTTTATTTCTTTTAGGCTAACATCAGATATAATATATTAATTATCAGACATAACATGTGGATATATATCACAATAAGTCAACTCCACAGAGTACCATCAGTGATGTGCTCACTGATAATTTACTATATAGGCATGCCAGCTGCCGTTACAGTATGGAAGGTGGCACGATAACTCCAGAGGAAGGAAATGTTGAAGATTTCAAGTACTAATAATCTGCCTTTGTGAGGATATCGAGAAGGGACACCTGTCAAGGAAATAGCTGGTTCTGTAGCATGGACCACTTCTGATAAGTTTCTCTGCAAACTTGTAGTGAAGACTGCGGAGTATGAAAGTACCATTTGTATCAAAAGTGCGGTTTCCAAACACCAGAGCCATGCAATAATTATGTGAAAACAATCATTTTGAAATTTCATCCAAACTGTCCTTCTATGGTGTCAATGATCCTCGGAAGGATTCACTGTTATTTTAAAGGCTATTTTCGATATGCTTGATGGATTTTTCTCTTGGAATCTAAAGTGATGCCTAGAATTTGCGCGGGTTTGTTGAAGGTGATATATTGGTCAAATGGGAAATTTTTGTTATTGTTTATATGTTACTTGGTTTTTAGTGAATGATCACATGCTTTCAAAAGCATGTCATTCCTGTCTGTTACATCATTGGGAAAATTTGTCGACGAAATTATTAACTTGAATATGGTGAAGTTTACGTTGAACTTGTACCACACTTATAGGTGTTTTGTTCAAGTTGGCGTTTTCCTCGGCATTATATCGAAGTGAAACGGGATTAAAGCATGTAAGACTCGGAGCGAAAGAATAGAAACACTAGACAAATTCAATGTAAGCGTTTTTTTGTGTCCTTCAAATAGTTGTAAGTGATACGGATCAACACTTCAAGGCGATTTCAGTAAGAACTCTGGGCAGAGAACCAAGAGACCAATTTTCCAGGCTGAATAAAAATAGTTGAGACTTAAGCACTTGGTATGAAATGTTGTTGGCAATGTCTGCAGGGATGATGGTCGGGGAAGCCATGATACAGGACCTTCCTATCCATCTGATAGGATAATCTGTTAGATCTCTCTTCCAAAGAATTCTTTTGAAACTACAGGCGGCGTGTTGTTCTAGTAAGAACTATCTTGTGTTGAGAGGTTTTCCACTGGAATGTGTGAGGTCAGAATAAGTTTGCTATACTCCATACGTCAACAGATCAAACAACACACAGCTATAGATTTTGCTAGTGAGGAGTTCTAAGTTGTTCCTCAGCCGTTGCCAATAAAGGTTCCCAGATATGAAGACATATGGCATCAATGCCACTGTGGTACAAAATCCTCCAAACCCAGCTTCGAGAAACGCTACGTCGCTGCACCAGATGATGTCTGTTTCTGTTGTTGTTTCTTATCCTCTTCTTAGATTTACACGAATTCTATGAGTTCATGCTCCTCAAGCTGTTTTATGATAAGCAGCGGCCTCTCCCAAAGGTCCTGTTTAGTACATCTAATACAAGCCAAAATGTGTCCTTGAGCTGCAGGTGCCAAGCTACATTTTGGGCAAGTAGGGTTGATGACTGGCCGCCGGTAGCTGATCCCAGGGTCCCATCATTATTCTTGCAAGCTTCCGCTGTCTTCTCCATGTTTTTGTTTCTTATTTTATATGTTGGTTTATGTTTCAAGGATATTATTTACCGCCCATATTCATACGGAAATCCTCTGTCAGTGAATATTCGTTGTAGAGGGAAAAAACGCTATATTAACCAATATACAGGTTATGTCCAAAAGTTTCCGCACTAGCCTAATAAAATTACGTAGAGTTGAAAAATAACATGGGGAGCCTATTAAAAAGAGGAAAGAATTTAACACAAGAGGTACGTAAATGTTAGCGCGTGCGCCTCGGCATTCTTTTACATAATTCTATTAAAAAAAAAAAAGACATAGTGGTAACCGCGTGGCTAAATATCGGTGAATTATCCAGTGAGAGCTTTGATTTGTTACAAAAACTTTTGGAGAAGATTATTTTAAAAGAGGAACAGCATTAGAGAGAAGAGAGAGATTGATTTATTACAAAGTCCATATAAGATTATATAAGGTTAAACAAAGATAAAATATAAATAAATATGACTATATAATGATAAATATATGAATAAATAGATATAAAAAGATAAAAAAAAAAGATAAATATACATATATATATGAAAAAACGAAAGAAAAAAATAAAAGATAAAAAGATCAGGTGTTGAAATTATTAAATATTAAATTTTTAAAACATATTGTAGCGTAGAGAGAAATCAAGCCTTGAAATATCCTAAGATGTAAAAGTATTTATTGATGACGTCACAGCGACGAGTCGACAATTATTAACAGGTCAGCCAAACTATATACAGCTAGGGAATCTTAAGCAAGCAATCAAAGAAATATTTTAAAGATGATTTTACAAATACAGAGTGATATATTTTAATAATCTGTTGAATATTTTCATTGAATAATATTAAATTAAATAATAAAATATATTTTCGCCACATAGCCTCCTCCTATAAAGAGCATCGACCCGATGCTCAGCAGGAGACTTACGTCGTCAGTCTCAATAACTACATAGTACTAGGGCCAGGGATATTTTCAGGTGACTGCGGTGGATGTCTTCTTTCAGTTGAGATAACTTCTTCCTGAGGGCTTGGCAGGTCTACATTTACGTCAATGTAGTTTTTTCTTATTTATACTGTGGTCGGCAAGGTAGGATTTCCTAACTTTGCGGCCTCACCTCCAATAGGGTCTGTCATCTAATTTACATGGCGGGGCGACCAGCTAGATCTTCTAGCAGGTGAGAAATTTTGTCTGTTTCGACCGGTATATGAGGTAGAGCTTCGGAGGCGACTGAAATTTTTCCTCGATGATACATCGTTGGGTTCCTGAGATTCGGTTTGAGAGTTGTAGAATTCCATTGCGTCTTGCTTTCTTTGGAAATATTCATTTCTCCTTTCCTCATTGTGTCTCTTCCTGTCACGGCAATAGCGGACGACGTGACCTGGGCGTCCGCAGTAGAAACAGATTGGCTTTCCCTCAGTTGTCTGCCATTCATTGGTGTCACATCTTCTTCCTTGCTTTCGGTAATGAGGTTCAGGATGCGGTCGTATCGTTTGGGCCTCGTATCTAGTATTTGATTCCGGCCTGGATGCTTGAGGGGGACTTATTGTAGGTTTTGATCTAGGTGCCAAGGTCTTTACAATCTCTTCCCTCACTAAATCTTCAATGACAGCGATTTTAGGCTCCTCTTGAGGAGAGTCCAATGCTTGCTTTATCTCTTCACGAACAATTTTTCGGATCAGCGATGACAGATATTCTCCGTCATCCTGGTCTCAGAGAGAGGCTACATTTGGTAGACGCTCGTACTTGGTTGGGGTAACTCGCCTACAACGGAGCGCTTCGACACGGCGACATTCTGTAATGAATTGCTCGGTGCTCTGTATATCCCTCGGTAGGAGTGCTTGATAAAGCTCTTCAGCTATCCCCTTCATGAGGTGGGAGATTTTATCTTCCTCGCTCATTTGAGGATCAGCCTCTTTGCAAAAGCACAGGACATCCTGGATGTAAAATTCGGTACTTTCGCCTTTTAATTGTGCCCGTGTTTTAAGTTTCTTCTCCGCTTGCAATTTTGAATTTTCTTTTTTTCCGAACACATTCTCTAATTGAGATGTGAATTCCTTCCAAGTGTCTGGATGCTTTCTTCGTTGTTCTCAAACCATTTGAGAGCAATTCCAGACAGATAAAAATAAACTTTAGTAAGACAAAGGGTTTCGTCCCAATGGTTGTACCTTGCCACACGTGCATACCCTTTTAACCATTTTTGGAGATCTTCACCATCCTCCCCGGAGAAAATGGAAGGGTTCCTTGGCAGATGTTGAACAACGTAGTTGCTTACCTGAGTACCTTCCTTCTTTACATTCATAGAAGTTTCTTCTGGTTCAACAGAATCAATTTTTCTTTTATTTCTTAATGGGTATCGGTCCAGTCTCTCCACCAGTTGTAGCGTAGAAATCAAGCCTTGAAATATCTCCTAAGATGTAAAAGTATTTATTGATGACGTCACAGCGACGAGTCGACAATTATTAACAGGTCAGCAAAACTATCTACAGCTAGGGAATCTTAAGCAAGCAAGCAAATAAATATTTTAAAGATGATTTCACAAATACAGAGTAATATATATTTTTATAATCTGTTGAATATTTTCATTGAATAATATTAAATTAAATAATAAAATATTTCTTCGCCACAATATATATATAAATATCACGGAGCAAGCTAAATAAACGTTTAGTTTATTTTTGCTCCACTAGATGGCGCTCTGCCATCTAAAAAGCACATGTGCTCGTGGTCAGGAGATGCCTTCTTTATTTTTAATATCAACACCTGACCCATTTATATTTTATTTTTTTCTATTGTTTTTTCATATATATAAATATATACAAGGTCTTCATTGGTGGTGCCCACCTCGGGAAAGACTCCGCCACCGGTGGACTGTGAGAGTTCTTTCCCACAGAGTGGGCGGTTCGATGAAGTAGCTGGCGTTACCCACCTCAAGGCCGAGATGGTACTTGTAGATGGTATCCTTCGCTACACTAGTAAATTTCATTGCTTCGGGATGGAGGCCGACACCGAAGAGCCAGGCCTGCAGATCCAGGGGCAAGTCGCTGGAAGAGAGAGAGATTGAGATTTAATATAAGGTTAAATACAGAATAAATAAGATTATATAATGATAAATATATGATTAAATAGATATAAGTATATCAAATTACAAAACTATTTCAGACGCGTAATATTCTTTTTAAAATAAAACAATTTCTACTGCCCTTACTGCAATGGAAAAATTAAAGGGAGGGCCTGGCTCATCAGTGGTGAACTCTCCCAGCGGTTTCGCCAGTTTAATCTACCATACCGCTGTTATATTGCATTTTTGGAACTTCCTTTTGTAGTGATACTGATGCTTGACTCTTCGAATGGGTATTTTAGATGAACTATGGACATAAGCTTTTAGGACAGCAGAATTACATATAATTATAAATATATAATATGCTTCGAGCAATCGCTCTTCCGCAAATATCAATTTGTGTCTTTTATTCGAACAATTATATTTCGATGCACTAGCGCGCCATCTAAGATATAAGTATAATCCCTATCCCTATATATATAAAAGTCAGTGTATGTATGTATGTATGTGGGTATCTATGTCGGCTATACACGTCCACAATACGTAACTAATCTAACTGAAATTTTAACAGTATATAGAGTGGAATCTGGAAAAACTTATAGTGAAAATTTCAGGTCTATATCCCGAATATTCTTCGAGTTATTTGCAAATTGCGTTGCAAATTTGCCTTTTCGCTCGCAAGCAGCGCCTCTAGCGGTGAAGATGAGAGGTAATATCAGCTGACCTAATGTACATGTAAAACGTGTTTTGACAGGAGATAGAGAAAAATCTGGAAAAGATATTTATCGGATTTTTAGCCAATAAAAAATAAAATTGACAGGTTCTGGGCAAAAATAGTTGTTTTTTTAGTCAGAAAATGATGATGACAATATTGCTGTATCATGTTTGATTATCAGATACAAAATTATATCGAGAAAAATTCCAAAAAGCTGAGACCACGGGTGAAGCCAGTTCATTTTTAGTATACAGGAACAAAATTCTAACAGAAAAACATTCATTCGAGCAGAAGACACAAAGCCAGATCATCTCTTTATAAAAATATCGCTTCTCTGACACAAAGTTTGGAGCGGGACGTTTCACAAGAGTGACATCCACGGCGCCAATTTATAATTGTAACGAATAGTATTTGAAAATCAAAATAATATAATTTTCAAATATCGTTGTGAAAATTTACATTTTTATTTTTATATTTTAAAAACACACAAAGTTTGGAGCGGGACGTTTAATCATTTAATCGGGTAAAACCCGGGCGTTGTCCGGGTCATTCGGCTAGTATAGATATAAGGAAGAGAAGGGGGGAGAGAAAGGTCTAAAGATGGCCAAACTTCCATGGAAGACGACACAAGGTGTGGGTGACCAAAAAACAGAGTTCCTGAAAATGTTGACAAAATTAAAGCTATGGTGTTTCAACAACAGAGAATAACAATCAGAGAAATGTCCGAAGAAACCAGAATGTCATTTAGGGTATGCCATTCCATTATCCATGATGATCTAGGCATAAAAAGACGATCTTGCAAGTTTGTCCCTCGGATATTCGCTTTGGAAGAGAAAGAGATACTTAAAGAGACCTACGAAAACTTACTTAAATTGGCCGTACAAGACCAAATATGACAACATAAGGTGATAACAGGGGACGAGACATGGGTCTATGGCTACATCCCTAAAAAAACGCCAATCAAGTCAATTGCCTTCGGTCTCTAAAAAAAAATAAAAAATAATAATAATAAA
Source organism: Cordylochernes scorpioides (assembly GCA_030710605.1). NCBI lineage: Eukaryota > Metazoa > Arthropoda > Arachnida > Pseudoscorpiones > Chernetidae > Cordylochernes > Cordylochernes scorpioides. The sequence continues at coordinate 72,829,448 of CP092881.1, forward strand.
CAGACTTCCACTTCCTTAAGTTTTGTCCATGAGTGTACATTGTGTACTGAAGTATAGAAACTCATCAAGATAATAGTTTGAAGAGTTTTAGAGACAATCCTAACTTCTGCCATATCCTGGTGATGGCCTCCCAGAGAACTTAGCGTTGTAGTGACGAGGTCTCTAGAAATTGTCTTCTACGGCCACGTAAACTTACACTAGTGTTGGTGTGGAATACCATTGGGTGCGGAGTTCAATACTTTGTTATTTTGGATACGGAAGGCTTTGTGAAAACAAGTTGTTGTTCCCTCCCACCATATGACCTGCGTTCTTTAAACGCGTACACGCCAAATTTCCTACTGATTCGTGGGATTAATTTGTCATCTATCTCGTTTGATAAATAGCGTTCAATGATTAGCGTTAGATGTTAAAACATGCGAAGAAATGAAATCAAATCTATTAGGAAGCGGTTTCACCAATTTAATCTACCAGACCGCTTCTTAGAGCTCTAATACTGTATTGGATCATTCTGCAGGGGGGGGGAGAAGTCCGACCACACCTCCCTGCGGTCCCCCCTGGACCCTTGGAATATTCGACAAAATTCTGGTTCGTTTCCAAGGTGACTAACGTGGCAACGGCACCCATTTTCCAATGAAGAGCAAAACCGAATTCTCATACCCAGCAATGGCCGCAGCCTTGCAGAAAATTGACTTAGACCCAGAGCAGCATCTTTACACACCCAAGATAGTGGATATTGCTGCTGATGTGATGGAGATGCATGGAGACATCTGAGACTCTTCTTTGGACACGACAACAACAACATCATTCTGCTTTTATACACATATGTGTATATGCTACACTGAAGGGTGGAATCTTGGATATGATATTCAAGCAAACTATGAATATAAGCTTATAGAACAGTAGAATTACATTTTAATATTTGCAAGAAACATTCGCGCTTAAATAATTTAATTTACTTTATATAGACGACGCGTTATTGGTTTGTATTGAAATCAAATATAAATTTAGTTTATGAGAACCCACCTTCATTAAAGTTCGATTAAACGAATTTCAAGCAGTCGAAGATCGGTATTCGAGTAGAATCGCCTAAGATATGTGAATACCAAATTATTCATATAAATTTCAAGAAATGATTTGCTTCGATCAACGAAAGAAAGTACGTGAAGTAGACATAAGTGTATCAATGGAATGATTAAAGTTCTATTTAACGAATTTAGAAGCAGTCGAACATCAGTATTTGAGTAGAATCTCCCAGATGTGATCACCGAATAGATCATATAAAATTTCAAAGAGATGATTTGCTCAGATCAACGAACGAAACTACGTGAAGTAGACATAAGTGTATCATTGGAAACATATTTTACATGAAAGGTTGGAAATAAAAGAGTTCTATGGGCCATGCGTTTGTTCGCAGTGGACAACAATCGACTTTCAAATTCATAGAAGTGTTTGGAACAATTTAAGCGAGATCCAAATAATGTTTGCGTCCAGTAGCTGCCGTCGATGAGACCCGGATTCATTATTTTACACCAGAGACTAAGCAACAATGCCATTTTCACGGAGTACCTGTTTCACTGAAGGCAAATATGATTACAACTGGTTAAACATTACTGACTGTTGAGAATTAGATGTATATACTCGTATCTGTGAATATTTATTTATTATTAATTTGTTATTCTGAGTCAATTGTTAATACTGCCTGTTTTTGAATAGTTTTGTTTTTAAAATAAGTTATTATGTTTTAATTCTTTTGACCATGGGCCAAGGTGTATAAATATTTTTTGGTTGTTTTAAATAATTCTGGGTTCAAAAATCATAACTTTTGGTTAGTAGCCCGTAAATAAAGATATTTTCTCTTAAATAAAGTCAGTGTGTGTGTCTCATAGTGTTGGTGGGTTGGATTGATGGGAATACACCGGGTAGGCAGCAGCAGAGTGGAGCCTTATTAAGGAACAAAATACAGTTCTCAAGAAAATAAGGAGCTATCACTGACACTTACAATTATAATTTTAAAAAATTAGTACAAATGTGTACTGGGATAAGATGGATAAATTAAGAAAAAAGGCATCTCCTTATCGTGCAATAAGTTTCTGATGGTTTGCACTATCTGTAAGAATAAACTTTGGCCAATTCTGTAATAATTAAAAATCAACCAAATAGTTTATTATGAAAAAGGCATCTCCTTATCGTGCAACTGAAAGTTGCTGTCCGTGGTTAGCTTTTCTTGATTAATCAAAAATGGGTATTTGGCCAATTCTGGAATAATTGAAAATCAACGAGAATAGTTTATGTTTATTCCGATAGATGGCGCAAGTCATCAGAAACTTTCAGTTGCACGATAAGGAGATGCCTTTTTCATAATTTATGCACCTTATCCCAGTACAATATCACATTTGTACTATTTTTTTTCACGAATAGTATGTTTATTCCGATAGATGGCGCAAGCCATCAGCAAATTTCAGTTGCACGATAAGGAGATGCCTTAATTATAATTAGGTTTGTACAGACTGGTACACTTACATATTCCAATGCTCTAAATCAACAACTATTGGACGTCAGCGGTCACAATGGCTAAACGTCAAACAGCCGTCGTACTCCGAGGAATCCTCGATATATACAAATATTTGACGTTTGAAGATATTTCAGAAAACCGTGAACATAAATAGAAGCTAAGATACAAGAACATTTGCCCCTACTAAGGCATCGAGTCACCGATACGTATGAACAGTAAAGAAATTAAAGGTTGTTTGATGTAACTATATTGTGGCAAAGAAATAATTTATTATTTAATTTAATATTAATCAATGAAAATATTCAACAGATTATAAAAATATATATTACTCTGTATTTGTAAAATCATCTTTAAAATATTTCTTTTCTTGCTTGTTCAAGATTCTCTAGCTGTAGATAGTTTGGGGGATTTGTTAATATTTGTCGACTGGTCGTGGTGACGTCATCAATAAATACTTTCACATCTTAAAATAAATAATAAAAATGGCATATCCTGACCAGGAGCACATGTGCTTTACAGAAGGCAGAGCGCCATCTGGTGGAACAGGATATGCCATTTTTATTATTGATTTCAACACCTGACCTTTTTATCTTTTATTTTTTTCTTCATCTTAAAATATGTAAAGACTTGATTTCTACGCTACAATATTAATTTCCTCAATAAACTTCCAAATGATTTTCCAGTTTGACCAAGGAAATATTTCTTCCAAAATACTAGGTACAAATTGCCATCAATTACCTTCAACAAGATTTCACGGTAAAATTCCTTCCGTGCTATAAACTCCCCGCTTATTCCCTCCGAAGAGTAAAATGGCGAAACTGCCAGGAGGGGTTTACCATTGATGAGCCAGTCCCTCCCAATATTTGATCATCTCAGTGAGAATAATGGATTGTCTTCCAAACATTTTATTTGAAATATAGTTCTAAATACAGTAGAACCTCCCTTTAGCGGACACCTCTCCACAAAGGACAGTTTTCATTTACAAAATTACCATTTTTACAATTTAGTAACTCTCCGGTAAGAGGACACCTCTCTCTAAAGGACACTTTGGCTCTGCAATTAGGTGTTGTCCTTTACAGGGAGGTAGTTCTACTGTTACGATGCACTAGCGCGCCATCTGTTATCAAATTACGAAACTATTTTAGACGCGTAATATTCTTTTTAAAATAAAATAATTTCTACTGCCCTTACTGCAATGGAAAAATTAAAGGGAGGGCCTGGCTCATTAGTGGTGAACCCTCCCAGCGGTTTCGCCAGTTTAATTTTTCCATTGCAGTAAGGGCAGTATATATATTTTTTATTTTAAAAAGAATATTACGCGTCTAAAATATTTTCGTAATTTGGTAGTTCTACTGTATTCATAATTTTACCTTTCGATCGATAAATTGCACACAGCTCGTACTAACATATCTTTACAACCAAGAACTGAAAATACCTATTGAAAGTGCAGTTTTTATCAACAAGCGACCCATTCAAACAAATTTACTGTCTACAGACACTTTTAACACCTTGTTCTTCAACAGTCGACTACCGTTGATTGGCACAGTCATTTTTGCTTACTACGCTCTCTGTTGGAAGTCTTTAGTATAAATAATTAGGTTTTCAAATAATTTAGTTCCGGATTGCCTTTATAACCTGACCATTATATAATTGTCCTAACAGATAAAACTTTTAAAATTACAAATATTTTCTCACAATGAGTTTCTTTTTATATATATAAAAAAAAAACGCTAGCTTTCAAGCAATAATCGCTCTTCAACGGGCTTACTAAAATATCGACTTTATCCCACCAGAAATATTTACAAAAGCAAACGCGCGCAGCGTGGATATATTTATAACTGAAAATTTTAAATTGGTTTGTAACTCATTGTGAGAAAATATTTGTAATTTTAAAACTTTTTCACAATTTGATCATGAATAGATAAAACATTTTATCATACAATTGTAGAAATGAGCCATCACACACACAGCTTGTACGATAATCTGCTAGAATATCGCTTGGTAACCACAATACAACTTGACATTTACAAATAATTCAATAGCACAGGCCTTGAAGGAACGAAAATGTACCAAAGAGGCAAGGTAGTTGAATAACCTTTAAAAGGATATGAACAGTAGCAATCCGTTTCTTTATTTGATCAAAGTGCAAGTTTTCGGATCTTTATAATCCTTCCACAGACATAACTATAAGTTGAGAGAATGGGGATATCAAATATACAATTTTATTTACATAGACAACAAATTTAAATGGGGGTCGGTGGCTTTCGACCACTACGACCCGGGTTCGATTCCCGCATTGGACACTTTTTTTTATTTTCACTTAAAAATGCTCCAATGGTCCCCGATTCTTGCAAAGTCCAACCCCACCATCGAGTGCAAGTAACCAAACGGGGCTCTGGCACATTTGTAAGTGCAAAGTCGAACTGCTTTTCACATGTATAGACATGTGGGACACTTACAGTAAAAGCAGTCGCCTTCTTCTACCCACCATGATTATCATGGCCTGTACTACGTGTACTAGAGATAAGCAAAAAAAAAAAAAAAAATTACATAAATATTTGTTGTCTATGTAAATAATATTGTATATTTATATATCCTCATTCTCTCAACTCGTAGCTATGTCTGTGGAAGGATTATAAAGATCCGAAAGCTTGCACTTTACACCAATAAAAAACACATTGCTATCGTTTATATTCTTATTTTATACTTTATAGCAATTTTCTCTTCTAATGTAACCTTTAGGTGTCGAGGTTTCCTCTCAATTAGATTTTATGCAATGTACAATAGGGATGTCCGCACACACATTATATGGGGTTAGCTTGCCACTTCCAACCGGGAAATGTTGGACAAGAAATAGGCTGTTACAGCAAGATTCATTTGCTTCCCCCCGCAATCATACGGGATTTCCCTAAGCAGACATAGTTCTCGGAATGTTTCACAAGATAGCTTGTAGAGGGCACAGAATTTTTTCAGTTCTCACTTGGCCTGGATGGGGGGGTCTCATTCTTGAAGGGGAGAAGATCTCACCAGGTTAATTCTCTCGACCGTATAGGATTAACATTTGTCGTTTCTTCTGAAATTCTCGATCTGTGGAGTGTACTTACAAGTACTGTACGTACTTGTATTACCAGCGTTAGATACCAGGAGCCCAAGGTGTTTCTCTTTCTTCGCTTGAAATATTTTCCCGAAAATGACCTCTAGCATACCAAGATTCTCAGTGTTTGCTTGAATCAAACTGCCTAGAGTTCTATTCACGACTTAAATATGTATAGACAAATGTAAAGGCATACATGTATGACAGCGCAAGTGTCCCTAGGGGGACATAGCGCTTTGAATTGAAATAAAATAGAGTTGCCTCTACTACTACAGCATTCACATTACGACAGTCTTTTTTTCTTTTCTTTTTTTTTTCTGAATCGTAACGATGGCAGAGAACTGTAGTCACTATATCTATTAGCCATTATATAATCCTCAGTGAACTGCTCAGGTGGGGGAATGTCTTGTCAACAAGAGCCCTTGGACGTTGTCAAGCGACTGTTGATGAATGTTGTACTGACCATCAATTGGCCTTTTGAACATTCTATCTATAATTAGGCTCTTTTTCTAAGGCAATTCACAAAGTACCGCGTGACCTTGGGGTTGGATGGAACGCCCGCCCACATTTCTTTGTGACGGATTTCTATCTTTTTTATATGAAAATATTTTAGAATTTTAATTTAAAATCCAGTCAACAAGGAAGTCGGCTTTCTGAGCCCATGGTGCTTCCACTTGACACAACCTGGGAGAATAATTTTAACAACTGTCTGGATTTACGAGTCTGTAGCTTTCTTCCACTAGACCTTGACGATGCAGTATGGTTCAACCACGTCAACTTCAGCTTGGCAGTAGGAGACTATGTGGAGCTTGGTTTTCAACCACGTCAACTTCAGCTTGGCAGTAGGAGACTATGTGGAGTTTGGTTTTCCACCACGTCAACTTCAGCTTGGCAGTAGGAGACTATGTGGAGCTTGGTTTCCACCACGTCAACTTCAGCTTGGCAGTAGGAGACTATGTGGTGCTTGGTTTTCAACCACGTCAACTTCAGCTTGGCAGTAGGAGACTATGTGGAGTTTGGTTTTCCACCACGTCAACTTCAGCTTGGCAGTAGGAGACTATGTGGAGTTTGGTATTCCACCACGTCAACTTCAGCTTGGCAGTAGGAGACTATGTGGAGCTTGGTTTTCCACCACGTCAACTTAAGCTTGGCAGTAGGAGACTATGTGGAGCTTGGTTTTCCACCACGTCAACTTCAGCTTGGCAGTAGGAGACTATGTGGAGCTTGGTTTCTACCACGTCAACTTCAGCTTGGCAGTAGGAGACTATGTGGAGCTAGGTTTTCAACCACGTCAACTTCAGCTTGGCAGTAGGAGCCTATGTGGAGTTTGGTTTTCCACCACGTCAACTTCAGCTTGGCAGTAGGAGACTATGTGGAGTTTGGTTTTCCACCACGTCAACTTCAGCTTGGCAGTAGGAGACTATGTGGAGTTTGGTTTTCCACCACGTCAACTTCAGCTTGGCAGTAGGAGACTATGTGGAGCTTGGTTTTCCACCACGTCAACTTAAGCTTGGCAGTAGGAGACTATGTGGAGCTTGGTTTTCCACCACGTCAACTTCAGCTTGGCAGTAGGAGACTATGTGGAGCTTGGTTTCTACCACGTCAACTTCAGCTTGGCAGTAGGAGACTATGTGGAGCTAGGTTTTCAACCACGTCAACTTCAGCTTGGCAGTAGGAGACTATGTGGAGCTTGGTTTTCCACCACGTCAACTTCAGCTTGGCAGTAGGAGACTATGTGGAGCTTGGTTTTCCACCACGTCAACTTCAGCTTGGCAGTAGGAGACTATGTGGAGCTTGGTTTTCAACCACGTCAACTTCAGCTTGGCAGTAGGAGACTATGTGGAGCTTGGTTTTCCACCACGTCATCTTCAGCTTGGCAGTAGGAGACTATGTGGAGCTTGGTTTTCCACCACGTCAACTTCAGCTTGGCAGTAGGAGACTATGTGGAGCTTGGGTTTCCACCACGTCAACTTCAGCTTGGCAGTAGGAGACTATGTGGAGCTTGGTTTTCCACCACGTCAACTTCAGCTTGGCAGTAGGAGACTATGTGGAGCTTGGTTTTCCAACACGTCAACTTCAGCTTGGCAGTAGGAGACTATGTGGAGCTTGGTTTCCACCACGTCAACTTCAGCTTGGCAGTAGAAGACTATGTGGAGCTTGGTTTTCCACCACGTCAACTTCAGCTTGGCAGTAGGAGACTATGTGGAGCTTGGTTTTCAACCACGTCAACTTCAGCTAGGCAGTAGGAGACTATGTGGAGCTTGGTTTTCAACCACGTCAACTTCAGCTAGGCAGTAGGAGACTATGTGGAGCTTGGTTTTCAACCACGTCAACTTCAGCTTGGCAGTAGGAGACTATGTGGAGTTTGGTTTTCCACCACGTCAACTTCAGCTTGGCAGTAGGAGACTATGTGGAGCTTGGTTTTCCACCACGTCAACTTAAGCTTGGCAGTAGGAGACTATGTGGAGCTTGGTTTTCAACCACGTCAACTTCAGCTAGGCAGTAGGAGACTATGTGGAGCTTGGTTTTCCACCACGTCAACTTCAGCTTGGCAGTAGGAGAATATGTGGAGTTTGGTTTTCCACCACGTCAACTTCAGCTTGGCAGTAGGAGACTATGTGGAGTTTGGTTTTCCACCACGTCAACTTCAGCTTGGCAGTAGGAGACTATGTGGAGCTTGGTTTTCCACCACGTCAACTTAAGCTTGGCAGTAGGAGACTATGTGGAGCTTGGTTTTCCACCACGTCAACTTCAGCTTGGCAGTAGGAGACTATGTGGAGCTTGGTTTCTACCACGTCAACTTCAGCTTGGCAGTAGGAGACTATGTGGAGCTAGGTTTTCAACCACGTCAACTTCAGCTTGGCAGTAGGAGACTATGTGGAGCTTGGTTTTCCACCACGTCAACTTCAGCTTGGCAGTAGGAGACTATGTGGAGCTTGGTTTTCCACCACGTCAACTTCAGCTTGGCAGTAGGAGACTATGTGGAGCTTGGTTTTCAACCACGTCAACTTCAGCTTGGCAGTAGGAGACTATGTGGAGCTTGGTTTTCCACCACGTCAACTTCAGCTTGGCAGTAGGAGACTATGTGGAGCTTGGTTTTCCACCACGTCAACTTCAGCTTGGCAGTAGGAGACTATGTGGAGCTTGGGTTTCCACCACGTCAACTTCAGCTTGGCAGTAGGAGACTATGTGGAGCTTGGTTTTCCACCACGTCAACTTCAGCTTGGCAGTAGGAGACTATGTGGAGCTTGGTTTTCCACCACGTCAACTTCAGCTTGGCAGTAGGAGACTATGTGGAGCTTGGTTTCCACCACGTCAACTTCAGCTTGGCAGTAGAAGACTATGTGGAGCTTGGTTTTCCACCACGTCAACTTCAGCTTGGCAGTAGGAGACTATGTGGAGCTTGGTTTTCAACCACGTCAACTTCAGCTAGGCAGTAGGAGACTATGTGGAGCTTGGTTTTCAACCACGTCAACTTCAGCTTGGCAGTAGGAGACTATGTGGAGCTTGGTTTCCACCACGTCAACTTCAGCTTGGCAGTAGGAGACTATGTGGAGCTTGGTTTTCAACCACGTCAACTTCAGCTTGGCAGTAGGAGACTATGTGGAGTTTGGTTTTCCACCACGTCAACTTCAGCTTGGCAGTAGGAGACTATGTGGAGCTTGGTTTTCCACCACGTCAACTTCAGCTTGGCAGTAGGAGACTATGTGGAGCTTGGTTTCCACCACGTCAACTTAAGCTTGGCAGTAGGAGACTATGTGGAGCTTGGTTTTCAACCACGTCAACTTCAGCTTGGCAGTAGGAGACTATGTGGAGTTTGGTTTTCCACCACGTCAACTTCAGCTTGGCAGTAGGAGACTATATGGAGCTTGGTTTTCAACCACGTCAACTTCAGCTTGGCAGTAGGAGACTATGTGGAGTTTGGTTTTCCACCACGTCAACTTCAGCTTGGCAGTAGGAGACTATATGGAGCTTGGTTTTCAACCACGTCAACTTCAGCTTGGCAGTAGGAGACTATGTGGAGCTTGGTTTTCCACCACGTCAACTTCAGCTTGGCAGTAGGAGACTATGTGGAGCTTGGTTTTCAACCACGTCAACTTCAGCTTGGCAGTGGGAGAATTGACGTGGAGCAACAGGCCAACGAAGAAACTCGCAACTTCAGCAGCGAACTCAATTCTGAATACAATTTAATATCAATCACAGTCGTTCTTACAGTCGTTCTTCACCAAGGAGTTCTCCATTCCGAGATATCTTTGTAGAAGACACGACATATTTAAGAAGGGAACGGAGGAAGTCGTGGGAGATAAGATAACACCGGGCGGGGCTTCCTCCGCGGTCGACAGACTGGAACGCCATCTCTTGGGAAAGTTGAGCAGTTGTAGTGTAAGCTTTGTGCCTTAGTAGACCCGTACCATATGAAACCCACACCCATGCCATATGATTTTAGCTTGGCTATGACGTCACATCTCGGGAAGCAGGGACATCAATGCCTATATCATCCTGGCGACATCTTTTTCCCGTGCCCCAGTAGAATCGTCTTCACACAAAGACGCATAGTGACGATTAACTTTTTAAAAATGGCCTGGAATATCTCCAGCTGAAATATACTTTCACATCTTACACACCACGAGCCGTGAAGGAAGCAGCGCCGCAGTTAGGCAACTCGGCTTCTCCCTGGGAATTAGCCTCAGTAATGACTCGGATGCCCCGTGGGGAGGTTATCACTTATTCCATTCACCCGCGTCTGTATTTTATTTGCAATACATTTCTCCAGTACTTTAGTGATGTAGCATTATCCCAACATACGACGGCCTGAGTGCCAATCGAACCTGAGTAGCGTCGACATCAGTCCCAACTGTGGGGATAACAACACGCCGTCAATCCGTGTAACTCGGACAGCATCTGTGGAGAATGGAAATGGTGGCGTCCTTTAAGGAAATTCGAAGTCAAAAGAGTTTGTTGGAACTATGGATATTTTATAAAGTAGTATGAAACCGCCCAATGTTTTAACACTTTGACCTGAGATTCTATGAAGGTCTTTCTCTCTCTCTCGGTTGACCCCCATCGTGGATGTGCCTCACTCCATCCCCTGGGCTGACCTGCGTCACAACTCGGGACACGACGCAGACATCGCCCTACGACTGGCCCTCCACGGCCTACCCCATCCTGCCTCGAGGGCTGCCGCCTGTGGGTTCAGCGACGTTGGCCACAGATATTGGAGTTGCCGAGCCGTGCGACCCCTGCTTCGGGAGGTGTTCGTCTCCTGTGGTTTGCCCCTGGATCTTCAGGACTGACTTTTCGGCGTCGGCCTTCATCCCGAGGCAATGCAACTAACAAGTGTGGCGAAGGCTACCATCTACAAGTACCATCTTGGTCTTGAGTTGGGTAACACCAGCCAACACATCGACCTGCCCACTCTGTGGGAAAGAACTCTCGCAGTCCATCATCGGTGGCGGAGTCTTTCTCGCAGTGGGCGCCACCAATAGAGACCTTGTATATATTTTATACATGTATATATTTATCAATTTTATATATACTTTAAATTTATTTATCAGTTTAATCTTATATAATATTATTTATTCATACAGGGTCCATTATGAAAGTAATGAGCATAATGTTATTGTGACGCGACGATAGATGGCAGCACGGTAAAACCGTGGGAAATGTGGTGGAGGGATATGCCCTTTCAATCCATCCGGTCGTCAGTTGAGTTCGAGCAGTGGGAGGGGAGATACATGCCTCCGCTTGAAGTGTGTTTTCAACTTCTGTAACATAGCGCGATGGAGCGTTCGCTTGAACAACGATACGCCATAAAGTTTTGCCTGAGGCTTGGAAAAAATGCAACCGAAACATTCCAGATGCTGCGAAAAGCCTTCAAGGACGATTGCATTTCAAGATCACAGTCTGGGAAGTGGCACAAGGCGTTCAAGGAGGGCCGGGAGGAGGTCGCCGACGAACCCCGTTCAGGACGCCCAACAACGGCCAGAACTGACGAGAACGTGTATCGTGTGCTCGAAGTTTTGCGTACCGACCGTCGATTAAGCATCCAGCAAATTGCTGACACATTACACATGTCCACATTTGTGGTACATGGGATAGTGACCGAGGATCTGCAAATGCGTAAGGTCTGTGCGAAGCTTGTGCCGAAAGTGTTGACGCAAGACCAGAAAGAACTTATGAGTTTTGCGCTGTCAAGAATTGTTGGATTTGATTCAAAATGAACCGGACTTTCTGAACTCTGTAGTAACCGGAGACGAATCCTGGATGTTTAAAGACGACCCATTGTCGAAAAGGCAGAGCTGTGCATGGCACACAAAATCATCCCCACGCCCCAAAAAAAGCGCGAATAAGCAAGTCGCGCATCAAAACGATGATCATTGTCTTCTTTGACATTCGAGGAATAGTCCATTGTGAGTTTGTACCGCAGGGAGAAACTCTAAACTCAGCCTTTTACCTGGAGGTGCTCAGGAGATTGAAACGCCGGATCGCACGCGTGAGGACTGACATTAAAGACACGGTCAAGCTCCACCATGACAATGCCACCAGCCACACAGCCTTCATCAATACCAACTTCCTGGCCCGGAGCAACACTTCGGTGATCCCTCACCCCCCTTACAGTCCCGCCTTAGCTCCATGTGACTTCTTTTTGTTTCCGCGACTCAAAAGAGAGATGAAAGGAAAACATTGGGAAACCGTGGAAAACATCCAACACCATGTTACAACGTTCTTGAGAAGCATTTCTGTCGAGGAGTTTCAGGGTGCCTTTCAGGCGTGGCAAACGCGTCTCCGCAAGTGTATTGATGCAGGAGGAATGTATTTTGAAGAATATTGAACATTTGCACAAATTACGATCAATAAATGTATTTTGCCAGTAAATGCTCATTTCTTTCATAACGGACCCTATATTTATTTAACCTTATATAATCTTATATGAACGAGAGATACAATAAAAGTAGTTTTAATCTCTCTCTCTTTTAAGGAAGGAGTAGCTTTCTTAAATGTGAATAACACAAAATCGCACACACATAGTTCAATTCCAAAAGAAAGTCTCGGGCTACAAATAGATATAGGTACACATTGCTAATTTCCCGTCCTCAGCTCGGCTGTTTGTCGCCGACACCGGGCACTCCATCAGGTCGAGGAAGAGTCCGTAGGCGCACGTGCGCCCGTTGTAGATCACGTAAAGGAAATCCTTCGGATGGGCATTCATCTATCCGTCAGCGCCTTCCTCGTGTTGTTGTTAGACTCCGTCTACCCGAAGTGAGTCTCTGCTGCTCGCTGTGTCAGCCAGACCGGCGAGGGAGGTAATGCCACTCCAAACGTTGATGAAAACTCGCTAAGGAAGCGAGCTATATTTTAAATGAAACTTTATTTTAACAAGGCAATAAACGGAAAACGTAACCCTTCCTTGCGTTATCTTACTTTTATATGCGTAATTTGCGTAAAAACATCATGGCGCCTTCCTTGTGCCACATCTTCTGTGAAGTCGATACCAACCACACAAATTATATATAGTCAACATTGTGGAGTGAACGTGATATCAAGTAATTCTCCGTGTGTGGTATAAGTGAAACTTGGATGCTCTGTCCAACTGACCTTAATTTGAGAAATCACACCAGAACAGGGGCTAGAGGAAAGATGTGAGAGGCCACGCTACTTCCTCACGTGGATACAAAGGAGCGCCAAGTTGTATCGGGACTTGAAGCCACTAAATTCTTTCGTATTCAATGCTCCAATTTTACATATTCTGAATATATATATTTATATTATAACATGTTATAATACCTTGAAAAAAAATGGCGTTCAGCCAACTGAAATATTGGTAAAATAAATGATATTTTGATCCAATATATGCCTTTTTAAATAAAGATTTATTTATGGATTGCTCTATTTTCAATATATATAACCACGGATATAATCAAGCAAAGTGATGGTCCCTCTAAACAGTGTGTTCCACTATATAAGGTCACGCAAGTAAAATATTCTTTGAAGGCAAACCAAACACTTCCCAAACTGTACAAAATGTCTGGTTTGTGAGACATCCCCACATCCTGCAGTGTTACAAGATATCTACAAGTCATCAATATACTAGGAGGTCTGTTGGTTTAAGCTATAAACTGATGGATTATATATATGTTATATTAAATTATTATTTTATTTAAAATTATATTTCATAGATTCAAATACTCTGTTAAATCGACCGCCATAGGTCACGCTTCCCCTATAAAAACTCATTTTTGTTGTTTCCCGATGGCCATATCTCGGTGGAACCTTCTTTTTTTATTTTGGTTAGCAGCCCCGTAAATAAAGATATTTTCTCTTTCCCGATGGCCGGCTCAAACCTTTTGTACATTATGTAAATAAGTTTTCCCATTTTTTTTTATCTTACGCCTTAAGCCAGGTAGTACTTTTATCAGATTATGTTTTTCATATATATTCCTTAGCTCAAATAAAGAAATCTCTGATCAAAACTATTTTATTATTCCCACGACTGCAGAACAATATCGTAACATACTCATGGATACAAAAATCAAGCAACAAATAATAATAATTCAATATATCAATCTAATTCCAAAATACAAAAGAAATCTCATTATTAAATATAACATATATATATATATATATACAGTGGTACCTCGACATACGAGCGCCCCAACATACGAGTTTTTCGAGATACGAGCCGACGAGCAAGTGATTTTTTGCTTTTAGTTACGAGCGAAATTCGAGATACGAGTTCGGTTCGGTAGTGTTGAAGATATTAATCTGTGATTTTAAATGTTTCTTTTTGACCAGTACTTTTGTTTTGTTTTTGCTTTTCCTAAAATGTTTCTTTCTTCTTCTTCATTATTATTTGTTCTATATGCAAAGCTTTGTTTTTTGACACTTGAATAAACAAATTCAAGTTTATTATATTTTTGTGTGCTTTTAAAGTTAAAACACAACAGGTAGTAACACGCAGTCGCGCCATCACGATCAGTTAGCAGCGTGCTTCCGCATGGAAAAAGCTGTGGCCTGAAGCTGTAGCTGAAAGGATCTATGAAGAATTGGAACCCGGTGTTTCAGTAGAGGAGGAGATTGTATCTCTGGGGAAATCCATGGGTTTAGAGGTGGAAGAGAGAGACGTGAACGAGCTCATCGAGGAGCACACCCAGGAACTGACGACTGAGGAGATACAAGAGTTACAGTCACAGCAGCATACTGAGGTTATGCAAGTAATTGGTTTTGAGGAGTCAGAGGAGGAGGTTATTTCTACAAGTGAGATAAAGGAGATCTTAGGAATGTGGGAGAGAGTTTCACAGTTCGTGGAAAAAAACACCCAGAAAAAGTTGCAACAGGTCGTGCATCTGACCTTTTTAATGACACTTGGCTAACTCATTTCCGGAACATTCTGAGAGGGAGGAAGAAACAAACCTCCTTGGACATGTTTTTTTCTAAACGGCCTACAGGTGAAAGCGAGAAAAATGTAGCGAAAAAGGCAAAGACCAGTGAGGATATCTAATTTATTTCTTTACATTCTCTTTTTTGTTTTGTGCAATAAATATTTGATATTTATAAATACCTTTTTATTATTTAAAACCACGTAACAAAAATAACTGGGGTGACATTTTGGAGGTTGGAACGGATTAATGGTAGTTCAATTGTTTTGTATGGGGAAATTTGCTTCGAGATACGAGTAATTCAAGATACGAGCAAAGTTGCGGAACGAATTAAACTCGTATGTCGAGGTACCACTGTATATATATATTTCATAAAAAAAAAACGTATATTCTATTTACGTTACGAATTCATGCAGTCGTGGATGGTAAAAATGAATAATAACTTTTGTCCTAAAACTATATTTATTTTTTGATTAATTTCAAAAGCAAACAGTTTTTTTGCATACATAGACAACTAAATACGTTATTATTATTAAAGAAAAGCAAATTAGGTTATATTCTTTTTGTTTAGGATTCCTTTACATTTTAAAAATTTACTCTGTGTTTAGTTCTTATTTTTACTTTGATTATTTAAATTATAATTTTAGTTATATTACTAGCGGACGTACCCGGCTTCGCCCGGGTTTTACCCGAGTAAAGGTTTGTCTAACGAATCTCTCGATAAAGTGAACATTTTTTCCCGGTCCCTTGAAAAATACTCGATAAGTTGAATAAAATCAATATTAATTGGTTCCCTCGGTAATTGGAAGTTAAAGGAATAGTATCTTGCCTTGGAATTGTATCATTATTCTTGTATGGACGTACCCGGCTTCGCCCGGGTTTTACCCGAGTAAAGGTTTGTCTAACGAATCTCTCAATAAAGTGAACATTTTTTCCCGGTCCCTTGAAAAATACTCGATAAGTTGAATAAAATCAATATTAATTGGTTCCCTCGGTAATTGGAAGTTAAAGGAATAGTATCTTGCCTTGGAATTGTATCATTATTCTTGTCTCAAATAAATTGCCGTGTCATCCTGAATTTTGTCTTTCCTAATTTTCTACATTACAAAATCATCGTATCATCATGATAATATTTAGAGTAGATTGTTGAATTATAACAGATAAATTAGAATATTTATCTTGATTATTTTAAAGCGAAAAGTTATTTCAAAAATTTTATTTGCTAGAAACCTTCCCAGTACTATACTAAATAACTTCCCAAAGTTTCATGGCGTTCCAATGAGTGGTTTGGTCAGGCATAAAGGACAAACAGACCACACACACACACACACACATACATTCATTTTTATATATATATAGAATAGAATAGATAGATAGATGAAAACAATTTTAATGAATATTATGATTATAAATTTTAATTATATTAATGAATAATAAAATTCATATTTATCAACATATATAGTCACGACCGTCTTTCCTCCTCAATCAATTCCTCATGTCACGGATGCGCGCGAATCATCATTATGATCATTATCATTATCTAATGATAATAAAATTTATTTTCCAAAAGGTTACAAGTTTTTCTCTAAAAAGTGTAGCGAATGGTCAGTCTATCTACATATTTTTATTTACAACTTCAATAAATGACAACAGTAAAAGTAAACAAAGATATTTACATTTGCTATCATGACTCCTGGTCAGTGCTGTGGCCCTTGCCGTTATGGTCCCCTGATGTCCTGCATCTCTCCAGCAGTCTTTCTATGGCCTCTACTAGTGGCTCCTCGATAAGATGGTCCCCTGGCCTTGATCCATTCTTGTCTGTCAGGTCTCCTGTCATCTGCTCTAGGTCGTTCTCCTGGATCTCTTCTATGGTCGTCGTATCCCTGTGCTCCATGTCCGGTGTTCCATCTTCCTCGTCATCACATGCCAGCTCCCTACATCGTTCCAACAATCTATCCATGGCTTCCATTTCTTTATTTCTCTGTAACTTATCGTAAGGTTCATTCTTTTTTTCTGTTGAGATAATTTCCATCGTCTTTTTTAGCACCAGGGATTGAATATATGCAAAGTCCCTTTTTCTTATAATGAAAATATAATAATAATAATAATTATATTATTATTATTATTATTATCAACATATATAGTCACGACCGTCTTTCCTCAACAATTCCTCATTCCTCATGTCACGGATGCGCGCGCATCATCATTATGATCATTATCATTATCTAATGATAATAATAATAATTATTATTATATTATTATTATTATTTTATTATTATTAATATATATAGTCACGACCGTCTTTCCTCAATTCCTCAATTCCTCATGTCACGGATGCGCGCGCATCATCATTATGATCATTATCTTCTATAGAAGCTTCTATCTTTATAATTATGTATATGTAATATGATGCAATTATTGTTGTTATTTCACTGTAATATTTGTTGTATTACACTGTTGTAGAATCCTGTCGACTTAACCGTTCTGTGGCAATATCGTTGCGGGGTTCCTTGTTGTTGGATTTGAATGGTGATGATTGGTTGAAGCGCAGTCGTTTGAGTGGAAGTTGCAGCATACAGTTAGGAATAATCAGGACACGTGATTGTTTTGAAAATAAAAGGCAACTGGATTGGAGGGAAGAAAGCTTGAGAAGGGCTGAGCGATTTGACTTATTAATTAGTTGATCACATGGCGATGATTGGATTTAGATGAAATGAGCGGAGAGAGAGAGATCTCTAGAGTAGATGTTACCTTGTTGGAAGCGAAGGAGCAACTCTAGGTGTTGTTCCTATGAGAGCTAAGACACTACTGACCATCCTTGCCTTTCGATTTAACACCAAGCCTTAGTGTCTCTCTGATTGGTCGAGAGATGTCACATGATCTTGTCCTATTGGTTGACCTACTTAAGGTGCGGTCTTATGATTGGTTGAGAGATGTCACATGCTCTTTTTCTATTGGTTGACCTACTTAAGGTGCTATCTTCTGATAGGCCGGCGGCTTCCTTTGATATTAGTTACGCCCGGCTTGGGTCAAGAAGCCTCGTGTTTGCTTGACTTTATTTACTTCCGTGGCTATCAAACTACGTCCTATCTTTGCCGGAAATGTTGGGCGTTAGCTTAATATTTATAACTTCTGGTCACCGAATACATCCTGTTTTTCCAGGAAGTGTCGAGTGCTTCTTGTCTAATATAACTTCTGCGGTCACTAGAGACGACCGGTCTCTGCCCCTGCAATGTTGACACAGGGGTGCCAAAATAGTCGTGCCAGCTTTAGTCTTACTTCCTATATCTTTTGTTACTTTCTTTCCTCCAGTTACCTTGTTCTTTATTAAGTCTTTGAAAATCATACATGGTACATACATAGTGGGTCGGGGTTGCATTTAATTATATACAAATTATGACATATATTTACAAAAAGTCAATTCGCTCGCGCCTCTAGCAGTGAAAATGAGGGGTAATACCAGCTGACCTAATGTACATGTAAAGTTTGGAGCGGGACGTTTCACAAGAGTGACATCCACGGCTCCAATTTATAATTGTAACAAATAGTATTGGAATAAAAACATTCAATCGGGTAAAACACGGGCGTTGCCCGGGTCATTCGTCTAGTATATATATATGTATGGAAAATTATTATAATGGTTCTGTCTTTGCTCTTTTCTATAAAACTTTCTCTTCGCTTATTTCTTTTTTTTTTACCAGCCTATGACGTGTAACTGCCGATGCTTTGCTGGTGTTACTTTTTTTCTCTTTATATTACTTATATTCTAACTACATATTTATTATATATATAAAAACAAACCTCACATGTTCAAACTAAATACAAATTTTATAAATTTTGAAATTCTCATAACGGTATTATTCGATACACAGAATTAGCTTGCTGTTCTGACTCAATGTTAAATTCAAAATCTGTAGTTCTTAATATTTTACTTTCTGAGAGTATAATAATCGGGTAGTATCAGGGCTCACATCCACCTCATTTAATTCTATTGGGAAATAGCGGGTGGTTCCTCTATAACTGACAATTCCTTTAAGGTGAAAAACACAGAATAACACAATATACAATGTTTATTACCTAGCCTATCCGCCCGCCGAACTGGGGATAAACATGTGTGTAGATATGAGATAAATATGGCCTTTAGAGAATATATACAGTTAAACCTGTCTATAGCGCCCCCTCTTGGGACTCACCAAAATAGGATGCTATAGAGAGGGGATGCTATAAACAGGTCACTTTTAATGTAAATCGCATCGTACTACGTATTTAGAATCGGGCGCTATAGAGAGGGAGGCGTTATTTAGAGGGGGCGCTACAGACAGGTTTAACTGTATAATAGTCAATGTTTGTGTCTCCTTAAAAGAATTGTCAGTTATAGAGAGCCACTCACTACTTCCCAACAAAATCTACCGTTGAAGGTTGTAAGCTGTATGCCCGGCACGGCAGAACTGATTCTGTCGAGTTAGTTGATTGGTTAATTGATCTAGTAGAACACATTGTGTGTTTAGAGGGACCATCACTTGGCTTGAATTATGATACAACAACAAAAAGGCTTTTATTAGGGCCCATTGCCCTCTATAGATTCGCCATACAACAACAAAACAATACAGCAATTCCTCTCCCTTTCCCCTTGTGCACGCGGGTCTTTGTTTGAAAATAGATTTATTTACACATCTGTTCTAAAACTTTCCTCACTACCTCTTTTGTGTGTGAATCTATTTAAAATTGATCTGTAGAAATTATAGAGTTCTATTGTTATATTTTTCTTTTCTGAAATAGTTCTCAGCGTCTTCAGTGGGTTGCTAAATCTCCAGAAGGTGTTTTTAAGAGTTTTTTCTCTTTCGAATTATGATATTATTTTCTAGATAGTTTATTTTATTCAATTATAGCACACATATTCTATATACAGTTACGAGCGTCATTCCTCATCGGCCTCTGTCACCGTTTGCTTTTTTTTTGGAATGGCGCCCTCCTATTGGTTGGCTACGGTCACGCCACCTTTGCCCCCCCCCCCCCCCCCCCCATCATGCCTCCCCCACTTGCTCTTTCGTTTTTGTAACTATTGGTTTGGAGCGGGTCGCTCTTTAAATAAATGCATATATTAGTTAATAACTAAATGTAATCCTCTCTTTCCTTTTCCCAGTATGAGACGCCTACGGAAGCCAACAGTACATAGACAGATAAAGCACATAGGCTATAGTTATTAACTAATATATGCATTTATTAAAGGCGCCAAATTTATAATTGTAACAAATAGTATTTGAATAAAAACATTCAATCGGGTAAAACCCGGGCGTTGCCCGGGTCATTCGGCTAGTGCATATATCAACATATATAGTCACGACCGTCTTTCCACCGTCAATCAATTCCTCAATTCCTCATGTCACGGATGCGCGCGCATCATCATTATGATCATTATCATTATCTAATGATAATAATAATGAAAATAATTATATTATTATTATTATTATTATTAATATATAGTCACGACCGTCTTTCCTCAATTCCTCATCGCTGTCACGGATGCGCGCGCATCATCATTATGATCATTATCTTCTATAGAAGCTTCTATCTTTATAATTATGTATATTTACAAAAAGTCAATTCGCTCGTGCCTCTAGCGGTGAAAATGAGGGGTAATACCAGCTGACCTAATGTACATGTACAGTTTGGAGCGGGACGTTTCACAAGAGTGACATCCACGGCTCCAATTTATAATTGTAACAAATAGTATTGGAATAAAAACATTCAATCGGGTAAAACACGGGCGTTGCCCGGGTCATTCGTCTAGTATATATATAACTGTTAGATATTGAGCAATCCATTTATGATATTTAACATAAAGGCATATTTTGGATCAATAAATTTATTAAAATTCAATATTTCAACGAGGCTGTTCGCCTATCTTCTTCTCGGAAAAATTCAAAAACCTTGTAAGCTTATTATCACGCGTATAATAAGCTTAGAAGGTTTTTGAATTTTTCCGAGAAGAAGATAGGCGAACAGCCTCGTCGAAATATTGAATTTTAATAAATTTATTGATCCAAAATATGCCTTTATTTTAAATATATAGCTAAAAATAAGGTAGAAAAAATATAATGGGTATGATAAGTTTAATTTATTATTTTTGAGGTGAATGTTTTGAATGATTCAATAAAAATATTTAAATTATTTAACAATTAATTAACAACGGAACCAAGCATTTCAATTCGGCTTTGACACGCCATGAGCTTGTTTTTTTTTGGACAATCTTTTGACGTGTCAAAGCCGAATTGAAATGCTTGGTTCCGTTGTTAATTAATTGTTAATCAATTTGAATATTTATTAAATCATATATATTCATAACATTCACCTCAAAAATAATAAATTAAACTTATCTTACTCATTATATTTCTCTTTTTCCCATATTATTTTTAGTTATATTAAATCTGAGTAATCATGCTTCTCTGTTATATATAATATGCGCGTACATTTCTCTTTTCAAACTATTTCAACCACTTTTATAAAAAAAATTACCTTTATTATCAATTTTATAATTTTTCTATATACAGTTAAACCTGTCTATAGCGCCCCCTCTAGGGACACACCAAAATAGGGTAATCTAGAGAAGGAGTACTATAGACAGGTCACTTTTAATGTAAATCGCATCGTACTACGTGTTTAAAATCGGGCGCTATAGAGAGGGAGGCGTTATTTAGAGGTGGCGCTATAGACAGGTCACTTTTAATGTAAATCGTATCGTACTACGTATTTAGAATCGGGCGCTATAGAGAGGGAGGCGCTATTTAGAAGGTGCGCTATAGACAGGTTTAACTTTATTTATCTAGCTTACTTCACAAGTAGGCACCCCCCGAAGATCAGTCCGTGTCATCACACACATGTAGGTTTGTGCGACAGATAAATGCCAAGTGAACGATCCCATAATAACTGTGGTAGGAGGAAAACTTACTTGGAATGACTCAGTGAATGTATGTAGAATATCTCTGGGGCAACACGGGGCAGTGTCTCCATAACTGTGTGTGTGATCAGGTGTCGTCCCCGGCTGGTGCTGGGGGTCTACCTAGCTGGAGTCCATCTCTGGCTGCTGGCATGTCTCTTGATGGGTTAGCTAGCCCCGTCTAGTCACTGGCTATCTTGGCGCCACCAAAGCTTTCTAAAACTTCATATTTTATATATAATACAATGTAATACGGCTTATGATTGTAAAATAACATTTGAAAATTATCCCGCATGTGTTTCTTTTAAATGAAAAAATCGAAATTTATTTTCAAGAAGAAACAACGATTATTTCTAACCTTAGAGATGAGGTATGAAAGGATGAATTGTGAAGAGTAATGATAAACTGAAAAATAAAAGTGTTCAGGGATCCGTTTATCATTACTCTTCACAATTCATCCTTTCATACCTCATCTCTAAGGTTAGAAATAATCGTTGTTTCTTCTTGAAAATAAATTTCGATATGTTATATATATTCAACATAAGATACGGGAGGATGGTATTCGTGCACCAAAAGAAGCACCTCTCCCTTGTTATACGTTGCATTATCGCGCGCCATCTGCTCTATGAAATCTGAACTATTTCTGACACGTATTTTTATTTTATTTAACAATTGCATAATACACGCTATATCCACAAATCGGAAATTTGCGTGTGAAATATATACATTTGAATGAAAAAAGAAAAAGTAGTTTAAAGAGATATATACATATTTACATATCAGTATGCAAATTGATTACATTAGTAGTCACTTATTTAGTTAAGTACATTCTGCAGAATTTGTTGAATCTTTGGTGTATGTCCTTAGTGTAGACCAGATGTATGATAAAGAATCATATGTGTCAAAAATAATTCAGATTTCATATCTCCCTTTATTTTTACAACAGAACGAGTCACTGTTCATCGCCCAAAAACTTTACATGTGATGATAATGAATAGGTCACAAAACGCCAATTTTGGCAAATTTAAACAAATGATGAGACCAAAACTCGAAACTATTGTATACAGGTTGTCTTTTTGTCTGGAGTTGCCAAAACTGGTGTTGTTGGCTCATTCATTATCTTCAATAGTAAAGTTGTTCACTTGGGTGATGGACAGTGCTGAGAGAGAGATGTATAGATAAAAGGAGTGGTGCCTCTTTTGGTACATATATACATATATATATTTATAGATGGAAATTTTGCCGGGAGGATATTGATTTAAAGAGACAAAGGTCGCCTCTCCAGTCAAAATAGACGTGGAATCTCATGGAATAAAGTCCGCCCTAGACTGACGAGGGCCATTAGCTCGAAACCATGGTCTCTAGGTGGACGCTTTTCAGTTTGCCAAAGCTGGTGTTGTGGCTTTGTCACCGACCCGAGGCCGCTAGTTTGCGGCAACGGTCAATAGATGGCGTCTAGTTTTGACGTCTATTTTGACGGGAGAGGCGACCTTTGTCTCTCTTTATATATATATATATAGCGCTTTTTTAGCCTCATCTAGCTTATCTAAGTTTGTTGTGTGGGATATTGACTGAAAGGACTTTGGTTTATGTAGCACAGCACATGGGGAACTCTATATCCACACCAAAAATCCCTTATTCTTCTCTTGAACGTTCCACTTGACACTTCAATTTTTATTTCAGTATATATACTAATTGCTATCTGAACAAGTTTCGAGCTGTATAAGTATTCCATTTATATTTGTCTTAATAGTTTTTTTTTTCAAATGCTTTCATAAAGGTCTTCAAGCTGATCGCGCTTCTGACAAGGGGTTAAAATACTGGCAACCTTCGTTTTCTAATAAATAGCATGAAAGATAAATTGACAACACTTTTTTGTTTCTAGTCTTAAAACATAATTTAGGATATATAAGAAACAAGACGCGGGTATTTCTTTGCAATAACTGGTTTGAAACATTAAAGTTTTGTTGAGGTGCTTGTGAGAGACTGGTGGAGGTTTGAATTCGCACTTAGGCGTTGAGGTAACGGTATTTCGGGGTGGAAGCCATCATCAGTAATTACTTATTGCGCTCTAAGCGGTCGTCTCTTCAGTCGACATGGACACGCTGTACTGGCGAACCAGGATCTTGTCCATCCACAGAGTGCTGCACGTACATGCGCGTACACGCTTCTCCAGCGGTACATATACTAAAATTGGAACGATACAGAGAAGATTAACATGGCCCACTGCGCAAGGATGACACACAAAATCGTAAAACGTTCCACAGAACGCTACTTTTGGTCGGAAGTCTTCCCTTCACGGGGTCATATTCAGGAGGTAATCCTATCTCGGTCCTCGAGGCAAATTTATATTGGAGCACTGAACATAGCTTTAGCTTGCATCTTCTATGATTTCATAGCGACTTAGGTATATTTTATACTTTGATAAAATATTGTTTTTTTTTTTTAATGTTATATATCGAAATTATTATGAGGGTTTGCAAAATATTTTCTATCAAAACAAATATTTTCATTTAGACAATTAAAAAAAAGCAATTATGCAAATATACACCCAGAGATAATCCAAGGAAATGAAGTGATAGCAATTTAAAACTTTTTTTGCCGATTGTCTCACAGCCCAGGTCAATGGAAGAAGCTCGAGATGACGCCAACTGCACTGAGCTGGCACCGTGGTGTCTCCATTCCCCGTGGTCCTGAGCAAAAGCCAGAGTTGCCCTCATGAATTCATTAATTGAAAGGTTTGATCAGAACACATTAAAAAAGAAAAAAAGAAAACCGATTTATCATTCCGATAGATGGCGCAAGCCATCAGCAACTCAGTTGCACGATAAGGAGATGCCTTTTTCTTGATTTATCATTAGTTTCTTAAAAGCCAATTCCAAAGCTAAATAGATTTTTTTTTGAAATGTCATTTATTTTCCGCGCTCGCGAGAGAGAGAGTATTGCATAATTATAGAAAATTTACATAACAAAAGCTATTACAAATTGGCGCATCTCCAATATTAGAAGTGGAGGGACTTGCGACCAGAGATTTGGTACTGGAACAAGGTGATATTGTGACCGTTCTTCCTCAGTACCACTTATAGGCCAATAAACGTCGCACATGTTTTAATATAAATCGTAAAGATAGAGGCTGCCTGGCCGGCATTCATAGTTCTTACAATTAAAGCCGAAGTGTATTAAATTTGAAGAATAATGACTCTAATAATAAACATATCTATTTATATAACACTATGCGGCGCTGAGTTTGTGTATACAAAAATGTAATGCCTCGATAAAGGTTGGCGTTCAGCCAGCCGAAATATTGGCAAAATAAATATTTTAGTAAATCCAATATATGCCTTTTATTATCTAATATCTATTTATAATTCGGTATATTTCTACCGTCCTCAAAGCTTATGTCCATAGTTCATTTAAAATACCTATTCGAAGACTTAGTTTCAGAATCGGTATAAGATCAAAGCCACACAATCTATATTAATAAAATGGAAATTTCATAAGTGTTGTTCACTAAAAACTTTCGTTACAATGCATCAATTTCAACCAAATTTTCAACATTTATGTAAAACGAGATGGAGCAGGTTTTGCTTAACATCAAAATATATTTCCTAACATTAACATGCGTAACTTCGGTGTTATCGATTAAATACAAAAAAAATCAACAGAGTTAATTTTATTTATATATAAATACCAAAAAAAAATTCAACAGAGTTAATTTTTTTTACATACTAGCTAATAATCTCAATCTAAAAAATATTCAAAACAAGCAATTTTAAGATAACACCATATGTAAAACAGTCGGCCAAGAAAACAACAACAATATTACATCTTTCTCACATATTCACACACAATCTTGATTAATAATTAAAACTAATCTTTAACATTGTTTATTATACTTCATAATATATAATATTCGTTAGGCAAACTTTCACTCGGATAAAACCCGGGCGAAGCCGGGTACACATCCGCTAGTATACAATATAACAGCGGTATGGTAGATTAAACTGGTGAAACCGCAGGGAGGGTTCACTACTGATGAACCAGGTCCTCCTATTATTTTATCATTGCAGTAAAGACAGTAGAAAATTATTTTATTTTAAAAAGAATCATACACGTCAAAAATAGTTTGAATTTCTGATAACAGATGGCGCTCTAATGTTATTATTAGCTAGCCGATCATAGATTTGGTATATCATATAACAACGGTCACCAATATGAAGAAAATAGAACAAAAGTGGAATTGCACTGGGATAAGGTGGATACATTAAGAAAAAGGCATCTTCTGATTATGCAACTTAAAGTTTCTTGCGCCATCTGTAGGAATAGATATCAACTAATCGCTGATTTTTTTAAAACTATTAGTTGATATTTATTGCTATAGATGGCGCAAGCCATCAGAAACTTTTAGTTTCACGATCAGAACATGCTTTAAGCCATCAATATGTCCAATTAAAGACATATAAAGAAAGAGAAATCAATCTAAGATATCAGCCCTCCACAATTCTTGGTGTCCATTAGTGACACATTGATGTCCTGCCGAGGTCACCAAGATCTCGACTGAAGAATGCAACCAGACGATGACATTGCACCATACTTGATGGACAGCTGATCCCTACACAATATAGGTCGCTCTTTTCTTTAAGAAATCTTTACTAATAAATAAAAATACTTTAACTAAAAGATTTTCCTTAGTTGCGTTATTAAATTATCGGAAATTAAAAGGAAACTGTATGTCTGTGATAGTAACTTGAAATAGAAGAAAATTTTAAACACGACGATATAGCGATAAAACAATTGAACACCGAATCTTTTGTTATAAATAACTCCTACAACATTGAATTTATAAGAAATTCAAACTATGACGTACGTTTCTTTTTTAAAATAAAGCAATAATGTACCATTTTTATATAGGAAATGAAAACATTGAGGGATGAATGTTTATACTACACATAGAACAAACTTCTACTGTTAATACATTCAACACACACAGCTAGCTGCTAAATTCTTCGGGAAGAAAATAGAAAAAGCCACGCTGGTGTTTGCGGATGGATTATTGTCGTTCAACGACGCGTTTAAAAGCGATTGACCGCGATATCGTCGACGCAGCCTCTCGACGTGCGGACGTCTACGGATCGGAACTGCGATTGTCTGCAGCATCTTGACGGTGACTCTCTCTCCAGGACATTGGCGACTGTTATCACCTGTAAGTACTGTGAAGATCTGTTGTTTGTTTAATAAACTGCACACAACACACACATGTGTGCCAATGTTTTCATTTCCTATATATAGATTTGCTTTATATTACTATATATCCCTTTTCCCATGTACGCCCATTGTAATGGGCCACAACGTTCGATCACCAATAAAATGATATTACTATATATATCCTTATTAAATACTGATTAGAAAATAATTCCCTTAGATATAAATCAATATTTTTTCAGCCAGTAGTAGTTCTCGAGTTTCTCCCAGCGTTCCATCTTACCTCAGGAACAATGTCTTCTTCTTTCTTATCTCCACTCAATCATATTAGGGTATCAAGCTTGTAAAGCATTCTACTTGTAAAGCTTGATATCATGACTGGGTGAAGTAGAATGCGTCTGCCTTTGTCATTAAGACTGGGAGCACTACTCAGTAGCAGGCCGATTTAGCTCTAAAATAAATGGCCGCCTCTGACATGAGGAACAGACACCACATGCAGCCGCTCCTAACATGGAGTACAAACGCTGCTCATCCTATATACCTGGATTAGGAGCCCTTACAGGGTACTATCAGTCAGGCCAGCTGAGCTCAGGTTTTTTCAGCGAGCTTGTTACTGCTCCCCCTTCTTCTTTTTCATCCGGGCTTGGGACCGGCAAAGGCGGAGTTAGGAACAATGTAAAGATGCAAATAAGACACTTTTCGAATTGTTTCTTCCAAAATAGCCTATTATGACAATGCCATTATGCAAAATAATAAAACCATTATCTCTTGTTGCATAACTTAGAATAAAACTTGAACACGCATTCTATAGGCAATCAAGTCACCCCATGCACCATCGAAGTTTTTACCTATTTCAAGGTCAAAAGACTCATCTACTATCTGTTAGCTGAAATATCCGTGTGCTAAAAGACACAAATCAAGTGGAATTCTTTTAAAACGGATCAGTTTCAACTGTCAATAGTGACCTAGAAACTTGTGAATTTATCTATAAGTCAGAATGGTACAGTGAAGTAATAATTAAGAAAAATACATCTCTTGATTGTGCAACTTAAAGTTGCTGATAGCTTGCGCCATCTAATGGAATAATTAAGTATAATAACAATATAATAATACTTCTTGAAAATAAAGATACTTCGGCCAGTAAATCTTTTTACTTAAGAGATAATAAAAATAGTTACTGGCCGAAGTATCTTTATTTTCAAGAACTATGAATGCCGCCGGCCAGGCATATCTTCACGATAATATAATAATAAATATCAATTAATTGTTGATATTTATCCCGACAGATGGCGCAAGCCATCATCAGCAACTAAAAGTTACACAATCGGGAGCTACCTTTCCCTAATTTATCTACCTAATCCCAGTACAATTTAACTTTTGTACTATTTCACGTAATGTCATTTTTTTCAAGGCTTGGAAAAGGATCAAGTTTAGAAGCTAAGGAATCTTGTTCCAACTGGTTGATCCAAAAACGTCCTACTGAAAGTTTAAGTCTAAAACAGAATTAGGAATATATCTAGCTATTTAATATCAACTCGAGCTTTTATAAAATCAACACCTGATATTTTTTTATATTAAAAAAAATATTTATTCACATTTGACTAAATAGCCCATAACGAATCACATCACGTCCTTGGAGTTGGACCCAGTTGTAACAAGTCATAAGACAAAGGCATCGTCTTATCGTTTAACTGAAAGTTGCTGATGGCTTGCGCCATCTATCGGAATAATAGCGCAAGCTATCAGCAACTTTCAGTTGAACGATAAGAAGATGTCTTTTTCATAATTTAGGCACCTTATCCCAGTACAATATCACATTTGTACTATTTTTTTCACAAGTTATAAGACGTTATTTTTCAAGTAAATTATATATTTGTTATATGCAAATAAGTTTACGATTTTGACACATATACAACGTGTAATTCTCGTCATTTTCTTAAATATCTTTGTGTTACTTGCTCTCTTTCTCAATACAGACTATACGCAGCTCATATCTGGATCCTAATATAAACGATGTGTTAGATTGATGAGGGAACAGTTCCTCGATATGTGTCCAGACAGTGTCCCATTCTGGAAGTTGACAAGAAACATGTCGTCCTAGTCGGCAACATCTAACTAAGCGTCATGACGTCACTCACTGGTATTTTTACCCTCTGTTACCTCCATGGTCAGGTATAAAATGAGCATTTATTTCCCTGTAAATTACGTCAACTTTTTCCTTTATGAATTTAAATTGGCGTTTCAACCTTCCGAGTAAGTGAAACATTGGTTTGACATCTACAACTATTGTATTGAAACGTGCGCTTGTTTCAGGTTTTAGAAATTTTCTATGATACGGCACGCCTCTAATGTATTGTCTCTTTGTAATGTGGTGGTGGTGCTTATCTCCATGGTTAAACCAATCCCTGAAGTCCACTCCACTCTTTGTAATGTAAAGAGATTAAGATGAATAAGATAAATTTATTTCATTTCTCTTCACTCTATATTATATCCTTTCTCTCTGCCTTTACACCTGATTTCCCAATAAGATTTTCTACCATCACAGTTGGAATTCCAAAGATTCATCTGTGTTTCATTAAGGCTCAAACCACGTTCAAATTATACCTCGATTTCTATACTACAATTCTTAAACCTTTACGAGAGATTGAAGTAAAATACAATTTCTAATCGAGGATTTTCTGAATACAATCTTAGAAGAAAATAAGACCTAATCCACATAATTTATTAGTGTGTGACGTTTCGGCAACAACATTGTCACCATCATCAGACAAAAGAATAAATTAGAAAAAAATATTACAGCAAGTTCTTAAATAGTACTATTTAACTGATAACAGTACTATTTAAGAACCTGCTGTGATATTTTTTCTCATTTATTCTTTTGTCTGATGATGGTGACAATGTTGTTGCCGAAACATCACAGACTAATAAATTATTTGGATTAGGTCTTATTTTCTTGTATTATAATCTATAATCCAAATTGTGCTTTATCATGAATATAATCTTATTGTTTTCTATGGTCACTTTTGTTTGGATCAAATATGTAGCCATCGGTGATATAACCTCGGGAGAATGACCTTGTTGTGGATAAATTGTCAAAGTATAGAAGGGGCGGGGTACAGAGGTTTTAAGTAGAAAATCGATTGCAAGATTTGTGGATAGACAAACAGAGAGACAGGGAAGCAAGTTAAATAAAAGCTTTTAAAAATACCATTGCTCACCGCCACCCTACAATATCCATGAAATTTCAATTCCTCCTCAGGTAGAAGCAGCTTCACCTCTTCTGATGCATTCACATCCTTTAGTATGGTTGCACATTGTTTTGTTATATTTGTAGTTTTTGTTTAAAATTTTGGTTACCAAACACATGTATATAAAATGTTGCAAATAAAATTTTATTGTCTCGTATTAAAACTAAGTTATCGTTATTTCTGTTGACCATACACACATAGCTTGTTGGAATGGCTAAACCTCCTTCCATCTGACCTGACATGGAGAGTATGCAATACCTTGATATTATATGTATATTATATAATATAAAATTCAAATATTTTATTTTTAAAAACATATATTTTATTTCCATTTATTGGGTGTTCTACATTTTTGACCATAGTTAAAAAAACTTTGATTATTGTTTTAAATATGTATAGTTAACATACCTCCTTTTTTAATTTACTAATATAGGATTTATTTTATAATTCTATATATAATTGTGATAAATATTTAATGTATAATTTGCTTCAAGTAATAGAAAATAAAAACTACTCGATAAGTGAATAATTATCTTTCCTATTTTAACGACTGCACCTTCAATTCTCTTATCTTTTCAACAAAACATTATATTCATAACAATTTAGTCGACAGGATTTTTAAATTGTGATTATATTTACATCTTAACCTATTAATTATAGGTATAAACTTATGTCCATAGATCACTAAACACCCGTACGCTGTCTTCCATAGAAAATACAGGGTATATAACAAACCAATCCAATACAATAGTAGAGCGGTTTAGAGATTAATTTGGCGAAACCTCTGAGAGGGTTCACTACTGATGAACCAAGCCCTCTCATTCAATAACTCATATCATTGCAGTAAGGTCTGTAGAGATAATATTTGATGATATTAATGAAAAGAAACACATTGACAGTAAATATATTTGTTACACCCTCTCATTCAATAACTTATATCATTGCAGTAAGGTCTGTAGAGATAATATTTGATGATATTATTGAAAAGAAACACATTGCCAGTAAATTTATCTGTTACACCCTCTCATTCAATAACTTATATCATTGCAGTAAGGTATGTAGATATAATATTTGATGATGTTATTGAAAAGAAACACATTGCCAGTAAATTTATCTGTTACACCCTCTCATTCAATAACTTATATCATTACAGTAAGGTATGTAGATATAATATTTGATGATGTTATTGAAAAGAAACACATTGCCAGTAAATTTATCTGTTACACCCTCTCATACAATAACTTATATCATTGCAGTAAGGTTTGTAGAGATAATATTTGATGGTATTATTTAATAGAAACACATTGCCAGTAAATTTATTTGTTACAAATTTTAATGGAGAGTATGTAACTAGGGAAGCTTAGTCTTCTGTTACCTACCATAGTGTACCACGTAGATGGCCCCCCAACCAGAATGAGGAGAAACATCCAAATGTAAGATAATTCTCAGAATCTATTTCTGAAATATTTCGTGGCTTCTACTGGTCGTTGTCTCCGAGAGCCCTGGTTTGATGCCCCCATTGGGGGGGATGCTGAACGTATCAAATTATTATGAGAATCATAAACCTTTTATATGAGTCCGGTTACATCGTCTGATGTCTCTTTCGACACAGCTACTTGGAAGATCCCTGACTTGGCCTTACTTGTGCTGAAATGTCGGTACCTTGATTGCAGTTTAGTTATATAAAACATATCTGCAAAGAACTTACGTGGATTTTTAAAAAATTACGAATAAAGTTTTGTGTGCAAATATCTATTCCGCCAAATATTGTAGCAAAGTATTTATTATTTTATTACCAGAGTATCAATTTTTTATATTTATAATTACACCTATCCCCCGATTTACACGGTACTTGTTTTCGCTTTTACACGGTTTTCCAAATAAGTTTTTTTTTTGGTTTTTATCGCACTATACTAAAATGCGATATTCTACTCTATACTACCTATGTTGAAAAGAATATTGGGAGGCTCCGATTCATGAGGGGGCGAACACCTATTCAGATTTGACAGTTTAATATACACCTATCCCTCGATTTACACGTTTTTCTCAGGAACGTATCTACCGTGTAAATCGGGGGATAGGTGTATATTTATTATTTTATTAACAGAGTATATCAATTTTTGATACTCTGTCATTAAAATTATAAATACTTTGATACAAAGCACGTGGAAAATAAGAAAAGGCAAACTTCAGGATGACACAGCAATTTATTTAGGGCAAGGACAAACTATGAAGGATAAACAAAAGATAAGTATTGAAGGAAGTTTACAGATTAACAAAATCTAAATATTAAAATTGGTACTCTGTTAATAAAATAATAAATACTTTGCAAGAGTAATATTTACTAAAAATGAAGAATATTATTAGAATATGGAGGGAGGGTAACCCCAGCTGAATGTTGACGAGACATATCGCCTGCTGTGTCGTGGCGACAATCAAATGGTCCGATCATCAAAGGAAATCTCAGACCATAACTCCCGGTTATCGGGCTGTGTGGGTCTCCGCTCTCTGTCCTGGAAGTCTTCAGACTTCGCTGGTCATCGGGACTCGAAGCATGACTCATCACTGAAGACGATTATTATTATTTGATTATCCTTAGTACACGTGGTACAGGCCATGATAATCATGGTGGGTAGAAGAAGGCGACTGCTTTTACTGTAAGTGCACCACATGTCTACACACGTGAAAAGCAGTTCGACTTTGCGCTTACAAATAAATGTGCCAGAGCCCCGTTTGGTTACTTGCACTCGCTGGTGGGGTTGGGCTTTTGCAAGAATAGGAGGACATTGGATCTTTTTTTTTTAATCAGAGAAAAGTGCCCAATGCCGGAATCGAACCCGGGTCTTAGCGGTCGAAAACTAACGGTTTATACCAGCCTTCCACCGACTCTCCAAGACAATTATACTCCGGTCAGTCAAATCTCAGGTTGAATGCACTCTGCCCCACTGTAAACGTACTTGTCAATGGTCAAATGCAGTCAGTGCAATGGTCGCCATGAGCTCAGCAACTTCTTTATAACCCGACTATTAATGATCCTTGTTACATCCAGATGTCACAAGAACCTACAGGACAATTGTCCTGATGTGGAACTAACACCTATCCACATATTCTCACGCCCAGCAATGGCCGTAGCCTTGCAGAAAATTGACATGGACTCAGAACAGCAGCTTCACACACCCAAGGTAGAGGACAATTGCGAATTCAGATTCATTTTTCATTATGTCATCACAAATATTTTTGAGCAGTTTAAACACATAAACACCAATACTCTATGCATACTTTAACTGGCAGATCTGCATAATTTGGAGTTATAAAGTGTTGCCATTAATGATATTGATTTTCTATCATCACTCTTTCTACTTCTACTCTCTCTATTATTTATAACTAGCCGAATGACCCGGGCAACGCCCGTGTTTTACCCGATTGAATGTTTTGATTCAAATACTATTTGTTACAATTATAAATTGGCGCCTTAAATAAATTCATATGTTAGTTAATAACTATAGCCTATGTGCTTTATCCTGTCTATGTACTGTTGGCTTCCGTAGGCGTCTCTTACTGGGAAAAATAAAGAGAGGATTCCATTTAGTTATTAACTAATATATGCATTTATTTAAGGAGCGACCCGCTCCAACACAATAGTTACAAAAACGAAAAAGCGAGTAGGGGGGGCATAATGGGGGGGGGGGGGGTTAGGGGGTGGCAAAGGTTGCGTGATAGTAGCCAACCAATAGGAGAGCGCCATTCCAAAAAAAAAAAGCAAACGGTGACAGAGATGAAAAATGAAGAATTAAGAACGCATGGCGCTCGTAACTGTATATAGAATACTAAAAAATGCTCCAATGGCACCCAATTCTTGCCAAGTTCCAACCCCACCAGTGAATGCAAGTAACCAAACGGGGCTCTGGTATATTTGTAAGTGCAGAGTCGAACTGCTTTTCACATGTGTAGACATGTGGTGCACTTACAGTAAAAGCAGTCGCCAACTTCTACCCACCATGATTATCAAGGCCACTTGTACTTGGGAAGGCAAAAAAAGTTAATAATGCTATGTTTAAATAAAAGGGAGTACCTGGATCTGCAAAGAAATTTCTTTACAAATCCAAGTACGGACTTTTATTTGAACTTATTTGATGGATCGCCTTTTGACTCAAAATAATAATACTATATTCATAAATAAAATTTGCATATGTTTAAACAATCAGTAGGGAAGAATCTGGGTCATTCGGTAGGTTGCTCTACGAATACAAGCCCCCTGGCTGATATCATGATGTATGTTCCCCAGAGCGTCCCCCCCTGACATTGGTTGCCCCACTCCCCCCCTGCCATTTCAAACCCCCGATCTAATTAACCTCCCCCCCCCCAGTCTTTCTTTCTTCCTTTTTAAGGTCAAGGTTTCCTTAGTTTATATATTCAGTACTTTCCCCAATTGGTATTTTTCCTTGTTTTTTTGTTAAATGGCTGAGTGATTTGTCCATCAAATTGTATGTTTGGCCAAAGCTGAATAGATTTGTCAATGAAAGAAGTTATTTAGGACTGAAACATCAAATTTTGGTGCAATATTTGGACGGCTCGTCTTTACCAAACCAAATAATTATTCAGTATTAAGTATCTGTTGAAGATATGTCTATACATGTGAACGAAGAGATGATAGAAAAGGTATACAGGGCATATATAAGTTGTTGTTGTTGTTGTTGTTGTTGTTGTGTCCAATGAAGAGTCTCAGATGTCTCCATGCATCTCCATCACAGCAGCAGAAATGTCCACTATCTTGGGTGTGTAAAGCTGCTGCTCTGGGTCTATGTCAATTTTCTTCAAGGCTGCGGCCATTGCTGGACATGAGAATATGTGAGTAGGTGTTAGTTCCACACCAGGACAGTTGTTGCATGCTCTATAGGTTATTGTGCCACTCTTCATTGGAAAATAGGTGCCGTTGCCACGTTAGTCACCTTGG
This sequence comes from Cordylochernes scorpioides, assembly GCA_030710605.1. NCBI lineage: Eukaryota > Metazoa > Arthropoda > Arachnida > Pseudoscorpiones > Chernetidae > Cordylochernes > Cordylochernes scorpioides. The sequence continues at coordinate 72,864,772 of CP092881.1, forward strand.
AAACAAACCAGAATTTGGTCAAATATTCCAAGGGTCCAGAGGGACCTCAGGGAGGTGTGGTCGGACTCCCCCCCCCCCCCCCGCATATATAAGTGAACAGGTTATATCAACGTTTAGTTGATTTCTGTTCCACTAGATGGCGTTCTGCCATCTAAAAAAAGCTCATGTCCTCGTGGTCAGAATATACCTTTTTTGATTATTTTTACCTGATAATCTATGCAAATTATTGTATTTGTCGTGTCGAGCCATCAAACAACTCTTATACTTTAACAATTATTACTTACTAGACGTATGACCCGGCTTCGCCCGAGAATTCCCCCGATTGCAATTTCCTTCATACTGAAAGTACATCAATAATAAATATTAGAAGTGCCATAGAATAACAATACAGAAGTAACACATAAACTACAGGAAAAAAGTGTGTGTGATGGCAAAAATTGTATTATATTAGTGTTTAGGTATTTTATTTAATTAATATAGTTGATATAATAATATATATTTACTAGCGGATGTGTACCCGGCTTCGCCCGGGTTTTATCCGAGTGAAAGTTTGCCTAACGAATATTATATATTATGAAGTATAATAAACAATGTTAAAGATTAGTTTTAATTATTAATCAAGATTGTGTGTGAATATGTGAGAAAGATGTAATATCGTTGTTGTTTTCTTGGCCGACTGTTTTACATATGGTGTTATCTTAAAATTGCTTGTTTTGAATATTTTTTTAGATTGAGTTGAATGAATTGCTGAATTTTTTTTGTATTTATATATAAATAAAATTAACTCTGTTGATTTTTTTTTGTATTTAATCGATAACAGCGAAGTTACGCATGTTAAAGTTAGGAAAAATATTTTGATGTTAAGCAAAACCTGCTCCATCTCGTTTTACATAAATGTTGAAAATTTGGTCGAAATTGATGCACTGTAACGAAAGTTTTTAGTGAACAACACTTATGAAATTTCCATTTTATTAATATAGATATTATATATAATATAAATGAGTTTTAAAAATTGTAAAAAAAAAAAAAATGCATCGGCCGGGAATCGAACCCGGGCCGCCCGCGTGGCAGGCGAGCATTCTACCACTGAACCATCGAGGCGAGCATTCTACCACTGAACCATCGATATATGTTTATCGCGAAACAGACAGACATTGACTTTTATATATATAGAGATTATCAAGCTCAGCCCTTCTGCTTGGAGTACAAGACTTCAGCTCGACAGCGCTGCCCCTACTTCCTGACTCCCTGCCGGCTTGGAACTACCTGGTTCACCTCAGCAATCTGTCTCCCATGACTAGACTTCTCCTCTAGACTGTAGCTGTACAACCCGGGTAGTTGGAGATTTACGCTCCAGGAGCCCGGGTTACCTCTATTTTCTCTCTCTCTATTACCAAGCCAAAACTGAAGTAGAAAACATGACATCTAAAGTAACAAGATAATAATCAAGAAGATAATCTAAAGTAACAAGACTACTGGACTCGGGACTGGACACCTCAACTTTACGTCCTATTTCTATATAGCACAACAATGTGTTAAACTAGAAAAATTGAGATTGAAGAGGAGCATCTTGTGTGAATTTTATTAGCAAGTTTTCGGACGTCCATCTACAGTATCGGTAGTATCAAAATAGCCTGTAGAAGGACGTCCTAAAGCTTGCTAATAAAATTCACACAAGATACTCCTCTTCTATCTCCGTTTTATTTTTCTATTTTAACTCGAAGATTTTATTTTAGCCGATTAGTTAAATTAAAACTATGCAAATTATGCTACAACAAAGAACAAATATAATACAATATAATGTGGCTTGTGAATGTAAAACGACATTTAAAAATTATCCCGCATGGTTTCTTTTCAATCAAAAATCAAAATTTATTTAAAGGAGAAATAACGATTATTTCTAACCTTAAAGATGAAGTATGAAAGGATCAATTGTGAAGAGTAATGATGAACAGAAAAAAAAAGTGTCCAGGGATCCGTTTATCATTACTCTTCAGAATTCATCCTTTCATACCTCATCTTTAAGGTTATAAATAATCGTTATTTCTCCTTTAAATAAATTTTGATTTTTCATTGAAAAGAAACTCATGCGGGATAATTTTTAAATGTCGTTTTACAAAGAACAAATATGCAAAGAGAAAATATGCAAAAACACAACAGTCAACAAAAATGGAGGTCAAATTAACATATGAAAATTATCTTTTCTTATATATAAAAGTCAATGTCTGTCTGTTTCGCGATAAACTCAAAAACTACTGAACCAATTGGTACTAAATTTTGCATGTCGCTTTTTATAAACCCGAGGAAAATGTTCCGCTACATTTTGATTAGTTTTGAAAAAAAAATATATTTTTTTGATTAGTATTTTTGGCTATTTATTTTTTTCATTTGAAGAATTTTTTTTTCACGCAGAGTAATTACGAGGCGAAGTAACAACCCCAAGCCAATTAGGCGACCAATGAGCGTTCTGCATTTTTTTTTTTTCAAGTTGCTTGCGTACCTTTTTTTTTAAATATCTTTTTATACGAGCGTTACTTTTTTTTTTTACAAAAGTATTGAGTATTGAGAGAGAAATTTATATTGTAAGTTACGGTAAGTGTGTGCACACAATGCAATTTTTAAAACTTTACAAAATTAGCGTTACTGTATGTAAATAATGATTTTCATATTTTTTATTAATTTTTGTTCTGGCCTTTTTTTTATCTCTTGAAAAAATCGTTTAAAATGCAGTCGCAGTCATTATCAAACACATATGTTCGCCTAATTTCCATATGCTCTTTTATTTTTTACACAAAAATATTTACATGCCAGTATTTTGGATTAATTTTTTTTTATAAACCTATTTTTTTCTTACTGAGAAGATGGGCATCGCAGACAAGATCCATCGCAGTCAATCACTCAACTCAGGCATTTTTAAGGGTTAATGCGCTGGAGCGGGTACCTCGGGGGTTAGGTGGAAAAGCTGCCATCTTTTTAAACTATATTGATTTTGAAACAACTAAATGGATTGCAAAAAAATAATTAAATCAAATACCTAAACAATAATATAATACAATTTTTGCCATCACACACACTTTTAGCCTGTGAATTATGTGTTACTTCTGTATTGCTCTTCTATGGCACTTCTACTACTTATTATTGATGTACTTTCAGTATGAAGGAAATTGCACTCGGGGAAATTCTCGGGCGAAGCCTGTTCATTCGTCTAGTAGTCTAGTCAGATAAAATCTATCCTCCTCCTTCAATGCCTTCCTCTACTGAGGGTGAGCCACATGGTCTCTCCATATCTCCCTCCTTCAGTGCCTTTCTCTACTGAGGGTGGGCCACATGGTCTCTCCATATCTCCCTCCTTCAGTGTCTTCCTCTACTGAGGGTGGGCCACATGGTCTCTCCATATCTCCATCCTTCAGTGCCTTCCTCTACTGAGGGTGGGCCACATGGTCTCTCCATATCTCCCTCCTTCAATGCCTTCCTCTACTGAGGGTGGGCCACATGGTCTCCCCATATCTCCTTCTTCAATACCTTCCTCTACTGAGGGTGGGCCACATGGTCTCTCCATACTTCCTCCGCCATCCTCTTCATCTCCTCACAGGTATGTCGTCCAGTCCATTGTTTTAGATCGTCTGTGTATCCCTGTCGTCTCCTTCCCCTCGATCTCTTCCCCCGGAACTTTCCCTCCAACACTGTCAGCAATGTCTCTCCTGCTGATCCACACATCACATGTCCACCAAACGTCAGTTTTCGTTGTTTTATGAACTTTATCAGCTGGCGTTCTGTACCCATTCGATCGAGGACTTGATTACCATATCTTTCCAAGGAATTTTGAGAACTCTTATGTAAAAGTATGAGATAAAATCTATAATGACTTTAAAAGTGATGGGGAAAAGTAGTGGCTAGCGACGGGCAATACTTTGAACATTGAAGGTCTAACCAATTTTTCACAATAAAGCTCCAAGTTTCGGAAAAAAAACCCCCGAACGAACTTATTTATACTCCTAATAAAAAATCAAGTAGGAAGAGTCAATGCTTGACTTAGAGTAGACAGAAGTGTGGAATATTGTTGAATGTATCAAAATGAGGCTATTCAGAAAAGGTAATAGGTTGATTGAGTTTTCACTTCAATAGTGAATTTAATTTGGTGGTTTGTGTAAAGTATTTACAATTTGCTATGTTTTTCCTTTATGGATTTCGCAGAATACATCACCTCTATATCACCTTCTTATCCCCACTTCCTCAAACCTGTTGATCCATCTATATATTGCCACGTGGAAAATTAGGGAAGACCAACTTCGGGATGACACAGCAATTTATTTAAGGCAAGAACAAACCATTAATGATAAATAAAAGATAAGCCACGAGGGAAATTTACAGAGTAGCAAAATATAAACATAAAAAAATGACCACTCTGTTAATAAAAATAAATAAATAAATACTTTGTTACAATATTCTATCCGCAGTCAATGAGAGCGAAGCTTCCCAAAGAAGAACCACATATCCCTTGGTAGAGGTTGTCTAAAGTTAGCTCGAACAGTGTAGTGATTCAGAATTAAGAAAGTTGTGATATACCTTTATAAAAAGATCTAAAAACCTTACGTAAACAGTTTCCTTATTACAAAAATACCGCGAGCTTTCGAGCTTTATTAATCAATCATTTAGTTAATCTCGCTGCGCTCACTCTCAGCTGTAACTTCACCTGTTGAAGATCGAGAACTCGAAAGCTTTCGGTGTTTTTCTAATAAAGAAACTTATACCGTGAGGTTTTTTGATGTTTTAATCCTGTGAGCTGGACTCCCCGGGTAGGTAGCGCTCCCTGGGTTATAAATATCCCTCCTTAGATATTAATTATATTATAAATCTTTAAATAAAAAGGCATATATTGGATCAAAATATATGCCTTTTTTTAAAAAGATTTATTTATGGAGATTACTCTATTTTCAAAATAATTATAAATATATTTAATATATTAATAACTTTATTTTGCAAAAAGGTTACAAGTTTTTCTGTAAAAAGTGTAACGAATGGTCAGTCTATTTACATATTTTTATTTACAACTTCAATATAAATAACAACTGTAGAAGTAAATAGAGATATTTACATTTGCTATCTTGATTCCTGGTCCTCGCCGATATTTATTATAAAAATATAAATATAATAATTATAAATATTAATAATAAATATTAATAAAAGAATAATGGTTTTTGAGACTTCTACAGGATCAGTTGAATTTTGATCGAATATTTATGTCAATTTATGGCTAAATTGTCCTTATTGTTTGCGGAATAATATTGATCGATGCAAATATTCATATGTAATTCTACTGTCCTAAAAGCTTATGTCCATAGTTTAGTTGAATACCATTTCTAAGATTCCACTCTTCAGTGTAGCATGTATAAGCAGAATGATCCAATACAGTATTAGGGCTCTAAAGAAGCGGTCTGGTAGATTAAAAAAAAAAAAAAAAAAAATTGGCCAAACCGCTGGGAGGGTTCACCACTGATGAGCCAAACCCTCCCAATATTTTTTCATCACAGTAAGGACAGTAGAAGTTTGATTTAATTGTGGAAAGAAATATCGCGTCTTAATGTATTCATTCGTTATATATAGATGGCGCGTTATTGCTTTATATTAAGTTCTACATTATAAGATGTTGTTTCTTATCCCCTTGTGTAAAGATTACACGAATTCCATGAGTTCATGATCTCATGGAATGGGGTGTAGGGGTGCAGCTTTCGTTGATCATGGCACCATTATCCAGGCGCACCTTGGTGAAAGTCTGACTTTGCCTGTAGTTTGAGGCTGATATTATAAAATGGTGGGGAAAACTGAGGCATAAGACCATCCCATCAAATGAGCCCTCATAATGCAACCTGTTGTTGGTTTTGTGAATTTCTCAACCAATTTATAAAATCAATGATTACACAGGTCTACAAAAAAAAATTTTTTTTTTGCACAAGAGAACCTGATGGTGTTTCTAGTGTAACTTTTCATGCTGAACTCAAAAATCTAATCAGAAATTTCCCATCACCCATGGTTTTTGCCTGACGGTCTTCTTTTAGTATTGGGATAAATACATGCATCCAACATGAAAGAGACTTACTAAAACATGAAACTGCTTTTGAAAAAGATAGAATACGAAAGATACGGTTGGAAAATATGCAGCGATTTGAAAGTCGTTGCTCTCTTGCGTGGATTACAGCTTGGATATACAAAATTTTGTTGTTTTCTATGTGAGTGGGATAGCAGAGATAGGGAAAGGCATTACATTAAAAAAAATCTGGCAAAACCGTAAAATCTTTACTCCAGGATATAAAAATATTGCAAATCTACCCCTGATCGATTCAGAAAATATTTACTTACCACCATTACATATTAAACTGGGATTAATGAAGAACTTTGTCAAGGCAATGGATCGAAATGCCAGTGGATTTGCCTACCTAAAACAAAAAATATCTAGTATAAGTGAAGCGAAGATTAAAGAAGGCATTTTCGTTGGACCTCAGATTCGAGAATTGCAGCAGGATGGAAATTTTCAAAATAGTTTGAATGAAGTTGAAGCAGCAGCATGGAATTCCTTTAGAAACGTTTGCAAAAACTTCTTAGGAAGTGTCGAGGTTGAAAATTACCGAGACATAGTTAATGATCTGTTGCTTTCCTACAAGGCACTGGGATGTAACATGTCCCTCAAGATCCATTTCCTGCATTCACATCTAGATTTCTTTCCAGACAATCTTGGCGCAGTTAGCGATGAGCATGGTGAGAGGTTTCATCAAGATATATCAAGCATGGAGAAGCGGTACCAAGGTAAATGGAGTCCCGTTATGCTTGCCGACTACTGCTGGACACTCAAGAGGGATCTACCACAAGCAAAGTATAGAAGAAAATCCACTGTCACTGCTTTTCAATAAATAAATGTTTCGTTATATATGCCTATATATTAACAAGATTTCCAAATTTCAAGTAGGTGTATCTCAGAAATATTGCGTAATAGAAAAAAACTAATGGTATATTTGGATTCAGGACATGTAGATAAGATGCTATTTCTTTGTGGACAAAGAAAAATATTTTTTGATAAACCAGTTACGTGACATTGTTTGCATTTTTTACTGTATTTATCCCAATACTAAAAAAAGACCGTCACGCAAAAACCATACGTGATGGGAAATTTCTGATTAGATTTTTGAGTTCAGCATGAAAGGTTACACTAGAAACATAATCAGGTTCTCTTGTGCAAAAATCTTGTTGACCAGTGTTATTGAATATCGATTTGTTGAAACGAGTGACAGGTACGATGTTAGGAATCGGCATAAAGACATGGCTGGTGATTATAGTTCTGAAGGGATGTTCACTTTGTGAATTTATGGCAAATGTATGGAATAGAGTTCAATTTGTAACAAATAATGTGTTTGTGGCAATGTGTTTCTTTTTATAATCACATCAAATATTATCTCTACAGACCTGACTGCAATGATAAAAGTTATTGAATGAGAGGACTTGTCTTATCCGTGGTGAACTCTCTCAATGGTTTCACCAAATTAATCTCTAGACCGCTCTACTATTGTATTGGATTCGGTTCCAAAATCACTTTATTAGGTACCGCTCAACAAGAGCAACCTAGTTTATGATAATTTAAACAATGAATAATATGTGATGGTTATTCACATATTAAACAAAATGTTAACGCGGGATTCAATCCCGGTTCATGACTGTCGGGAATCGAGGGTTTTACCCACTCGTCCACCGACTTCTTTTTGTCACTATTATTTTGGTTTTGTTATATACCCTGTATTTACTATTGAAGGCAGCTTGCGGGTGTTTAGTGAACTATGGACATAAGCTTAAAGGTCTGTAGAGGTACATACATAAAATATCAAGGTATTGCATCAAGCAAAGCTCTTCCGCAAATATGGTTTCATAACAGATATATATTTGAAAAAAGAAAAAGGTATTTCCTTATCGGGCAATTGAGATGTTTTTTTTATTCATAATTTATGAACCTTTTCCCAGTACAATATCACATTTGTACTCTTTTTTTCAAATATATATTCGTAAATTAAATTTATAAATTCAATTGCCATATATCGATAAAATTAGTAACAAATAAATTTACAGATGTTCAATTTAGCTGTGGGTTGTTTCAGTTGAGCACCCGTTATAAAAGTTTATATATCAATTTACTTCATTTAAAAATCTGGATATAAATTTAAAAATACAAAAATGTTTCTGGAGATGAGTTTCTTTTCGTATTTATTAATGTAATCTCAAGATTTCAGACATATTTACCCTTCTACAGGGGTACATAAAGGAATAATAATAAACGCTGTTAGATACTGACTGCAGTCATTCGTTTATGTATGTACTCATGTTGAAGAGTAGATTTACCCGAAAGCTTGCAATTATAATAATTAAAATGAAAAAAAAAACTCATCTCAAAAAACCTTTTTATATTTTAAAATTTAGTTAATATATAAGGTTGTCCCAAAAGTTCATGTTAAGTCGGTGGACGAGTGGGTAACCCCCTCGATTCCCGACAGTCATGAACCGGGATTGAATCCCGCGTTTAAATTTTGTTTAATATGTGAATAACCTTCACATATTATTCATTGTTCAATTATCATGAACTAGGTTGCTCTTGCTGAGCGGTACCTATTTATGTGATTTGAACCAGAGAAGTTCATGTTTTTCTTATTACTTGGCGAATAATATTATTACGGCGAATGTATAATAATACATAATACAATTACTTTATACATAATACAAAGACATTATACATAACGGCGGATAATATTATTACGGCGAATACATAATAATACAAAATACAATTACTTTATACATAATACAAAGACATTATACATAACGGCAAATAATATTGGTATTTCAATTTTTTGCAAGCGTTCTTCAGCATGGCTTTGCGGATCCTTTATCCTGATGGACCGTGTGGAATTCTGCCATTTGTGAATTAAGAAAGAAACTATCTCTCTATGCAATTTTTAAATTTATTTATTTATTATGTATATTTATTTGTGCAAATATTTGTTAGCTATATACACTCATGGACAAAACTTAAGGAAGTTGTACATTTTAAAATGTATATCGGAATTCAGACAATAACTCTGAAAGATATTACAGTGACCTTTATTGAAGACACACGAGATAACCAATATACACTCATAGACAAACTTAAGGAAGTTGTACCTTTCAGCATGTATATCGAGATTCAGACAATAACTCTGAAATATGTTACAGTGACCTTTATTGAAGACACACGAGATAACCAATATACACTCATAGACAAACTTAAGGAAGTTGTACCTTTCAGCATGTATATCGAGATTCAGACAATAACTCTGAAATATATTACAGTGACCTTTATTGAAGACACACGAGATAACCAATATACACTCATAGACAAACTTAAGGAAGTTGTACCTTTCAGCATGTATATCGAGATTCAGACAATAACTCTGAAATATATTACAGTGACCTTTATTGAAGACACACGAAATAACCAATATACACTCATAGACAAAACTTAAGGAAGTTGTACCTTTCAGCATGTAATGTATATTGGGATTCAGACAATAACTCTGAAAATATTACAGTGACCTTTATTGAAGGCACATGAGATAACCAAAATGTAAGCAAACTTACCTCTGTCTCCTTCAAAAGAAAAAACAGATGACATATCAAAATACGAAACTTCCTTAAGATTTGTCAATGGGTGTACACATCAAGATGATAAAGAAAGAATCTAAAGTACTCCCAACAATTTAACAGCAGCGATAAAAAGCTAAAAAAGAAGATAAAGGAATAGCGATAAGAGCATCAGTGATCGGCTCTGTCAAGGTTGGGTGTCAAGGCCGTTACGTTCATCTGGCTCTATGTTTCGGCCTTATGGACGGTTGATCGATCAAGTAGACATTGATCCGCAAACTGAAGACTCATCCAGGAACTGTCTCATGAGGTTTATCCCCGCTCAAGCTGCCAATTGGATTACTCTCAGAGACATCAGCGTTATTTTTGATGGTTTCTGTAATATATAATATGTATATATGGTTTTGACCAAGGACTTGGTTGTTGTTGTGTGATGTAATCAATATATAGCGTGAGATATTTTTAGTTCTTATGATAATTCTGTAATAACATTATACAAATATATAACATACAATCTCTTTTAATAGAGACTACACTACCTAAGATTATTGAATATCAGGTAGAAGAGTACATAACAGTTTAAATAATTTCTAATGGAATCCATCAACCGGGGAGAATGTGTTATCAGGTTTTAGAATTATAGAATTTATATATAATTTTGTTTTTTATTTAATTAATTTTTGACCAGCGTGAAGGGGGTTACACATGAACACATTTAGTAAATACTAGCCGAATGACCCGGGTAACGCCCAGGTTTTACCCGATTAAATGTTTTTATTCAAATACTATTCGTTACAATTATAAATTGGCGCCGTGGATGTCACTCTTGTAAAACGTCCCGCTCCAAACTTTGTCAGAGAAGCGATATTTTTATAAAGAGATGATCTGGCTTTGTGTCTTCTGCTCGAATGAATGTTTTTATGTTAGAATTTTGTTCCTGCACACTAAAAATGAACTGGCTTCACCCGTGGTCTCAGCTTTTTGGAATTTTTCCCGATATAATTTTGTATCTGATAATCAAACATGATACAGCAATATTGTCATGATCATTTTCTGACTAAAACAACTATTTTTGCCCAGAACCTGTCAATTTAATTTTTTATTGGCTAAAAATCCGATAAATATATTTTCTAGATTTTTCTCTATGTCCTGTCAAAATAGGTTTTACATGTACATTAGGTCAGCTGATATTACCTCCCATCTTCACCGCTAGAGGCGCTGCTTTCGAGCGAAAAGGCAAATTTGCAACGCAATTTGCAAATAACTCGAAGAATATTCGGGATAGAGACCTGAAATTTTCACTATAAGTTTTTCCAGATTCTACTCTAATTACTGTTAAAATTTCAGTCAGATTAGTTACGTATTGTGGACGTGTATAGGCGACATAGATACCCACATATATACATACATACATACACTGACTTTTATATATATAGGGATTGCAGCAAATGATGTTTGAAGCCCTCTTCACCACACCACCCAAGGTGTTAAAAGCCAATAGTTGACAACCTCCATTCCCGGAAAGCACTAAACATGAAAGGGATCTATTAAAACTATTTTAATTTCTATATTTTATCATTTACTGATCACGTGCCGCAAAAGAACCAATGAGGTGAAGCACGGGTATAAAAAGCACAGAAGGATGCTTCCCGGCCGATGCATTTTTTCAACTCTCCCAGACTTTCACTTCCCATTGTCGATGCTCCCACAATCTACTTGTGTCTGCCAGAATTCCTTTACCACCAGCGGGCCTGTTACCTAGATGGCTGTGTTGTGAATGTCTTCAATGTGTTCTCCGAAAAAGCTTGCCTTCAAGCTTACAGCGGAGGGTGTGTAATTTCTACTAAGGATGGCCGACGGCGGATTGTTTAATTTATAAGGATTGTTTAATTGAATTTGTAAAGAGGATTGATTGGTTTACGGGGAATACAAGGGGAAGAAAACTGATACCGCTTCTTCAGAGCTTCCGAAAAGAGATTTAGAAACTTGATTGGAGTGCTTGAACAAACGGTTCGTTTCCCTTTAATGGAACAAGCAAGTTAAATACTTGGGTGTGATTCTTGACAAATTTATAAATTTAGAAATATAAGGTTGTCCCAAAAGTTCGTGTTTTTCTTATTGCTTGGCAAATAATATTATTACGGCGAATACATAATAATACAATTACTTTATACATCATACAAAGACATTATACATAACGGCGAATACTATTGGCATTTCAGTTTTATGCAAGAGTTTACAAACTTTTGGGATAACCTTGTATCTTATTAAGAAGCAAATGATGATGGTAAAATTAGCTCAGGAAAGACTTTTAGCGCTTATTGGTAGAAAAGTCCGTTTCGTCTCAAAAATAAGATCAAATCTTTAAAAAACAGTGATTCGATCTATACTGACCTATGTCTGCCCCTGCTGAATAACAACAGCTCGGACACATAAGAAACTGTTATCAATTTGTGAAATAAAATTCTGCGTCAAATCACACATGCACGCCACTACGCGCAACAAAAATAATTTGACAGAAATATATACCAAAATTGAACTTCTGAATATCATTTGTTGGATGTAAGTCGATTCAGAGAAAACACATCAACTTATAGTTGAGAGTGACAGGAAGTCACTGAACGTTGGAAGTTGACATTACTATTGGTTGATATGTGGCTGTGTTTTTCTATGAAAATTGAACTTATTAAAATGACTTTATTTGTAGAATTTCAAAAAGGTACTTAGATATAAACCTGTGGACAATCCAATCCTTCAAAGATGCTATTGCCACGTTGAAAATTAGGGAAGACAAACTTCAAGATGAGACAGCAATTTATTTAAGGCAAGAACAAACTATGAATGATAAACAAAAGATAAGGAATGAGGGAAGTTTACAAAGTAGTAAAATCTCTATATATATAAAAGTCAATTCCTGTCTGTCTGTCTGTTTCGCGATAAACTCAAAAACTACTGAACCAATTGGTTCCAAATTTTGCATGTCGCTTTTTATAAACCTGAGGAAAATTTTTGGCTACATTTTGCTTATTATTTTTGGCTATTTCTTTTTTTAATTTGAAGAACTATTTTTTACGCGGAGTAATCCGGAATGGAATGAATACCCAAATATGGCCATTTTGTATACGCATCGGTGGTTCAGTGGTAGAATGCTCGCCTGCCACGTGGGCGGCCCGGGTTCGATTCCCGGCCGATGCATTTTTTTTTTACAATTTTTAAAACTAATTTATAAAAAATATAATATAAATATATACTATTATATCAACTATATGAATTAAATCAAATACCTAAACACTAATCTCTATATATATAAAAGTCAATTTCTGTCTGTCTGTTTCGCGATAACCTCAAAAACTACTGAACCTATTGGTACCAAATTTTGCATGTCGCTTTTTATAAACCTGAGGAAAATTTTTGGATACAATTTGCTTAGTATTTTTGGCTATTTCTTTTTTTCATTTGAAGAACTTTTTTTTTTACGCGGAGTAATCCGGAATGGAATGAATACCCAAATATGGCCATTTTGTATACGCATCGGTGGCTCTGTGGTAGAATGCTCGCCTGCCACGCGGGCGGCCCGGGTTCGATTCCCGGCCGATGCATTTTTTTTAACAATTTTTAAAACTCATTTATATTATATCTTCTATATATATATAAAAGAATGTTTGTATGTTTGTTTGTTTGTTTGTTGGTTTGTATGTCCGGTATACAAATTCGCAGTAGTTCACTAATTCAAACCAAAATTTCCATACATAGGTAAAAAAAATACGAGGAAAACGATAGGCTATTTTAAATTATATATAAATTAAATATTAAAACTATATATTCAAATTATTCTACTTAGCTCACGAACAGCGCCCTCTATCAAGGTTATAAATACGTTTAAAATCGAAATCTTCTCAAAATTTTATTAATAATAGTCCGCTTAATAATTAGAATACTTGATCTAAATCGAAATATTCATAGACGCTCGCTCGATTTGAAGATTTATATCGTAACTAATCTGACTGTAAAGTTTGGAGCGGGACGTTTCACAAGAGTGACATCCACGGCGCCAATTTATAATTGTAACGAATAGTGTTTGAATAAAACATTTAATCGGGTAAACCCGGGCGTTGCCCGGGTCATTCGTCTAGTATAAACATAAAAATGATACTCTGTTAATAATGGTATAAAATAATTAATGTCCAGGGTAGCCTAGTGGACATGGCATCTGCCCAGTAAGCGGAACACTGTGGGTTCGATTCCCATCCCTGGACACTTTATTTTTCCGTTTATCATTACTCTTCACAATTCATCCTTTCATACTTCATCCCTAAGGTTAGAAATAATCGTTATTTTATACTTAAAATAAATTTCGATTTTTCGTTCAAAAGAAACACATGTGGGATCAAATGTCGTTCTACAATCATAAGCCGCATTATATTGTAATATAAAATACAAATACTTCGCTACACTATAGGTTACTACGAGAGTGTGGCTCAATGCGGAATCAGACCGAGAACATTTTTGCTCTAATTCTTCAATCTCCACCAGCAGCTATCTGATGTTGAGGATCATCAATCACCATCCCCCACCAATCAATATCATCCCGATCACTGAGCCATTACTAGCCAAGGTCACCCGAACTATCCAGAGTCAGCTATGTACAAACTCCGCCGGTCACAAGCCCGGATGAAAAAGGAGGAGGGGGAGCAGTAACAAGCTCACTAAAAAACCTGGGCTCAGCTGACCCGGCTGATAGTACCCTGTAAGGGCTCCTAATCCAGGGATACAGGATGAGCAGCGTTTGTACTCCATGTTAGGAGCGGCTGCACATGGCGTCTGTTCCTCATGTCAGAGGCGGCCATTTCTTTTGGAGCTAAGTCGGCCTGCCACTGAATAGTGCTCCCAGTCTTAATGACAAAGGCATTCTACTTCACCCAGACCCTAATATGATTGAGTGAAGGTAAGGAAGAAGAAGAGCTATGTACAAGACCTAACCAGTATTCATCTCACGACAATTGAAGATAGGTAAAAGTCAAGATAATTGTGTTATAATGGAGATCCACTTCAGGACATCGCCCAGATGACGGACCAGGTGACAGCAAACAAACAAATCCCAGCTGCGCCAGCCGGCAACAAAGGATTAGCACGCAGCGTTGTCTACAGACCAGTTTGGTGTTTTCCTCTGTCCTCTTAACATGTCTGAATAAAGTTAGTTTAAAGGAGACTTTTACCCTCTCCTAGCTGCTATTTAGTGATCTGACTGAAATCCTTGCAACAGCCTACAAACGAATCATCACTGCGAATTCTTATACCGAATTTCGCATCATTGTTTTGTGAGAGGTTTACCAGCTTTTTCTACACAACAGGGCTGTGTAGTTATTGCCACAAGGGTACAATGGTGGTTTGTAAATACATTGTCTAATCTCTCGCATTGTAAATTTTAGTTTAAATGAAAAACAAACATTTGAATTTATGCAAGAATTCGCTTTATTCTTCATAGACTGAACTTTGAATGAAACATCCATGCACCAGGGTAGTGCAGTTATTGCCCCAAGAAAACAGTAGTGGTTTGTAAATACTTTGTACAGTATCTCGCATTGTGAAATTTTAGTTTAAATGAAAAACAAACATTTGAGTTAATGCAAGAATTCGCTTTATTCTTCATAGACTGAACTTTGGATGAAACAACCATGCCTCATGGTAGCGCAGTTATTGCCCCAAGGGTACAGTGAATACTTTGTACAATCTCTCGCATTGTATATTTTAGTTTAAATGAAAAACAAACAATTGATTGTTGCAAAAATTGGATTTATTCTTCATAGACTGAACTTTGGATGAAAAACCATTACGATTTAATTAGAAATTTGATTTATTATAGAAAATAAGTACATCGTGTTGGGGGGAAGAAATTCCAGGAATTTCAGGGGGGAAAAGACTGGACCACTTGAAATATTCGCAATAATTAATATATTTTGATAGCACATCATATAGGTAAAATTTTATTTTATTTAACAATTGCAGAGTACACGCTATATCCACAAATCGGATATTTGCGTGTGAAATATATACATTTGAATGAAAGAACAAGTAGTTTAAAGGGATATATACATATTTACATATCAGTATGATTACATTAGTAGTCACTTATTTAGTTAAGTACATTCTGCAGAATTTGTTGAATCTTTGGTGTATGTCCTTAGTGTAGACCAGATGTTGCATATTTGTTATGGGAAGTTGATTTAGTTCCCTAAGGTCAGCGGTCAGCGGGCAGTCAGTTAATAAGTGTCTGGGGTTCTGTTCTTCGCCTCCACACGAGCATCCAGGTGATTCAGCTTTGCCAATTTTAGGTAAAATGCTATTTATTAACCCCCCCCCCTTCCGTTGAAAAAAAGATCATATTTACATATACGCCACTGTTTTTTTTCTTTCGAATTTATAACCTTGTGTGTGTCAAAGCATTTTATATCCTCAGTATGGACTGTATTAAAAAAAATCAAATCTGTAAAGAGTTTCGTTTTATATGAAGGAAAACAGCTTCACTTTTCAAATGTAAAAGCAAGTTTTTACAGTTCAAGAAAGCGAACATTTGAATGCGTTGTGGGATTTAAAGCTGAACGAACATTGAAGAGGAGTGTCTTATACGAACTTATTCGCAAGCTGCCGAACGTCTTTCTACAGGCTTTACTATGAGATTTTATTGTCACTGTAAAGCCTGTAGAAGGACGTCCAAAAGCTTGCCAATAAAGTTCTTATAAAAATTACAATTATATTCTCACAATGAGTATATTTTTTATTTAAATAAACGCTAGCTTTCAAGCGTTAATCGCTCTTCAACGGGCTTACAATAATATCGACTTGATCCCACCAGAAATATTTACAAAAAACAAATGGGATAAAGTCGATATTATAGTAAGCTCGTTGAAGAGCGATTGAAAGCTAGCGTTTTTTAAATAAAAAAGATACTCATTGTGAGAATATATTTGTAATTTTAATACTTTTTCACAATTTTATCATGAATAAAGTTTTTATAAGACACTCCTCTTCAATGTCGTTATATTTTGCTATTTTAATTCGAAGAGTTCAATTTAGTCAAACAAATGTTTAGTACGATCTACACTGGCAGACCTTTAACAGAACTAAACCCAGAAAACCAGTTAAATATAAAACCATCTTAGGAACCAAAGAATAACTATTAGAAAACATGAACATTTCTTTTGGAACATGTCAAACCATCATCATAACGATTATTTGATTCTTGTTCCATATCTCTTAACAAATAAGCAGTAAAAGTATCGCGAGGAAACGCTCACAAACATGAACCAAGTGTTCAATTTTGATCCATTATTGGCTCAAATATAACGAGATATAAAATATAGACGTCTGAATATGATCCTGAGACTAAAAGGACATTCAATCCTATGACTAGAGCTTGGCGAGCCATTGTCCAAGAAAGTGATGATGACAAAATCGAAGCTTAAGTGTCTTCTTATCACTTTCTGTGATAGATCTGTGATCCATTGAACAAAATATTGTTGTTATATAATGAATTCGTTTTCGAGTAATCAACACCTTGATGTATTTGACTGAAACGACCTGAAGTTGGCTGTATCCCGCAGCGTACATTACGCCCAGCTCGTTAACCACGGAATACTCTACTCCAGCCCCCTCAATTTGCCTGATACTGACTTCATCTTTACCCTAAAATTAAAAATTATTAGAAGGAGATAATATATATTTACTCAATAACTGAAATAAATGAGAAGAATATTTCGAGAAGACAAAGATTTTAGAGGTGTTTTGATATCTGTTAAAAGATAGAACAAGTGTATATAAATATATGTAAGTAGATGAATACATTAAGACGCGAATGTTTTTTACCGCATCAAACTTCTACTGTCCTTACTGCGATGAAAAAAATATTGGGAGGGCTTGATTCATCAGTGGTAAACCTTCCCAGCGGGTTCACCAATTTAATCTACCAGAAGGTTCTTTAGAATTCTAATACTGTGTTGGATCATTCTGCTTATATATATTACACTGAAGGGTGGAATCTCATGTCCATAGTTTTCTTAAATACCATTTCTGAGATTCCACTCTTCAGTGTAGTATTATTGCATATTATTGCTATATGGCGCGTTATTGTTTTATATTAATTTATGGCTAAATTGCCTTGTCCTTATTGTTTGCGGAAGAGCCTTGCTCGATGTAAATATTTATATGTAATTCTACTGTTTAATATCTTATGCCATAGTTTTCTTAAATACCATTTCTAATCTTTTAGGACAATAGAATTACATATAAATATTTTATTCGAGAAATGCTCTTCCACAAACAATAGGGACAAGGCAAGTTATGCATAAATCAATAACACACCATCTATATATAACACATTTTCTTCTTCTTCTTTCTTATCTCCACTCAATCATATTAGGGTATCAAGCTTTTAAAGTTTGAGATCATGACTGGGTGAAGTAGAATATGTCTGCCATTGTCATTAAGACTGGGAGCACTACTCAGTGGCAGGCCGACTTAGCTCCAAAAGAAATGGCCGCCTCTGACATGAGGAACAGACGCCATGTGCAGCCACTCCTAACATGGAGTACAGACACTGCTCATCCTGTATCCCTGGATAAGGTGCCATTACAAGGTACTATTAGCCGAGCCAGCTGAGCCCAGGTGTTTTAGTGAGCTTGTTACTGCTCCCCCTCCTCCTTTTTCATCCGGGCTTTGTGACCGGCAAAGGCGGAGTTTATATATATAACAAATACATCATATATTATATATTAAATATTATATAAATATTATATATATATATATTATATATATATATTAAATAAATATATCAATCACAAATATCACTGTTCTATAACGCGGGTAATACAATATCTATTTTAATTACAGAGCGATACTTTATAGCTTACATTGTACAACCCTTTTCTTGACGAGTTTCAAAATGGAAAATTTGCACAAAAATGAAATTGCACTGGGATCAGGTTGATGAATTAAGAGAAAAGCATTTCCTGATCGGGCAACTAAAAGTTGTTGATGGTTTGCGCCATCTGTCGGAATAAATATAAACTAATTGTCGATATTTAAATACATTCCAGTATTGACAGCATTGAGGGGGTCGGTGGAAGGACCGTTAGTTTCCGACCGCTACGACCCGGGATCAAATCCCGCATTGGACACTTTTTTTTCTAATTGAATAAAATGCTCCAATGGCTTCCGATTCTTGCAAAAGTCCAAGCACACCAGCAGGTGCAAATAACCAAACGGAGCTCTACAAAATTCGAACTGCTTTTCACAAGTGTAGACATGTGGTGTACATACAGTAAAAGCAGTCGCCAACTTCTACCCACCATGATTATCATGGCCTGTACCACACGTGTACTAGGGATAATAATAATAAAAAAGTTAAAAGAGAAAACGAAAAATAGCGTGGTGAGTTTCTTTTATTAAAATTAAAATTACAAGCTTTCAAGCAAAATGCTTTTCTTCAGGTAATCCAAGAAAAAATATATGTGGAGAGGTAAATACACCCACCTAAGTAAGATTTAAAAATTAAAGCAGAATTGCCACGAACAAGCACGTATCAACACACCTAGAGAGCGAGCGAGAAATTCAGTTTAAAATAAATAAAATATATACATAATTCGGGAAAACACTTGAGGTTAAACTTCCTTATGCGGGGTCCATATTATTACAAAAAGCTATGTACTGCGGGGGTAGTTCTATTTTTCTATTGAGGCTTGGAATTTTATTGGAAACCAAAGCCTCCAGGACCAGTCGTTGATATTTTCCGCTTATGTTACTGTAAATACATTGGGTGTCTGTGAAATCAAATTATTGATCAAATACCCTTTCTTGATTGATGAAGATAAACTTGAAAAGAGTATAAAGCATATAAGAAGCGGATCAGGATGCTAGATTATAGAAAGAGGGCAATTCCTGATCTTGCAACTGTTGGCACACTGTTATTTATAGGAAAAAATACCAAAACTGAATGTTGATTTAGAATATAAATTGTTTTTGATTCCTAGAAGCTCATATAAAATGCGCATCCAATCAGGTTTAGTAATTTGTTTCATATTGTTGCACACCAGGTTAGCAGGTTCATCGGGCATAATTTTCCCTTCCCACATGACTTGGGTATTTCCAGAGTGTTTCACAACCATAATTTTATATAAATAAGGGAATAATAAATAAAAATTTAAGCAAAAATATGAAAATTCCTATAATTAAACAAAAAATAGCCAATATGCAAATACAAACTCTCTCTTTCTAACGGAATAAAAAAAATATATTTTTGAAAATAGAGCAAAAAGAGTCGGTGGACGAGTGGGTAAAACTCTCGATTCCCGACAGCCATGAACCAGGATTGAATCCCACTTTAACATTTTGTTTAATATGTGAATAACCTTCATATATATTAGTCATTGTTTCAAATATCATGAACTAGGTTGCTCTTTTTGAGCGATACCTAGTAAAGTTAGTTTTAAACAAGAAGAAGAAGATCTACGCGCGCACGAGCCAGCAAGGATGCAAGGGATTTGTTTCCTCCACAAAATTTAAATTCAAATTGTTTTCTTTTCTTTAAATAAGTAAATATATTAAAAATGTCTGATGATAACAGGAAATTATTATGGGCGGAAGAAATAGAGCAATCAGAAGTCCCGACTCCAATTTATATAAAAACAAAAAAGGCCTGAATGGAGAAAAATTATGCACAATTGATGCCACGCTTTTAAAACAAATTTTAGATCGTTGTCAAATCCCTTATGTTTTTGAAGATGAGGCAGTTACTGCCCGAAAACGACAACGACAATCAAAAGAACATTGCATTTCATCCTCTGATGATGAAGAAAATCCAAAGAATCCTAGAATTCAATTAGACAACCAGAGCCGTAATAATATAAATGATTTGGACGAATTGGCGGAGGGTCACGATGAGGAAGGACCTTGGTGTGATGTCCCAAAAAGTAGAAAAATCAGAATTCCTCCTGTTATTGTTGAAAATGTGAACGATTGGAAATTGCTTTGTAAAGAACTAAACAACTTAGCTGATGAACCATTCCAAGCCACCATATCAGGACCTAAGCATATTATCAAAGCTAAGAATATAGGAGACTTCAAAAAGATCCGTGAATATGTTCGTTTAAATAACGGCGGCTACTCCTATAAATTACAAGAAGAAAAACCTTTAAAGGTAGTCATAAAAGGCGTTTCAACCAGTTTTAAAATTGAAGACATTGCAGTTGAATTATCCCACTTAGGCTTTAAAGAGGCTTCAGTAAAAAGGCTTCACCGCCAATCGTCAAAGCAGGCAATGAACATAGTTCTTGTTGAACTTCCAAAATATGATTCCAACAAGAATATTTATAATCTGACTGACCTGCTGTACCAGAAAGTGGTCGTTGAATCCTTCAGATCTCCCAAAAAGGTCACCCAATGTTTCAATTGTCAAGGGTTTGGCCATGGGCAATTGAATTGCTTTCTAAAACCTAAATGTGTCAAATGCGCCGAAGCTCATCATACCAAAGATTGCCCGAAAAAATCGAAGCAATATTCACCCAAGTGTGTAAACTGCGGGCAAGCTCACACGGCCAATTATCGTGGCTGCCCTGCGTTCCCAAAAATTCCCAACCAGTCTCTTAACCAACGACCACAAATTCCCAAGGTTTCTTCATATATTCATAGCAATGTTACCAAAGACAACAGCGCAGTGCAGGAAAGTACCTTTAAGCCTAGTTATGCAAGTGTATCGAAACAAAACTTTGCGAATCAAAATATTAAAACTCTTTGCGAAAAGCTATTAAGCATTATTGGCGAAGTTCTAAAATGAATACAAATATGATTTTAAAATTAGTAATCTGGAATGCCAATGGAATTTTAACTAAAAAAGATGAACTACTCTATTTTTTGGAATATAATGAAATCGATATAGCACTAATCTCAGAAACTCATTTGAAAAATTCTAAAACTCTTAATCTTAGAAATTACGACGTTATTAGGATGGACCGTCTTATTGGGAGAGGAGGAGGTACGGCTATTATCCTCAGAAATTTCTTCAAGTATAGAAAGATTATTGTTAAGACTGATTATTTGGAAAATACTACTATAGTATTTAAACCTGATGGAAAAACCAGCCTGCAAATTTCTTCTGTTTATCGCAAACCAGATCAACTATTGAAATGTGAGGATTTGAGTAAATTATTTCAAAATAATCTTGTCATCGCTGCAGGAGACTGGAACTCCAAACATCCATTATGGGGCTCTAGTAAAAGTAATCCGAGTGGAATGGTTCTCCATGAGTTTTCGGAATCTGCAGGGTTGGACATAATAGCTCCTTCCTTGGCTACTCACTACAGTCATATTGGTCATCCTGACTTCTTGGACTTTGCGGTTTTCAAAAATGTGCCGTGGAATTTTGAAATTACCACAGTAGATGCATTATCTTCTGATCACTTACCTGTGGTTTTAAGGCTGGCATGTCCTAAATATGATTTTTCTATGAAAGTAAATAAGAACACAAACTGGATATATTTTCAGCAAGATTTAATCAATAATCCACCTCCCAGATCCCCTTTAAATTCTACTATAAATATTGATCTTGAAATTGGAACCCTCAACAAAACCATTCTTAATACTTATTCTAAAATACAATAGTTTCTCCCATAGTTAAACCGCATGTGCCTATTTTTATTAAAAACATTATCAGAGAAAAGAATAAAGCTAGAAAGAAATGGCAGTCAACATGGGACCCCAGACACAGAGAAATTTATCTACATTTTCAAAAGAAAGTGAATATTATATTAAAAAAGTACAATCAGCAAAGTCAAAATGATCTTATCAACAGCGCGATAAATACTCCAAATACCTTCTGGAGACTAGTGAAGTCAACTCGAAAAAAATCGGAAATTAAAAATATTAATGTAGATGGTGATATTCTACATTCAGATGAAGAAATTGGCAAGGCTTTGGCATTTAATTTCTCAAAACACTTTTCCATATTTTCAAAAGAAGTCCTAACAAATCATCCAACCTTAAATGAAACTCGAATGACTCTTGATAACAACGAAAATATTTTGAAACTTACATCACCACAAGAAGTAAAACAAGAAATAACAAAACTTTCTGCAAACAAGGCGCCTGGTCACGATGAAATAACTACCAAATTAATCAAAAACCTACCTATAAAATGGGTTGTATTTTTAACTAGCATCTTCAATGCATCTATTAATCTTTGCTACTTTCCAAAGATATGGAAGCATGCTATAGTTATTCCCATACCAAAAAAGCAACTATCTAAATCCCTGGATGATTTTAGGCCAATTAGTCTCTTGCCAATATTTGGAAAAATATTTGAGCGGATCATCCTTAGAAGACTCCAGACCTATATAGATACAAGAAATGTTCTAATTCCTCAGCAATTTGGGTTTAGAGCAAATCATTCAACAACTCACCAATTGATTACCGTTATTGATTTCATACAAACTCGCAAATCCCTTAACGAAGCTGTTGGAGTAGTGCTTTTAGACTTAAAAAAAGCTTTCGATATGGTTTGGCACAGAGGCCTCATCATTAAATTAACTTCTTATAACTTTCCTCAGAAATTCATCAAGTTCCTTGAGAATTATCTTCAGGATAGAACGTTCTCCGTAAAATTTGGAACATATATATCAAGTCCTCGGCAAATAGAATCTGGTGTTCCTCAAGGCTCAATATTGAGTCCTATACTTTTCAATTTATACATCAATGATATTCCACATATCCCACAATGCCGACTAGCTCTTTTCGCTGATGATACTGCCCTGTTATCCAGCTCGCGTTCCCCAGATATTTTAATTTCCCGCCTACAAAACTATCTTGAAATCATTTGCAATTGGTGTGATAAATGGAAACTCATTCTGAATCCAAAGAAATCTCAAGCAATTATCTTTCCTCCACAAAATAGCTTCAAGTTCACACCCAGGACAAATCTTATAATTTACTCATCTCCCATAAATTGGACCCAGCAGGTCAAATATTTGGGAGTCACTTTCGATTCTAAACTGAAATTTACCAGCCACGTGAAGGATATAATAAGAAAATCTAAAATAGCCAAAGCCTCATTATCCAACATGTTCAGTTCAAAAAGTGGTTTATCTGTTAACCAAAAATTTACTTTATACAGAAGCTGTATTCTCCCTATAGTAACATACGCATTGCCTGTATGGTTTAAATACATAACCTTGACTGATAGGAAAAGAATAGATGCATTCATGAGAATTTGTTTAAGAAGTACTGTAAATGCCCCATTTAATCTATCAAATGCAATTTTAAAGCAGGACTTAAACCAGCCTAATATAGAAGAAATATACATATCCTCGACCCAGAAATTATATCTAAAACTCTCTACTTCCCAAAATCCAGTTATAAAAGAATTGTTCCAATTTGATGGAGACCTCAATCCAAGACATAAAAGACCTGGACTTCACTCTACCTGAACTGTGACCTTCCAGTCAGTTCTGAAGGCCATTTTTTTAGAAATTCTTGATGCCTAACATCCACGACAAAGTGACTCGTGAGCTTTATGCTCGAATGGTACACTGTAAATTTGAGAGGAAATAAATAAATAAGAAGAAGAAGATAAAATAGAGCAATCCATAAATAAATCTTTATTTAAAAAAGCATATATTAGATCAAAATATCATTTATTTTACCAATATTTCAGTTGGCTGAACGCCAACCTTTATCAAGGTATTATAACATTTTAAAGTGTGTCAACAACAAACTCAGCGCCACATAACATCAACAGAATTAAGTTTTAAAAATATTTTGTTAAATTCAACGAGGAGAAAAAAATTGATATATATTTTTTCTCCCCATTGAATATAACAAAATATTTTAAAAACTTAATTCTGTTGACGTTGTGTGGCGCTGAGTTTGTTGTTGACACACTTTAAATATGTTATAATACCTTGATAAAGGTTGGCGTTCAGCCAACTGAAATATTGGTAAAATAAATGATATTTTGATCTAATATAGGAATTTTTAATTAAAGATCTATTTATGGATTGCTCTATTTTCAAAAATATTAATGTGTGTGTCAAAACAAGTATATATATACTTTTTACAACATCAAGCAATATGCAAAATCTATCCTCTAATATTTCAATGTATATATAAATCAGTTAGCATCTTAACAGCGTTTATATGTTTCTATGTACTCCTATAGAAGGGCAGAGATGTCTGAAAGATTACGTTTAATAAAGATACTCAACTCCAGAAACCTGTAGCATTTGTGTAAATAAGGGAATGACAAAGCAATCTCCTCTAAATATATTCAATGTTTATTTCTCGACACCTTCTCCGTGCAAGATAAATAATCCAAATGTAAACGATAACAATGGAATAAAAGGAGAATGATACTATAGTATTGATGAGGAAGCGTGGACGCGGCCGCTTGGCGGCGCTGCATGAAGATAACTGACCAATGGGAACGCCCCCCCCCCCCCCCCCCCCCCCCCTTCCTGCCGCCGCATTATTGTATATAGTTTTAAGCCTGCCTTTTTGTTCAACTGCTGTGTGCGGTTGCCATTCTTGTGTCATCATATATATCCTTATATTAAATAACAACCTTATATTTATAAATCACTTATTTGGCTGTTCTTTTGCATCACCGACCCACAACAAGTATTATAAATAAGATATCGTAAAGATAGAGGCTGCCTGGCCGGCATTCATATTTATAAACGTTGAGAAAATAAAAAAACTCCAACTGGCTGAAGTGTCTATTTTTTATATAAATATAAATAAGATGTTGAATCAAGATTGGCAAAATACCATCAAACACTACTGGTTCGATGGGAAAACTCCCCTCCTGAAAACCAACTCACAACAGATCAGACTTTACCATGTTTTCCTATCTTAGAACAGACCATCTACGTCCAATGATTTTCACAAGTGGATCCAAAACCTTTCCTAATTGCACCAAATGTCAGGATTCTCCAGCGAGCCCAGAACACATCACATCGGGCATTGCCGAATAGACATCTACACCAGCTGTGGTCATCGAGGTGATAAAGAGGCCTTCAGGATCTGGTCTAGACTCCAGACCTGGGACAAGAAAAAAAAAAAGACAATTTGATGAGGGAAGAGTTTATTTTGATATATAACGGTAATACAAGCTTTCAGACTCAACAGCTCTGAGACATCTATAACTCGACTCTACTAACAATATCATAGCTATATCTGTCGAAGAGCTGTTGAGCCCTTGTATTGCCGTTATATGTAAATAGAAAATATTTCCTCAGCGAATTGTCTTTTATTTATAATTT
This sequence comes from Cordylochernes scorpioides, assembly GCA_030710605.1. Taxonomy (NCBI): domain Eukaryota; kingdom Metazoa; phylum Arthropoda; class Arachnida; order Pseudoscorpiones; family Chernetidae; genus Cordylochernes; species Cordylochernes scorpioides. Next base: position 72,890,727 of record CP092881.1, read on the forward strand.
TACCGAACGGATTATAATAATGAAAATATACTAAAATGTACATATAATCTGTTACTATTGATTTAAATATATTGTTAGATGGATGACAAGGCCAAGATACTAGAGTAAAGTTTGGGGAAAGAGGGGTGGACTCCAGCTGCCATGTGGCAGGCGCCAAAAACAGCATTCCTGTGTGGGGGAGGACAGAGTCTGGTTACATCTGCGGCAAGGAGAAGACGTGGCGACTTGCCTCCGGGCGTGTGGATGATCCTGTAAGGCAGTTGCCAGGGGAGACTGACATCGGAGCGCCCTACAAGGCGGTGTGGGCCAGGCTGCCCTTGTATAGTGAGGAGCGGAACGCGTCACAAGAGGACATCCACGGCGCCAAGGATTCTTCTGACGGGGAGGTCAAGTCCCACTGTTGTATTCCTTCTGTTAAGTGAGATACAATAAAGGGCTAACTTTATCTGCAATCCCTTCGAACTCACATGTGTATCTTTGTGGCATCCTGAGTAGACAAAGTACACGAATAGCATCTGGGTACGACGTAACAATATTTTAACTATCAGAGATTGTTTTGAATGAATGGAGGGACCTATCAAACATGATGTAACAATGTTTACATGTGTGAATGGCTGATGTTATTGATATTTATACGTTGTAGATATCCTCTAATTTATCTTTCGTACATACACGTATATACATCTTACATACACTGGCTAATACACTGTACATACACTGGCTAATTAACTGTACATACACTGGCTAATTAACTGTACATACACTGGCTAATTAACTGTACATACACTGGCTAATACACTGTACATACACTGGCTAATTAACTGTACATACACTGGCTAATACACTGTACATACATTGGCTAATACACTGTACATACACTGGCTAATACACTGTACATACACTGGCTAATTAACTGTACATACACTGGCTAATACACTGTACATACACTGGCTAATTAACTGTACATACACTGGCTAATACACTGTACATACACTGGCTAATACACTGTACATACACTGGCTAATTAACTGTACATACACTGGCTAATACACTGTACATACACTGGCTAATACACTGTATATACACTGGCTAATTAACTGTACATACACTGGCTAATACACTGTACATACACTGGCTAATTAACTGTACATACACTGGCTAATTAACTGTACATACACTGGCTAGTACACTGTACATACACGGGCTAATACACTGTACATACACTGGCTAATTAACTGTACATACACTGGCTAATACACTGTACATACACTGGCTAATAAACTGTACATACACTGGCTAATTAACTGTACATACACTGGCTAATACACTGTACATACACTGGCTAATACACTGTACATACACTGGCTAATTAACTGTACATACACTGGCTAATACACTGTACATACACTGGCTAATTAACTGTACATACACTGGCTAATACACTGTACATACACTGGCTAATACACTGTACATACACTGGCTAATTAACTGTACATACACTGGCTAATACACTGTACATACACTGGCTAATACACTGTACATACACTGGCTAATTAACTGTACATACACTGGCTAATTAACTGTACATACACTGGCTAATACACTGTATATACACTGGCTAATTAACTGTACATACACTGGCTAATACACTGTACATACACTGGCTAATACACTGTACATACACTGGCTAATTAACTGTACATACACTGGCTAATTAACTGTACATACACTGGCTAATACACTGTATATACACTGGCTAATTAACTGTACATACACTGGCTAATACACTGTACATACACTGGCTAATACACTGTACATACACTGGCTAATTAACTGTACATACACTGGCTAATACACTGTATATACACTGGCTAATTAACTGTACATACACTGGCTAATACACTGTACATACACTGGCTAATACACTGTACATACACTGGCTAATACACTGTACATACACTGGCTAATACACTGTACATACACTGGCTAATTAACTGTACATACACTGGCTAATACACTGTACATACACTGGCTAATTAACTGTACATACACTGGCTAATTAACTGTACATACACTGGCTAATACACTGTACATACACTGGGCTATACGCTGTGGTTGTATAGAATAATTTGAAATGTTCACCATCCTCATATATGGTATCTTGTGAGATGAATTTATCATATTGTTACGGTAGAGAAGACACAAGTATTCCAAAAACTTAATTAAAAATAATTTATTAATTAAACTTATATATTGCAAAATGTATCAATTGATTTTACCAGTGGTAAATCACAAGCATGGTAAGGGGTGATGACTATGCAAATATTTATGATGATAAACAACAGATTATTCAAAAATAATTATTCAGTGACAATATTCTCTTTAAATATATACAGTAGAACCTCTCTGTAAAGGACACCTAATTGCAGAACTAAAGTGTCCTTTAGGGACAGGTGTCCTCTAACCGTAGAGTTGCTAAATGGTAAAAATAGTAATTTCATAAATGAAAACTGTCCTCTATAGAGAGGTGTCCTATAGTGGGAGTGTCCTCTCATATATAGGTTCTATTGTATATATAAAGTTATTTTAAATTATGATAATTATAGGCGACAATTATTTTACACTTTTTCGTTGCCTTTGTCTAACTGAACAATATAGGATCAGCTCGCTCAAAGCCTTCTCAATCCATCAATAGAACGGAATAAGAAAGTGGTTTGCTCCATTTATGGATAACATCCCACAATGCATCATCTGTAGGCCCGAAGAGACCTCATCAGACCACCTCTTGGAATGTATGGGAGCCTCAAGACAGGGCCCCAACCCTACCAAGATTGTGAATTTGATCAATGAATATAGTGTCCATGACCTTGTGTAATTATACAATGGGATAAAAAAGGGTAACATTCAATATATATTTACCATGTGTATATAATCTTTCTCCATTTTTACCCCTTTGTATATTTCCCACTTTCATATGTTTCTCCGTCTTGTAACCCCAAGGAGAATCCTCTGTAAGACCTGTGTGTCTTAATAAAGGTTTTTGTGTGTGTGTGGGTGGGTAATATTCAATATGTTTTGAGAATAGAGAAATCCTTAAATAAATCTTTAATTGAAAAGGCATATATTGGATCAAAATATTATTTATTTTACCAATATTTCAGTTGTTATAATACCCTGATAAAGATTAACGTTTAGCCAACTGAAATAAATAATATTTTACCAATATTTCAGTTGTTATAATACCCTGATAAAGATTAACGTTTAGCCAACTGAAATATTGGTAAAATAAATGATATTTTAATCCAATATATGTCTTTTTTTAATTAAAGATTCAACATGTAAAACACAGACAAAGTATTGTAACAGAGGAGTTATGGACTAGAGAGTAATTTCCTCTCGGAGACCAAAATAGCATTTAGATGCGAGCGAAGGTTGTGCCGCAAGACCGACGGCGCCAATGAGGCAAGCGGCGGTGGCCAGAGTGAGCGGCAGTTGGAGTGAGACATTCGGCGGCATGCTGGTGACGGTGAGCGCGGTGTGCGGCCTCGTGTTCCTGGCATCCCTGGTGGTGCAGGCGGCCCTGGACCTGTGGCGGAGCTTCCTGCGGCTGGTGCTGCAGCGCATGGGCCACGTGTCGGAGTACCCCTGGCCGCGGGGGCAGTGGGCGGGTGAGTCCTATCTCTCTGTATGCCACAGTCTTTGTCTACCTCGAATACTTATTACTAAGTAATTCTGTGTCAGATCTAACATACACACACACCATTCAATCTTACTTTGAAATACATCCGAAGATTTTTTTTAGTACAGTAGAACAACCTCCCTGTAAAGGACACCTAATGGCAAAACCAAAGTGTCCTTTAGAGAGAGGTGTCCTCTTACCGAAGAGTTAGTAAATAGTAAAAATGGTAAATTTGTAAATGAAAACTGTCCTTTGTAGAGAGGTGTCCTCTAGTACGAGTGTCCTCTCATGAAGGTTCTAGTGTATTTAGTTAATTGACCAAACGAAATGTTTTCTTTAAAAAGCGGGCCGTTTATTTAAGTCGACAAGAAACTAAATTGAAGAATACCAGTTCTCGCTCCGTCGTTTGTTAGCAACTGGGGTATGAGCAACATGTGGTTGGAAGGACATCATGGCAGCTAGATGGGGTTTGATGTGGAATAAAGTTGCATACATTTGTTTAAACGACTTCAACAAAAGGTATCGTACTATACCTCGAACATGCTGTTGTAATATCCCAAGGATCTGTATAAATTTCCATATATCTCTGTATATATGGCTAGTTCACGTTGTTTTCTGTTGTCAGCTTATGATAACCCCTAGCTCCCCTTCCACGACATTGGTCTGAAGTCAGCATTCCCACCGGATTTCTCGTTGAAAAGTACGATGCTATTTAGAATACATATCTTCCACAGTGTTCGAGCTTTTAAGTACTCCTTATAGGTAGATACCTATGTAATCTATACTTATAAATTATATAATATCTCTCCATTACCTTTTTTTATATTTCAGTTTGCTAAGTAAGAGTTTGCCCGGAAGCTAATTTATACAATTAGTAAAAAGAGTTGCGACGCTTTATACCTTTTTGTAAGGTAGATACCGTGTCCCACACATTACATTCCCGTCGATCCTATATGGTTTCTAGATAGCTACAAGATCCAGCCTAGAGTACACCTCCCTTCATGCAGATCTCAGTTTGCCAATGACCGTTGGTCTAGTGTAGTTTGACCATCTCTCTTATCAAGGAATTCCGATAATCTTCTGAAGGAAAGATCATTAGAGAATCAGGTGAATCTACGCGAGGCCCCTCTGGCCTCCACGACCTTGGCGAATATTTCCAGGAAGTAGAAACGGCCGAGATATGTTTATTGAACGTAGAGGTAGAGATGCCACGCTTTACTATGACTAAAAAAAGGCAAGAAATGTCATTTACTAAAATTGGTTGCAAAATTTCATCCTGTAATGTTCTGAATATATTAGTTAAAAATTTATCATTTGGCCTTAATGTGCCAACTAAGGAAAGTCCGCGGAAAGTTCTTGGCGCCGCTTTGGTCAATGTATTTGAAGGTACTTCGTGTAGTGCTCCATGTCTTAATGACAAAGACATTCTACTTCACCCAGGCTTGATACCCTAATATGATTGAGTGGAGATAAGAAAGACTTAAGTTTCGTGTAGTGCTCCCAGTCTTAATGACAGAGGCATTCTACTTCACCCAGGCCTGATACCTTAATATGATTGAGTGGAGATAAGAAAGAAGAAGACTTATGTTTCGTGTAGTGCTCCAGTCTTAATGACAGACGCATTCTACTTCACCCAGGCCTGATACCTTAATATGATTGAGTGGAGATAAGAAAGAAAAAGACTTATGTTTCGTGTAGTGCTCCCAGTCTTAATGACAGAGGCATTCTAGTTCACTCAGGCTTGATACCTTAATATGATTGAGTGGAGATAAGAAAGAAAAAGACTTATGTTTCGTGTAGTGCTCCAGTCTTAATGACAGAGGCATTCTAGTTCACTCAGGCTTGATACCCTAATATGATTGAGTGGAGATAAGAAAGAAGAAGACTTATGTTTCGTGTAGTGCTCCAGTCTTAATGACAGAGGCATTCTAGTTCACCCAAGCTTGATACCCTAATATGATTGAGTGGAGATAAGAAAGAAGAAGACTTATGTTTCGTGTAGTGCTCCAGTCTTAATGACAGAGGCATTCTAGTTCACTCAGGCTTGATACCCTAATATGATTGAGTGGAGATAAGAAAGAACAAGACTTATGTTTCGTGTAGTGCTCCAGTCTTAATGACAGAGGCATTCTACTTCACCCAGGCCTGATACCTTAATATGATTGAGTGGAGATAAGAAAGAAGAAGACTTATGTTCCGTGTAGTGCTCCCAGTCTTAATGACACAGTGGCATTCTACTTCACCCAAGCTTAATACCCTAATATGATTGAGTGGAGATAAGAAAGAAGAAGACTTATGTTCAGTGTAGTGCTTCTAGTCTTAATGACAAAGGCAGACACGTCTACTTCACCCAAGCTTGATACCGTAATATGATTGAGAGGAGATAAGAAAGAAGAAGAAGACTTATGTTTCGTTAATGCAATCAAATATCCATATGTTTCTCTAAATATAAGAATATTTCATAAATTTCCTTGCACATGTTACTTCTAGGATGGCAATGTTTATATTCAGAATTCAACTATATCTTTCAACATCACAATGGATTTGATTTTATTGATGCTGGTAGGCATGGCTTGTATTTGTACCAATGACTCAGAGGAAAAAAATAATTTATTCCGAAAATTTCAAATATTGAAGGATGTCTAATGTAGCACACTCACTCGATTGTTTTTAAAAAAACATTTTCTGAAATATAATATCTGAAAATGATGTTTTGGCTATAAAGGTATTTACTAAAGAAAACGAAAGTTCAAATAATATTGTTAATTTTAAAAACAGAGCATTATAGTACATTTTTGAAAACATTATTTTTAAAAAGTTGAAATTGCCTTGTCAACATCAAACTTCGGTCGTTGTCATTTGTTATGGTGCCCTGACACTCACTCTATCGTCTTTCAAATGGTGATTCTTAGCTTTCTCTGATAGACCCGGGGATTTATAGTGTAGATTTACTATGGGTTCTCACATTTCCCGTGTTTGGGTTCTTGTGAATATTCGAGAGTTTATCGTGACAATAGAAGCCGATAGAAGGATGAAGAGACAGATCAAAGAACTTGAATACATCTAGAAAGTTTGAGGGTAGTTGAGTCAGTTACACGTACAAACATTAAGTTCAAGGATGTTTGTCAACAATAAACATAGGTCGTTGTCATTTGTTATGGTGTCCTGACACTTACCTCATCGTCTGTCTTTCAAATGGTGATTCTTAGATTTCTCTGATAGACCCGGGGATTTATAGTGTAGATTTACTATGGGTTCTCACATTTCCCGTGTTTGGGTTCTTGTGAATATTCGAGAGTTCATCGCGACAAAAGAAGCCGATTGAAGGATGGAGAGACAGATCAAAGAACTTGAATACATCTAGAAAGTTTGAGGGTAGTTGAGTCAGTTACACGTACAAACATTAAGTTCAAGGATGTTTGTCAACAATAAACATCGGTCGTTGTCATTTGTTATGGAAGTCTTGCAACCTACTCCACTGTCTGTCTGTCAAATGGTGATTCTTAGCTTTCTCTGATAGACCCGGGGATTTATAGTGTAGATTTACTATGGGTTCTCACATTTCCCGTGTTTGGGTTCTTGTGAATATTCGAGAGTTTATCGTGACAAAAGAAGCCGATAGAAGGATGAAGAGACAGATCAAAGAACTTGAATACATCTAGAATGCGTGAGGGCAGTTCAGGGGTGTCAGTAACACGTACAAACATTAAGTTCAAGGATGTTTGTCAAAAATAAACATTGGTCGTTGTCATTTGTTATGGTGTCCTGACACTTACTCCATCGTCTGTCTTTCAAATGGTGTGTTTCTTAGATTTCTCTGATAGACCCGGGGGATTTATAGTGTAGATTTACTATGGGTTCTCACATTTCTCGTGTTTGGGTTCTTGTGAATATTCGAGAGTTTATCGTGACAAAAGAAGCCGATAGAAGGATGAAGAGACAGATCAAAGAACTTGAATACATCTAGAATGTGTGAGGATAGTTCAGGGGTGTTAAAAACACGTAAAAACATTTAGTTCAAGGATGTTTGTCAACAATAAACATCGGTTGTTGTCATTTGTTATGGTGTCCTGACACTTACCTCATCGTCTGTCTTTCAAATGGTGTGATTCTCAGCTTTCTCTTATAGACCCGGGGGATTTATAGTGCAGATTTACTATGGGTTCTCACATCTCGTGTTTAGATGCTTAAGTCTGAATATTCGAGAGTTTATCGTGACAAAAGAAGCCTATAGAAGGATGGGGAGACAGATCAAAGAACTTGAATACATCTAGAATGCGTGAGGATAGTTGAGGGGTGTTAGTAACACGTACAAACATTAAGTTCAAGTTTCCACAAACTTTTACTTTCCTTAATATACTATCATATAGATATATATATAATACTTATTCCTGTAAATAGATGGGAATTTTACCGGGAGGAAATTGATCTATAAAGATAAAGGTCACCTCTCCTGTCAACATAATCAAAGCTAGACGCCATCTATTGACCGTCGCCGTAAACTAGCGACCTCAGGTTGGGGACAAAGCCACAACACCAGCTTTGGAAAACCGAGAATATTGGGGGAGGGGGGAATAAAGATATCTTATTATAAATGTGCATTAAAATATATATACCATAAATATATATGACACAGAGAGAGCGAGCTATATGGGTGCATAGAGTCATACATATATATAGTACATATATGTATATAACATTGTTACAGTTATGTATATAGATTAACTTTTTCCAGGAGGAAATTTATCTCTATAAAAGAATAGGACGCCTCTACAGCCAAAATAAACTTCAAAGCTAGACGCCATCTATTGACCGTCGCCGTAAACTAGCAGCCTCGGGTCGGTGACATGCCTAGTGTTGTGGCTTTTTCACAGGCCACTAGTTTGCGGCGATGGGCAATAGATGGAGTCTAGTTTTTATGTTTATTTTGGCGGGAGAGGCATCCTATGCCTTTATTTTATGCATACATATATGGTTTTAAAAAAAGAAAGAACTTACATATCTTATCAAAATAGAACATGCGTCATATATGGAGGGTATCCTCAGACTTGGAATAAAACCACAACACCATCTTTGACATATTTCAAAACTTCCATTGTGTAGTCACCATGGCTTCAAGATATGCCTTCGTTAGTCCATACAGAGCGGGCGTTGATTTAATAAATACATTTTAGATATTTCTTGTTGGAGGGAAAGCTCCAGGGGAAGAGATCGAGGGGAAGGAGACGACAGGGATACACAGACGATCTGAAACAATGGACTGGACGACACGAGGAGATGAAGAGGATGGCGGAGGAAGTATGGAGAGACCTTGTGGCCTACCCTTAGTAGTGGAAGGCATTGAAGGAGGAGGGGGTCTTTCCTTTAAAACTTTCTACCTTATATTCAAATTCTTAATGGCTGTTGGATCATTTTCATCTAAAGTTGAAGCTTCATTTTCAATCAACTCAAAATTTGTTTTGCTTCAGGAAACGTTTCAATTTTCATGCTCCAAACGGTATAATTTAAAGTTTCGATTTTCATGCTTTTAAACTCATCCATTTTTGAAGCGTTTATTTCAATTCATTCAAATTTCCGAAAAATTGTATTTGATAGAAACAAAGCTTCATTTTATAATGGCGCTACTTTTTAATTTGAATTTTTAATCAATTATACTATCAGTTTATTTATATATTTAAAACATATTCGTTTCTCACCTATAACACTGATAGTAAACATTGCGACTGCTGTGATAGAGATGTATGGGGACATCTGAGGATCTTCATTGGACACAACAACAACATAAAATTGAAATGGACCCAGAACAGCAGCTTTACACACCCAAGATAGTGGACATTGCTGCTGTGATAAGGATGTATGGAGACATTTGAGGCTCTTCATTGGACACGACAACAACATAAAATTATAACACTTTTAGAGGATTTAGGTCATTAAAATAAAAGCTCAATTCAATAAATGTTTATATCTTTCAAGTAAAAAGTAACAAATAAATATACTGTGTGCTCTATACTTACTGAATTATCTATTCTTATGTCGAGGATAGAAATTACCTGGCCGACATTCATAGTTCTTAAAACTAAGAGACACTTTGTCCATATACATTTCTAATGCGCGCCTTGCTAAATGTGCTTTACTTTTTTTTTTTTTCCTGACAAGGACAAAATAATTTTGTTAAAACGTCGGGAAAATAAAAGAATTTACTAATCGAAGTGTCTCTTAATTTTAAGAACTCTTGTTAAATTATGAAAAAGGCATCTCCTTATCGTGCAACTGAAAGTTGCTGATGGCTTGCGCCATCTATCGGAATAAATATCAACTATTCTCGTTGATTTTTAATTATTCCAGGATTGGCCATTAGAAATTAATGTGAATAGTTGATATTTATTCCGATAGATGGCACAAGCCATCAGCAACTTTCAGTTGCACGATAAGGAGATGTCTTTTTTATAATTTATCCACCTTATCCCAGTACAATATCACATTTGTACTATTTTTTCACATTCTTCTTAAATCGTTTTAAAATCGATAATGTTATTTTTATGGACAAGACTTTTATAAACTAATGGCATAAAACCATATCACTCTCTCCGGATATTGCAACCTAGCATTGTAACTTCACTTCCTGGGATAAAGCCGTCAGCCTAAAGTCCTAGATCACGGAGCCAGTTTCCATTGGTAAATATTTTAGAAGCAATCTAGAAATGGACAAATGAGAGAGATTGAGATTGAAAATATTTATTACAATGTTCATATAAGATTATATAAGGTCAAATACGAAATAAATATATTGAATAAGATTGAATAAGGATAAATATATGTAAATATACAGTTAAATCTGTCTATAGCGCCCCCTCTAAATAGTGTCTTCCTCTCTATAGCGCCCGATTTTAAACATTAAAATGTAAACATTTTACATTAAAAGTGACCTGTCTAATAGCACCCCAGGTATGCGTCGCCCAGACGTCTTTCCAGTCAGTATGGTGTACTCCATCTCTCTGTGTCGCGTGATGTGACCGAAGAATCTCAAACAATTCCGTTGTACAGAAGTCGGTCATCTTCCGAAATCTATAGTTGTGATAGTATCTATGTCCTACGCGATAGGAAGCAGGATATGCCATCAAATCCCTGTTTGACTCAGACCTATAAATGCTGAATTGCTGACAGGATGGTTTTCTAGGTTGCTCATTCCACAGGATCCATACCTCAAAATTTCTTTAAAATTTAATCACTTGTTATTCCCATTATAATTTATTTTGTCCAATAAACATGATTTTATTTAAATTTCTTCCTTGTGTAGCAAATTTAATGTCCATTAGTATATGTATATTGAGTAATAGACAAAAATTATGGGACAATAAAAACTTGATAATTAGCTTCTACGCCTTTATTTACATCAGCTAGATATCAAGGTATGAGAGAAATTGGTTTACAAATGTTTGTCAATTAGCGTTAGGATGGCTGTAGGTTTAGATCCGTCCATTGGATGGGCTATCGTTATATATGTGGTATGAAAGATGGGGAAAGAAACACACCACAAGTTGGAAGAGGAACCCAGGCAACCAGAGAGAGATGGGACCGGCACAGCCGGGCGGCCGTTCATGTCCCACACAATCCCCAACTGTTTTAAAAGTCCCAAGGTGTTAACTAACGTGTGGTGGCCCCTTGGAATGTCGCTGGTGTCTCAAGTGAATTTACCCTCCCGTCTATCTCTGGGTTGTCTGTAGGTTGGCTTTATTATTCCTGGAAGAGTATATATTATGACATATGTTTATATATTATTATTATTAATACCAAATCTCACACCGAGAGAGAGATGCGAAATCCCAACATGGGATAATTGCTCCAAAGTACATCGCTATTCACACAATATCAAGTTTACATTTTCAATTTAAAAGTTACAATGTAAAAAATAATAATAAGATAGTAGTTACTGTGTTTAACGAGTTATAAAGAAAGAAGAACAAATACAAGAAACAAGAAATAAAATACAAGAAAAATAAAATTTAAGAATTAACTAGATAACCTACATGAAGAAAAAAATGGAGTTTGAATCTATAATTTAGAGTTGGAAAGGAAAATAATAAAATAGTAAAATTCAAAATACTAATTAACCATAACTAGTTTCCTCAACCAAGAAATAAAATAAAAAATATATCTTTATAGCATTTGTTGAATTTTAAAAATGCGTTCATAATATTTTATAACATATGTAGTTCCTTGAATTCAATATCTTCCAGCTTTCTGTAGTCCTGGAAGATTCCATCAACTGATGACTGGAATCCCCATCTTGGATCGTTGACTGCTCCTGTACAGGACACAAGTCTCCAAATGTGCGGTTTAAATTTTGTTTTTGAAACTGAGGTTTCAACATTTTATTCCTAAATTTTAAATTTCATTTATTGGTTTTAGTGAAAATATTTAGAATTTATCTTTCTATACATATATAGAGATTTGAAAATAGAGCAATCCATATTTAAATCATTTGATAATAAAAATACATATATTGGATTTAATATTTGTTTTAAATTTGTATTAAATTTGTTTATACAAAAATGTAACGCCTTGATAAAGGTTTGGCGTTTAGCCAACCGAAATATTGGCAAATAAATCTTTTATTAAATCCAATATATGCCTTTTTATTATCTAATATATATATATATATATATATAAAAATATATTTTGTCGAAAATATAAATAGATCTGTATAAATAAAGGTCACCTCTCCCGTCAAAATAGACACCAAAACTAAGCGCTATCTATTGATCGTCTCCGCAAACTAGCGGACTCAGGTCAGTGCTAAAGCCACGACACCAGTATATATAATATTAACTGTTCAATCACTTTGCTAGAAATCGCATTTCTGACCAAATTCAGCAATTTTGGGCTCCTATCTTTGGGTGTTTTGAAGGTATTTCAAGTAGTGAATTGTACGTGTGTGGAAATCATATTTTGATGGACTATAATTAAAAATATATATAGATATTTAGATTATATAAATTTGAAATATTTATATAATTATTAATTTTTGACCAGAGTTGGTTGTTGTTATTAGATTTGTCTTGACGCCTTTTTTTTATAGAACTGTTTGTTTTGTTTATTATATTTCTTTAAATTTAAACATATATAAAATAAGATATGTGTTAAATATCTCTCCCTTTGTTTTGTAAGTTAATAAATATAATCATCTGTGCATTTAATTTATCGTATTATTTAATAATAATCCACGCCATATATAGATTCGACAACATATTTTTATATTAAAACAAAAAAAGTTTATATTAGAATCTATAAAAATGGCCTTCTTCGTTCTCCATATATTATTTTATCTATTTACATAATAAATAGCATGTTTGATTGTTGGTGATGCACAATTCTAACTCTGTTCTCATTGGAAGTCACACACACGTTTATATTGTACAAGTATAGAGATGTACATTGGTACATGTATATAGAGATTAATTAAAAATACATATATTGGATCAAAATATCATTTATTTTACCAATATTTCAGTTGGCTGAACGCCAACCTTTATCAAGGTATTAGAACATATTTAATGAGTGTCAACAACAAACAGAACGCCTTTCGTTGACCCACATTAAATATGTTATAATACCTTGATAAAGGTTGGCGTTCAGCCAACTGAAATATTAGTAAAATAAATGATATTTTGATCCAATATATGTCTTTTTAATTAAAGATTTATTTGTGGATTGCTCTATTTTCAAAACGTATAGAGATGTACATTGATACACTATAGAGATATACATTAACGGAAGCTTTTAAACCTTCGAGGGGAAACTCAAACAACCTCAGGTAAATCTATGCCAGCCCTTTCCTGGGATTGTTGTGAATCTGTGATTTATCTGAGAGGGGTTTTATTGAGATTTGACAAATGGATCGCTTGTTTTTCTCAAGGCCTCGACCGTGAAAGCGTTAAGAAATCTAAACCATATTTGGTAAACTACCCGTTGTGGGATTCTGAGTTTTTTTATTTGACTGAGAAGCATTGTGGAATTCCCCAAAATTTATTTATTTTTCTTAATTTTATTTGCATTTTCCCGGTGAGGCATCAGATCGGTGGGTAAATGGCAATCTAAAGGACTTTCGCGAAACATCTGGGTTCTCTTTCTGCGGCACAGCATCTCTTCTACGGTAGATTTCATTCAGCTAGGTATTTCTTCCACGATACAACTTCTTCCGATATCTTCCAAGGTTGGATTTTTTCAAAGTTCCAATCTCTTCTACTGCAGAATCTCTTTCAAAATACAACTCTTGCTCAGCACAACCTCTTCCACGTCACAATATTTTCTATGATACAATTACTTCGACGGCAATAACTTCTTCATAGCGACCAGTCACTATCTTGTTAGCCATAGCCGGCAGATCACCAACAGCCACAGATACCTGCATCAACCGATCATGGCAATCTCAGATATCTACATAATATCTAGACACCCTCAGATCGTGTCAGCCATTCACAGAGGTATAGTTATCTCAAAACTACGCTCAGGAAGTTGTACCTTTTAGCATGTATATCAGGATTCAGACAATAACTATAAAAGATACACTCATGGACAACACTTAAGGAAGTTGTACTTTTTAGCATGTATATCGGGAGTCAGACAATAACTCTGAAATATATTACAGTGACCTTTATTGAAGACACACGTGATAACCGAGTGTGAACAAAATTGCCTCTGTCTCCTTAAAAAGAAACAGAAGGCTTTACACTTCCTCAAGTTTTGTCTACGAGTGTATTTGCAGATCAAAATTTAATCAGCAACACTTTATCTTTTTCCTTTAACAGCATGCGACAAGCGCGTATCATATTTTAAAGAAGGTTTTGATAAAGTACTTTGCTTTCGGAAATATTGAAAACTTGTTAAATAAATAATACAGACATCCAATATATGTTTAATATTTGTACGGGTAGTTACACCAAGCTGGTATTTATGAGCAGGGAAACCCCCTTTATATAGATTATTCCCTTATATATTGTAACAAAGTATTTATTATTTTATTAGCAGAGTATTATTTTTTATGTTTATATTTTGCTATACTCTGTAAACTTCCCTCTTTTGCTTATCTTTTGTTTATCTCTCATAGTTTGTTCTTGCCTGAAATAAATTGTTGTCTTATCCCGAAGCTGGTCTTCCCTAATTTTCCACGTGGCAATATTTACATATCCATCTTTATTCCTTTATTCAAAACCGAGTCAGAAAAGTAGTAGGTTTGTGATGATAAAGGATCGCCATGTTGATTGCTAACATCTTGACGTAGATATTTTATATTTATAGAAGTCACCACGAGGAAAGCATCAATTTAAACATGTTTATATCTAGATAGCCTCCAAGCCGGAAATTTCTGTCTGAGCCAAGAGCTGAGCCAACTTCATACCAACAATTCCTTTATTTGAAAACTGACCTCGGCCAGGCAATAAGTTCAGAAACTAAAAAGGATGTTAATTGCTAAAATTCTGACGTAGATATTATGGCAGAGACGTAATTTAATTTTATAGAACCCACGAGGAAATATTTAATTTGAATATGTTTATATCTAGGTAGCCTATGGGCTAATAGATCCATGGCCGCCTCGTGGCTCTAACAGCTTCAAACAACAACACATTCATCAAAGCTGCGGTCGTAGAGATTTACTCTGGTGCACGCTCAACACCATCCACCATTACAACATATGTTTATTGATAGATGCAACCAGAATATCCTTCATCAACCCATCTGTCTCTTCTTCGATAAATTGATTACCAAGTTGGAGGAAGAGCCTTGAACACTTGATTTATTGTAATTTGACCAATATAGATTCACTATTGGCATAGATTTAAAACATAATTTCCTTCTCTTAGAGGAAACACTAGCTTGCAACACTGTAGACCAATATCCCAACAATGAACACCAAAACACATGTGGGAGCATCGGCCCTATTCAGATAAGAAGAAACTCAGGCCGGGACTAGCCCACTAACACAGATGTCCAGAGTTTACTATGAACTTTAGACTCACTTTTAGTATCGACATTATACGCACTTGCTGCTCATAAGTCGTTTATGTATTCTTACCCGAGAGCATTTACAAAAACCAAAATAACCCATTCCATATGCAACCTCAACATTAACAGAGAATTAACAACAACAATTTCAAGAATCAGAACAGGACATTTTAAAGGAATGAAGACACCCAGACATGACTAGATTCTACAGGAACTGAAATAACTGTCACAACACCCAACTCACTCCGGACCATATATACCCGGCCATCCTTGCAGCCCTCTATATGGCAGACATCAATCCAGAAGAGGACATCCATACGAACAAGACACCTCGGTTGGCCGGTATTGTGATCAGGGTGCACGGACCGTTCTGATCTTCTCCATGGACAAGACACCACCACCACCTCAGTTGGCCGGTATTGTGATCAGGGTGCACGGACCGATCTGATCTGCTCCTTGGACAAGACACCACCACCTCAGTTGGCCGGTATTGTGATCAGGGTGCACGGACCGATCTGATCTGCTCCATGGACAAGACACCACCCCTAACTCAGTTGGCCAGTATTGTGATCAGGGTGCACGGACCGTTCTGATCTTCTCCATGAACAAGACACCACCACCAACTCAGTTGGCCGGTATTGTGATCAGGGTGCACGGACCGATCTGATCTGCTCCTTGGACAAGACACCACCACCAACTCAGTTGGCCAGTATTGTGATCAGGGTGCACGGACCGTTCTGATCTTCTCCATGAACAAGACACCACCACCCACTCAGTTGGCCGGTATTGTGATACCGATCTGCATCTGATCTGCTCCATGGACAAGACATCACCACCACTACCCGAGTGCATATTGAAATTTTTTTATTTTTAATTAAATTATTTTTTACAAATATATAATGAACCATGCGTATAATTTTATTTAGTTTTTATTAAACTCTCTAGTGATATTAAGCAATGGATCTTTTCACTAGAGAATTTAATAAAAAACTAAATAAAATTATACGCACACATAATCTTAATAAAAATCGTTCGAAAATTTCAAAGCAGAAGAAAAAACTCTACCCAACTTTTACGGCTACCTAAAATCCATAAGCCAAACATCCCATTACGACCTATAGTGAGCTATGCTGGTTCTCCTCTTTACCCTCTCACGATATCTTCAGTCATCTCTCCATTCCAGAAGCAACTAACTCACACAGTCACCAAAATCATAGTAGCTGTTGAAGCTATCAAAACCGATCAAATATCAAATGACAGCAGGATGGTTTCCTTCGATATAGAATCTCTCTACACCTCAATCCCACACGATGAAGCACTCCTGGCCCTCCGATCATTTCTTGAAATCCACCCAGAAATAGTTCTGCCTCTTTCTAAAGAAGCATTAATAGATTTAATCAAACTTTGTTTAGACCATAGTTATTTTAGTTTCAAAGACAGATTCTTCCGGCAAATTAAAGGCCTACCATTGGGCAACCCGATTTCATCTGCATTAGCCAACATATTTATGAACGAAATAGATGAAAAAATAATTAATTCAAACTAATTTAAAATAATTTTATGGCTACGATATATTGATGACATCTTTTTTGTCTAACAGAAATAGACATTGACAGCTCCTTACGTTTTCTCAATAGTCTCAAACCTTTTTTAAAGTTCACATATGAAAAAGAAAGCAATAATTCCCTAGCCTTTTTGGACATCCAGCTTAAAAGGAATCAATAAAACATCGAAACTTGCATATACAAAAAACCCACTCACACTGGAAACTATTTGAATTTCAGCTCCTTTGGCCCCATACATACTAAAATCGCCGTAGTGAAATCTCTTACCAAAAGAATAGAAACACACCACTCAAATATAAATAGTGCAACAGAAGAAAGAAATAGAATTTTCAAAGAATTAATAAATAATAATTTTCCTAAAATATTATTGAAAAAACATTTTTATAAACAGAGAAATATCCTTTCAAATAATAGTCGTGATCAGTCTTAAAAAAGATATTGCTCTATTCCATATAGCTACGGCTCAGAGAGAATTGCCCGAATTTAAAGAGATATAATTACAACATACCAATCTGCACAAAATCTTCGACAAATCTTACGCTACTCAGATACCAAAAATACTTCAAACCAATAAAATACAACCAATCTAATTTACAAAATACCAAAAAGATTTTTGGTCCCAATGGTTTCACGAAAAACCAAGAAATGGGTATTTAAGGCCAAACCAGCGTAAATACGCTTAACACATGTGAATTTATTATTTTTTTCTATTGTTTTTCATATATATATGTGTGTACCTAGAAAGGCACCTCTCCCTTTAAATATACATCAGAACAATACATTATATTGATCAGCCTGGTGAAAGACTTTACTGGTGGTGATGGAGAATGAACCCCAACACCCTATAAGAGGATCTTTCTTTTCTTTTTCTTATATTGACAAAAGTTACTATTTACGGGTTAACACAAAATACAATAGACTAGGGCCTAAAGTAATAGTAACTAAACACACAAAAGCGTACACTCAAAAGTACAACAAAAAAAAAAAGAGATAAATGAACTTACAATTGGTTAAATAAAATTTAAAAAACCGTACTTATCTTTATTGCTGCTTTGGTAGGGATCGGACCGGGGTTACACAGGGATGCGAGGAGATAGCCAGACACGGATATAGCACGCAGAGAACACTTTAAGCGTCTCCACACGATAATCCACCACACTCCTCTCGACTCCACTCCCAATACCATAGCCCCTTTATATATACAAACATGGCCACATTCGTCCAATGAGAAGGCGGGAGAGATTGGTTCACTATCAAACGATAACAAAATCCTTCCCACTGAAATCTGAGATAAGATTTTTAAAAATGCAAATATTTGTCAATATAATTTGACAATATTTTATTGTATAGTGAGTTTATAATTGTTTCTGTTCAACAATTGTAAATTAACACAATTATCCCTGGCAGGGATATCGCGTTTTGTGTGTTGTAATAAATAAAAATATTTACCTCTATAAAGAATCAATATTTGAATATAATAATTGTATGACACATTTTTTTATGATTTAGGTTCCCAAATATATATCTTTGGATTTAAAATTATTTATACTCAGATATATATAGGTTCTTTTGCACTTTTAAGACAACATTTTACACTTTGAAAACACCAAAAAAAAAAAAACCCGAATGTTTTTCATAAATAAATCAAACTTCTACTGTCCTTACTACAATAAAAATATTGGGAAGGCTTGGATCATCAGTGGTAAACCCTCCCAGCGGTTTCGCCAATTCAATCTACCAGACGGCTTCTTTAGAGCTCTAATATTGTATTGGATCATTCTGCTTTTATATGCTACACTGAAGGGTGGATTCTTATAAATGGTAATTAAGCAAACAATGGACATAAGGTTTTACCTTTAATGACAACATGTTACACTTTAATGACAACGTTATTCTCATTTTAATATATAACAACAATTTAACACTTTTTATGACATCTTTTCATTTATATAACAACACTTTATACACACACTTTAATAACATTTTTATTTTTGAACGGTATTTTTCGGTTTATAAAAATAATTTAACAATTATATACAATATAAATAGTTTTAGTGTTTTCATCGAGTTATCTTGATTGAAATTAGTTTATTTTAGACATTTTATATATTCGTTTTAATCAAGCATTAGAAATGAAACATTTGAGAGATTTTCTCAAGTAAAGCTAATCGCTGTTTAATAATCCGTTAAATGATACTGTTACGTCGTACCCAGACGCTGTTCGTGTTCTTTGTCTGATCAGGATGTCACAAAAATATCACACATGAGTTCGAAGAGATGCAGCAAAAGTTAGCGCTTTATTATACGTGGCACTAAACAGAAGGAATACAATAAGTGGGACTTGTCTTCAACCTCCCCGTCAGAAGAATTCTTGGTGCTGTGAATGTCACTCTTGTGTCCCGCTCCACACTGTACAAGTCCAGCCTGGGCTACACCGGCTTGTAGGCCACTCCGATGTCAGGCTCTCCTGGCACCGTCTTGCAAAGTCATCCACACTCCCGGAGACAACTCGCCACGTCTTCCACTCGCCGCAGATGTGACAAGACTGTCTTTTCACCCCCACGATTGAATGCCGTTTTTGGCCACTCAGTGTCCAGTTAAACTTGGCAGAATTACAAAATACTCCCGTCATAAATAGGTTGGCTTTGAAAAGAGCATAAACAGGGAGCGCGCGTTCGCGATTTTCACTTCTGATGCATCTGTATAAATGATTGTCTGCGACAGTTTTTTAAAATTTTAACTCCAAAGAGATTCGAGCTGAAAACCTAAAATTTTGGATTATACTTTATTTGAGATCATGAATAATCACAACAAAAATATCAAGACTTAACATCCAACAGTTTCCGAATTGAAACTTCATCGACAGACAGACAGACATCGTATTTGTATTGAGAGATGTGGATTCCTTTAATGCTTATTTAATGGGAGAGTTTTGGCAAATGTTTACCATCCTCCCATGAAACTTTATATTTTATATAGATGGGAATTTTTCCGGGAGGAAATTGATCTATAAAAAGCATAGGGCTCCTCTCCCGTAAAACTCAACTTCAAAACTAGACGCCATCTATTGACCGTCGCCGCAAACTATCGACCTCAGGTCGGTGACAAAGCCACAACACCAGCTTTGGCAAATTGAGAAGCGTCCACCTGGTGACCATGGTTTCGTGCTAATGGCCCTCGTCAGCCTAGGACGGACCATTAGCCTGAAACCATGGTCTCTAGGTGGACGCTTCTCAGTTGCCCAAAACTGGTGTTGTGGCTTTGTCACCGACCCGAGGCCGCTAGTTTACGGCGACGGTCAATAGATGGCGTCTAGTTTTGACGTCTATTTTGACGGGAGAGACGCCCTATGCTCTTATATATATCATAATATAAAGATAGGGAGAGAAAGATAAGGAAAATACATTCATGAAGATAAGGAAGCAAAGACTTTTATTAAGACATTGCGTCCTACATAGAGAGTTGTCACGGAGTCCATGGAAGACTCAATGTTAGAGAGAATCAATAATAGATTGTCGCGGCTATAAACATTCTTGGTGGAAACAAACATTGCGTGTTTTCTTGTCATTTTACATCAGTGACATATTTGCTGCTGAACTCTATAACTGGTCGCACGCGTAGACATGACTCTCATCGCTAGTGAGTCATAAAGATGATTGTAAATCTCTCATTTGTTACGGTGACATGCAAATATTTATATGTAATTCTACTGTTCTAAAAGCTTATTGCCATAGTTTGCTTAAATACCATTTCTAAGATTCCACACTTCAGGGTAGCATGTATAAGCAGAATCGTTCAATACAGTATTAGAACTCTAAAGAAGCGGTCTGGTAGATTGAATTGGAAAAACCGTTTGAAGGGTTTCCCACTGATGATCCAAGCCCTCCCAATATATTTTTCATCGCAGTAAGGGCAGTAGACAATATTGACAATTTAAACATTTTGTTGATTCTTCTAATCAATTGTTACAGAAAAGAATAAGATAAAATAAAGGGGTAGATAAAATGTAAGGAAATATATATATTTGTTTGATTAAAAAGGCATATATTGGATCAAAAAATCATTTATTTCACCAATATTTCAGTTGGCTGAACGCCAACCTTTATCAAGGTATTATAACATATTAATGTGTTTAATTAAAAAGGCATATATTGGATCAAAAAATCATTTATTTCACCAATATTTCAGTTGGCTGAACGCCAACCTTTATCAAGGTGTTATAACATATTAATGTGTGTCAACAACAAACTCAGCGCCACATAACGTCAACAGAATAAGTTAAAAAATATTGTTGCTCATATTCAATGGGGAGTATATATACAGTTGTATATTGTATATATATATAGTAGTAGGGTATATGTACAGTAAGGATAGTAGAAGTTTAAAATAACAATATAAACAGTAGCAATGCATTTCTTTATCCGTGAAAAATATAAGCTTTCGGATCTTTATAATCCTTCCACTGCATCCTGTGGATGTATTTAGATGCCCGTAGAAGGATTATAAAGATCCGAAGCTTGCACTTTGCACGAATAAAGAAACGCATTGCTACTGTTTATATTCTTATTTTATACTTTATATCAATTTTCTCTTTTAATAGAGAGAGAGAGAGAGAGAGAAGTTTGTTTTATGTGTAAAAGGGACATTTGTGTTTTAATGTTTTCATTTCTTATTTTTATTTAACAATTGCAGAATACACGCTATATCCACAAATCGGACATTTGCGTGTGAAATATATACATTTGAATGAAAAAAGAAAAAGTAGTTTAAAGGGATATATACATATTTACATATCAGTATGCAAATTGATTACATTAGTGGTCACTTATTTAGTTAAGTACATTCTGCAGAATTTGTTGAATCATTGGTGTATGTCCTTAGTGTAGACCACATGTTGCATATTTGTTATGGGAAGTTGATTTAGTTCCCTAAGGTCAGCGGTCAGTCAGTTAATAAGTGTCTGGGGTTCTGTTCTTCGCCTCCACACGAACATCCAGGTGATTCAGCTTTGCCAATTTTAAACAGGTATGAGTTGAAGTCGCCATGTCCATAGGTATTTGTATTTATCTGAAGTCTGGAGACTAATAGAGAATCCTATAGTGAACTCCATCTCGGCCACAACTGGCATTTAATACAAGGAGAGGACAAACACATTGTCATCTGCAGTGACTTACTTGGTGACTCATCACCAGCCACGTCAACGTTTCTATTGTAAACATCTTGTTTATGATGCATTAGCACGCCATCTGTTATCAAAATTCGAAACTATTATAGACGCGTATGATTCTTTTTGAAAATAAACAATTTCAACTGTCCTTACTGTAATGGAAAAATTATTTTATTCGTCTCCCAATCTATCTTGAGGACATAATGAAGAAGTTTAATAAATATTTAGCTTCCTTATGTAAAATACATTTGTTTTTATTGTTGTTTACACACAATAAAATTGTAAAACGACATTTGAAATACTATCCCGCATGTGTTTCGCTTCAACGAAAAATCAAAATTTATTTCAAGGAGAAACAACGATTATTCCTAACCTTTTGGATGAGGTATGAAAGGATGAATTGTGAAGAGTAATGATGAACTTGAAAATAAAAGTGTCCAGGGATGGGAAAATATGTCCAGGGTAGCCTCCAGTATTGTCCAGTTCCCATCCCTGGATACTTTTATTTTTCCGTTTATCATTACTCTTCACAATTCACCCTTTCATATCTCATCCAAAAGGTTAGAAATAATCGTTGTTTCTCCTTGAAATATATTTTGATTTTTCGTTGAAAAGAAACACATATGGGATAGTATTTCAAATGTCGTTTTACAATCATAAGCCGCATTATATTGTATTACACATTAAAATGTTATAATACCTTGATAAAGGTTGGCCTTCAGCCAACTGAAATATTGGTAAAATAAATGATATTTTGATCCAATATATGCCTTTTTAATTAAAGATTTGTTTTTATATGTAATAACTATCCTTTCAGTTTTTTTTATATTACCAAGATCAATCAACAGTTAACATAAATTAATACGAAGCAATTACATCCATATATAACCAATGGAAACATTAAGACGTGAGTGTTTCTTTCACTCATAAATGAAACATTCACTGTCCTTACTGGGATGAAGAAATATTGGTAGGGATTGGTTCATCAGTGGTGAACCCTCCCAGCAGTTTGGTATTTTTTTCTGATAGATGGCAGTGAGTTATCAGCTACAAGATAAGGAAGTGCCCTCTCTCATAAAGTGGAATAGGATGCTAAATTCCTGTTTACTTTCCATTATTTTTTTAATTAAATGGTTAGGATCTTTTTATCACAACCAGAATAAACATTAAGTTTCCAAATGTCTTCTTTTATTACCAACACTTCGAGGTTTCGGGTAAAACGACCCATCTACAGGAACACAATCATATTCCAGCTTATTCAAATCATCACTGGTGCATTGAAACAAGTAGAAGAACTTCAAAAACTCAATAGAAATCAACAAACAGCTTTAGAAAGACTAAGAAGTGGCCATATAAAAATCTTAATAATTTCAAAATGGACAAAAAACCTTCAATAACTGCTTGAAATGCAATAGTGCAGAAGCTTCTCCGGAACATATCATGCTCAGAACTGACAATAGAGAACCAATTTTCTAGGCCTATTACTACCATCGCAAAATTGAAGAGGAGAGGACTTCAGGAATTGGTTTAACCATGGAGATAAGCACCACCACTGTCATATTTGATATTCCTGTAGAAGTTATATCCGAAAGCTCGAAGTGTTGGTAATAAAGGAAGACCTTCATCCTTGAAGACTTCTTGTTGATTCTGACTCTCTTCTTAAGCATTAAAAAACTCGCCAAGAATGTGAGGTTATAAAATGTTAAGCTAGCAAGTATCTAGGGAATAAAAAAGAAACATATTTTATTATTACAATACACTTAAATTTGAGTCAAAAGCCGATCCATTAATTAAGATTATATAAAAGGGCGTACATGGATCTGTAAAGAAAAAAATAAAAAAAATAATTTTTTTTTTTCTCAAAATATTTCGAGAGATTGCTCCCTCTTTATCAATTTATTTCACAGTAAACTAAATTTACAAATTATTGTAGATCCCATGAAAACAATTCATGGTTTGGTTACCAAGGACAAATTTGTTTCCATGTGATCTACAAGAATTTGTAAATTAAGTTTACTGTGCAATAAATTGATAAAGGGGGAGCAATCTCTCGAAATATTTTGAGAAAAAAATTGTTTTTTTTTTTCTTTACAGATCCAGGTACGCCCTTTTATATAATTTAAAATTTAAATATTATTTTATATATAACATTATTTATTCCATTTTATGTATAAATCAGACACACCCAAATGTGTACAGTTTAAAACAAACTACATTCAACTATTGATTTAATTCTTATATTTATTGATTAATCAAGAATGAGTATTTGGCCAATTCTGGAATAATTAATAATCAACGATTAGCTTATATTTATTCCGATAGATGGCGCAAGCCATCAGCAACTTTTCCCGATAAGGAGATGCCCTTTATTATTATTTTTTAATTTATGGTGGTGGTGAAACCGCTGGAGGGTTCACCAATTTAATCTACCAGATCTCTTCTTAAAACTCGAATACTGTATTGGATCATTCTGCTTATATATGTTGCAATAAAGGATTGAATCTTAGAGATTGTATTCAAGAAATTTATGGAAATAAGATTTTAGGCCAGTAGAGTGAATCTGTATAATACCGGTGGTCGTAAAGCTGTATGTGTGTTTATATATACATAAGTTTTGAAAATAGAACAATTCATAAATAAATTTTTAATTAAAAAGGATATTGGATCAAAATATCATTTATTTTACCAATATTTCAGTTGGCTAAACGCCAACCTATCAAGGTGTCATAACATATTTAATGTTTGTTGTTGACACACATTAAATATGTTATGACACCTTGACAAAGGTTGGCGTTCAGCCAACTGAAATATTGGTAAAATAAATGATATTTTGATCCAATATATGTCTTTTTAATTAAATATACATAAGTATAAAGTGTATTAAGTTTTCTCACATAGTAATGTAAGTATTATTAAAGTATTATTTGAAGAAATAGAAAACACCTTGTACACGACTTCGCTGGCAACAACTGAGCGTCGAATAGCCTCATTGTGGAACTACGCGGGCGACCAAGTACTATAGCGTCCAGGCCTGCCGACTTGTCCTGTACTGGTGAACAGGGTCGACCGGGGGCCGCGGTCCCTGCTGGACACAGTAGATAGTCTTCTACTTTTCTGTGACCACCGGGATAGAAATCCTTCCAGACACGTTCTCTGGGAGGTGGTTTTTCCAGGTACAATATCCAAGCACTTTTGGATACCGTCACTTGGCTTATGAGTTGAACAGGATAGCAGCGAAGGGTATGCTTCGCATGCCGGCCTATGGACCGGAAGATCTGGGAGGCCAACTGCTTCTAGGATGTACTGTTGGTGCGCTCGGTGCATGGAGAATGCATCATTCCCTTGGCTAGGTGACTGGAAAAGGACCGGCTTATGGACCGAGAGGTCTGGGAGGCCATATTGCTCCTAGGATGTACTGTTGGTGTGCCACGGGATTATATAAAGTGTCACTTCCTTGTTAGCTCAGCTGACCGAATGGTTGAGTTGTCCGTGTTGTTTCTCTTCGATCTTGTCGCCCCACCAATTCTGGAGTGATTTGACCACATGGCCTTCCAGCCGCGGCAATCAGACAATAAAGACGAGTGTTTAGCGGCGAGAGCGGACGTTGAATAAAACATGTCATTACCTCTGGAGGTTTCAAGACACCGGCCTTGAGGACGACCCAGAATCTTCTCCGCTGGTGTCGTGCCAGACATTACCCCAGCGGATGGATACCGGAGTATAGAGCGAGCATACGGTTTTACGGGTTATTAACCAAAGTGTATGAATTTCAAGCCCAAAAATGAATGTTGCAAGCAGACAAACCGCAATGCACAATAGCAAAGTACCAAGGTGCTGCACACCACCAAGGTTGGTCAAAAAAGTTAGATTCCCCAGGCCAGGAAAGATAAAAGAAAGACAAGTGTTGATTAGATGAGAAGGTTAAATAAAACGGGAATAATTCAACAAGTGCTGGGAAAAGATAGATTTTCTTTTCGTAAAAATTTTTTAAAAAGTTTTAGGTTAATTAGAAACTGAGGTCTTATATCAAGGATTAGTAGTGAGGGTACCAGTACTAAGACAACCAACCACAAAAGTACTGGAGTATAGTCACAACTTGTTTTGATTTGCACAGAGTAACCTTCAATTGTCTCTCTTTGTCTGCTCACTTATCTCTCCGCCAATACCAGACGGTAGTACAACAACAACAGCTCATTAGGACATTTACGTCCTGTAAGGACCCGACATACATCATTTTCACGGAGAAAGGGGAAAAAAACATAAACAAAGGAGAGAAGGGAAAATGAAAAAGAAATCAAAGTATTCAACATAACTATACAAATTAACTATGGAAGGAAATTGTTCTGTAATTTTAGTTCTTAGAGATTACCTTGTTCTCTAACGCTTTATGAAAGTTAAACAATTCTATCGCTATATATTTTTTTCTCGGACATTATTCTGATTAGCTGAACTGGGTTCACGTAGACTTGGGTTCTTTAAGATCTTATTCCGTTCCTCGTTAACAATAGTACATTCAGAGATGTAGTGGGTCATTTTCAGACGGTAATAATGATTTTTTAAATCCAGTTTATAACACGCCTGAATATTTAAATAAAAATTTATTCACATAGAACTCTAGTATCTCTTGGGTGATTTGTTGAAAATTTATTTTTCTGTTATCTCAAATGATGAACAAAAACCAAGTACTTCATGTACAAAACATCGTTAACTCTGTCTAACTGCTGACTGTAAAGTTCCAAGTTTATGGATTCACCAAATGCAAATAAACACCCGTGCAATGTTTGCGGCTGTTTGCTGGGTAGCTTTTCCTTCACCTACTTTGTCTATTTCTTGACTGTTTCTCTAAGCCTATTTCAAATTTCATTGTAATAGTATCAATTGGTTTGATAATTCGCGATTAGAATTTTAACATTACACATCACATTACTGTCTAACAAAAAATATATTAACAGAATTATAAAGAAATAAAAATAAACGCATTCAAAATTCAACTAAAAGTGTTATCTAAAAATTAAATTTAAAATCAAACTTATATCAACGTAACACATACTCAAAATAGAAGATAATTAAACAAAAAATAAGAAAAAATCAAATATGCGAAATAAACTCTGAGAGAAGAATTACAAAAACTATAACAAGACTTAGAACAAAACACTATAAAGGAATGAAAATACATCCAGATGGCACAAGAACCTATAGGACATGCAACAACTGTCCTGGTGTGGAACTAACACCTACCCACATATTCTCATGCCCAGCAATGGCCGCAGCCTTGCAGAAAATTGACATGGACACAGAGCAGCAGCTTTACACACCCAAGATAGTGGACATTGCTGCTGCTGTGATAGAGATGTACGGAGACATCTGAGACTCTTCATTGGACACGACGACAACAACAATACAGTATACACACCCAAGATAGTGGACATTGCTACTGCTGTGATGGAGGTGCATGGAGACATATTAAACTCTTCATTGGACACGACAACAACAACACACTCAAAGCTTTTACCTAACCTATAAACTAAATATATGTGAAAATAATTCACAAATTGTGTGTATGAAGTATCTTTAAAATATTGAGAAAGGAAGTAAGACATAAGTCAAGCGAGCATAATGAACAAATACTATAACCAAAATATAAAAGAATATTTTCATATTAGTCTTAAACAAAAGAGTTTTTTTTCCAATAGCAATGTCCCCAACCAACCAATAGAAATATAGTCCACGTTCTAACCCTTGTACTTGGACCAATTATTTATATATTTATTAATCAACCAGGCGCGATATTGAAATATTTGCGCCTATTACATAGGAAACAAACAAAAAACAACAAACAAATTAGAATATTAAATATTTACAAATTTACATGTATTAATCGACAGAGTTCATAAAATGTATATAGACACAAAGTGGCTGATGCAAGAGAGTTAAATGATTTAGATCAGGGAACAAACGATGTCTCACTTCTGTAAAGTTCGGACAGTCATAGATAAGGTGAAGTTTGTTCAGTTTCTTCGCAGGAACAATTTGGTGTTTCTGATAGACCTCTTTTATGTAAGTATTTTTGTAATTTTCCGTGTGATGTGACAAATTGAGTGGCTATAAAATTTGGATGGAACTATGTAGGAATTCCGTTTGGAAAAATAGTGCGAATTGTGTAATTAGCATTAGAAATGGATTGATACAAAGGATTATCATAATAATAGCTTTTTCTTTGTCATTTATTTTTGTATTTATCTTGGTAAATTTTGCTTTTTAGTTTGTATTTTATTGATTTATAGTTGAGATAGTATGTAATTGAAAGTATGTTATGTAATTTTTCTCATTTATATACTTAAACTCCATATCAGACATATCATATACTTCATTAATATTTCTTTCCTCCAGCTATGGATTTGCATCTCTTAAATTATCCTCTATGATTATTATTTTTTCACAAATAGTTAAATTACTCATTTGCATGTTTTTCTATATTTATGTAAATAATATGTGTATATATATTCACTACAGCCATCAGTATCGTTCATAGTGTCGTTTTATCTTGCCTGTTGAAGGGTTTTTGCCCGAAAGCTTGCGTCGTCGAGATAATTAAAGAAACTTGTCTTCTTTCATTTTGTTAATCGCTACAGTTGATATAGTATTTTATGAAATGGAGCTCCATATTGTCAATATGTAACGCACAAAGAAAGCCCTAGCTATATAGTTGAACACTAGATACACACATTTCTATACAGTTATACATTCAATTTCCCCATCTATCTATACAAATTTGTAACAATTAATTTTAAAGATAAAATACATCTCCTGACCATGCAACTAAAAGTTTCAGATGGCTTACGCCATCTGTCAGAATATATACACATACTTATTTTTAAGAAAAAGGCATCTCCTTATCGTGCAAATGAAAGTTTCTGATATTTATTCCGATAGATGTGGCAAGCCATCAGCAACTTTCAGTTGCACAATAAGGAGATGTCTTTTTCTTAAATTATGGACCTTAACCCAGTACAATATCACATTTGTACTATTTTTTCATACTTATTTTTATAAATTTAATTGTCATCTATCGATAAAATGTGTAACAAATAAATTTACTGGCAATGTGTTTCTTTTCAATAATATCATCAAATATTATCTCTACAGACCTTACTGCAATTTTCATTCAATAAAATTCTCATTCAATAAATTATATCATTGCAGTAAAAGGTCTGTTGAGATAATATTTGATGTTATTATTTAAAAGAAACACATTGAAGCCCTCTCATTCAATAACTTATATCATTGCAGTAAGGTCTATAGAGATAATATTTGATGATATTATTGAAAATAAGAACATTACCAGTAAATTTATTTGTTACACCTTTTATATACTTATAGAATTCTTATAAATCTCTGCACAGAAATTTCGTATTCACGTGGGCTAGAGGGAAATCATTCCCCTTGAGCGGCAGTTTGAAATACGTGAAATCGACACTATCTATAAGTGGCGTTCCTTTAGCCGAAATAAGGAAAATATACGACATATATCGGTCATCATTTCAAAAGCGCTCTTTCGCCAAAGTAATTGCCTGCTGGGGATAGCATGGGGGAATGGAGCAAGAAGATGGGGCAAGGTTTGGCCAATATGGCTTGGAGAGGAGGCCGTATACTGACAGCTTTCACCGCTATATATCAGATTGGTTCTGCTTAACCTCATCAGTATCGTTTCTTTTAAATATTTTAACACTTTATAAATATTTTCACGAGAGGAACAACGTTATACACACACTTTAGTAACATTTTTATTTTTGAACGGTTATTTTTCGGTTTTTAAAATATTGCAGCGAGGTTTATTTATTTACATAATTTTAAGGTACAGCCTACTCCACGCTGACGAGCGCCAACAGCGCGAAATGCGTTCGTGGATGGCTTTTCTTAATTTATCAAGAAATTGGGTTGACCAAATATCAGGGAACAGGTTAAATCAATGTTTAGTTGATTTCTGTTCCACCAGATGGCGCTCTGCCTTCTGAAAAAGCACATGTGCTCCTGGTCAGGCTATGCCTTTTTTATTTTCAATATAAATTTATAGACAAATGTAAAGGCATATATGTATGACAGCGCAAGTGTCCCTAGAGGGACTTTGAATTGAAATAAAATAAATATAAAATACTTTTGACGAAGTTAATTGAGAAACATATTAAAACAAACAAAAGGAATATGTTTGTAAAATAAGTAATCAGAGATTCAGTTTCCTCCATAGTACATATTTCTTGGAAGTATCGTTTGTGATAGTGCGGAAACAAGAGAGAGCCATTACCACCTCCAGGGTAGGTCACGCCAGGGGCCTCCAGGGAAATAAGCATCAGCCACACATCAACGCCCTTTCCTTGTCTCTGAGAACCGCTACTGTCCTGCAGCTCCATCAGGCCCCTCATACGGGAGGCCTTCAACATCATACAGCAACCACCCGACCTGCAGGGCTACTGGCTCTTCTGTCAAGGGCTGGATGACAACGCCATCCTCGCGTCTGCCAAGTCATCCATACACAGGTTCTTTCTGAGCCTTGAGATGAGGGGAGAACGTGACTTACTGTCTGGAGGAGAACTATTGGTCGTTGTCTCCTGGACTGTACATAACTGTATATATTTTACTCTTTTATTTAATCCCTCTTTTTATAATTATTATATACTACTACCATTGACTTGTGTATGAGGTCAATAAAATAATTTTATATCTCAAATCTGAGAACAGAGATTTGTCCAAAATAAGTTAGGAGACATTATTATAGATAATACAATATAATGCGGCTTATGGATGTAGAACGAAGTTTGAAGTTTTCCCATCCCTGGATACTTTTATTTTTCCGTTTATCATTACTCTTCACAATTCATCATTTCATACTTCATCCCTAAGGTTAGAAATAATCGTTATTTCTCCTTAAAATAAATTTCGATTTTTCGTTCAAAAGAAACATTTGCGGTATAATTGTCAAACTTCCTTTTTATAAGTATTTAAAAAAAAAAGAGTTGACAATCGAACACATTCCTTAAATTTTTTAAACAAATTTATTAATCAACCAGACGCGCGATATTGAAATATTTGAGCATATTAGATAGGAAACAAAAACAAATTAGAACTTAGAATATTAAATATTTACAAATTTACATGTATTAATCGACAGAGTTCATAAAATGTATATAGACAAAGTGGCAGATGTAAGAGAGTTAAATCATTTAGATCAGGGAACAAACGATGTCTCACTTCTGTAAAGTTCGGACAGTCGTAGATAAGGTGAAGAGCAGTTTCTCCGCAGGAACAATTTGGTGTTTCCGATAGAGCTCTTTTATGTAAGTATTTCTGGAATTTTCCGTGTGATGTGATAAATTGAGTGACTATAAATTCTGGATGGAACTGTGTAGGAATTCCGTTTGGAAAAAATAGTGCGAATGAATTCCTTGTTATTCGAAGCATTAGGTAGTTCATGTATTGGAGAGAAACACTTTCTGAGGTTTGGGAAATTGGTTAAACCTATTTGATTGAGCCTATTATTAAACGGATTTGTTGGGGTTGGGGTTAAGAAGTTTCGGCGTAATGTTTTGGGCCAAATAGTTGTCGATAATCGGCTCACAACCATTTCAGTAAAATTTGCCTTCTGCTCTTATTGTTGTTGAAGGGAATGTGACGAAGAGAAAGTGTTTTGCCTCAGTACTAGATCTGAAGTCAACCCAGGTGTCTCTCTACCCGGAAGTCTGAAAGCACACTTGTCATTCATCACGGAAGCAATATTGAAGATGGGTTACATAATGAATCGTTGCAGGTAATAAAACTGGAATGTGGAAATTCAAATATTAACATTTTTAATTGGGATATTTTTTGTTTTTAA
>CP092881.1:72923108-72965368 GCA_030710605.1 Cordylochernes scorpioides
AAAAAAAAAACCGCAAAACGAAACGACGCAAAGCGAGGTATTGTGTACAATATTACAGCGGTATGGTAGATTAAACTGGCGAAACCGCTGGGAAGGTTCACTACTGATGAATCAGGCTCTCCTATTATTTTATCATTGCAGTAAAGACAGTAGAAAATTGTTTTATCTAAAAAATAAACATAGGCGTCAAAATAGTTTGAATTTCTGATAACAGATGGCGCTCTAATGTTATTATTAGATAGCCGATCATAGATTTGGTATATCATATAACAACAGCCATCAATATGAAGAAAATTGAACAAAAGTGAAATTGCACTGGGATAAGGTGGATACATTAAGACATCTCCTGATTGTGCAACTTAAAGTTTCTTGCGCCATCTGTAGGAATTGATATCAACTAATAGATGATTTTTTTAACGATTAGTTGATATTTATTGCTATAGATGGCGCAAGCCATCAGAAACTTTTAGTTTCACGATCAGAACATGCCTTAAGCCATCAATATGTTCAATTAAAGACATATAAAGAAAGAGAAATCTATCCAAGATTTCAGCCCTCCACAATTCTTGGTGTCCATTAGTGACACATTGATGTCCTGCCGAGGTCACCAAGATCTCGACTGAAGAATGCAACCAGACGATGACATTGCACCATACTTGATGGACAGCTGATCCCTACACAATATAGGTCGCTCTTTTCTTTAAGAAATCTTTACTAATAAATAAAAATGTGCTTTAATTAAAATATTTTTCTTACTTGCTTTCAAATTATCGGAAATTAGAAGGAAACTGTATGTCTGTGATAGTAACTTGAAATAGAAGGAAATTTTAACAACGACGATATAGTGATAAAACAATTGAATACCCAATCTTTTGTTATAGATAACTTCTACAACATTGAATTTATAAGAAATTCAAACTATTACGTACGTTTCTTTTTTAAAAATAAAACAATAATGGGCCATTTATACATAGAAAATGAAAACATTGAGGCATGAATGTTTCTTCGACACATAGAACAAACTTCTACTGTTAATACATTCAACACACACAGCTAGCTGCTAAATTCTTCGGGAAGAAAATAGAAAAAGCCACGCTGGTGTTTGCGGATGGAATATTGTCGTTCAACGACGCGTTTAAAAGCGATTGACCGCGATATCGTCGACGCAGCCTCTCGACGTGTGGACGTCTACGGATCGGAACTGCGATTGTCTGCAGCATCTTGACGGCGACTCTCTCTCCCGGACATTGGCGACTGTTATCACCCGTAAGTACTGTGGAGATCTGTTGTTTATTTAATAAACTGCACACAACACACACATGTGTGCCAATGTTTTCATTTCCTATATATAGATTTGCTTTATATTACTATATATTCCTTTTCCCATGTACGTCCATTGTAATGGGCCACAACGTTCGATCACCAATAAAATGATATTACTATATATATCCTTATTAAATACTGATTAGAAAATAATTCCCTTAGATATAAATCAATAATTTTTCAGCCAGTAGTAGTTCTCGAGTTTCTCCCAGCGTGCCTTCTTATTTCAGGAACAATGTCTTCTTCTTCTTTCTTATCTCCACTCAATCAAATTAGGGCATCAAGCTTGTAAAGCTTGATATCATGACTGGGTGAAGTAGAATGCGTCTGCCTTTGTCATTAAGACTGGGAGCACTACTCAGTAGCAGGCCGATTTAGCTCTAAAATAAATGGCCGCCTCTGACATGAGGAACAGACGCCATGTGCAGCCGCTCCTAACATGGAGTACAAACGCTGCTCATCCTGTATCCCTGGATTAGGAGCCCTTACAGGGTACTATCAGCCGGCCCAGCTGAACCCAGGTTTTTTAGCGAGCTTGTTACTGCTCCCCCTCCTCCTTTTTCATCCGGGCTTGGGACCGGCAAAGGCGGAGTTAGGAACAATGTAAAGATGCAAATAAGACACTTTTCGAATTGTTTCTTTCAAAATAGCCTATTATGACAATGCCATTATGCAAAATAATAAAACCATTATCTCTTGTTGCATAACTTAGAATAAAACTTGAACACGCATTCTATAGGCAATCAAGTCACCCCATGCACCATCGAAGTTTTTACCTATTTCAAGGTCAAAAGACTCATCTACTATCTGTTAGCTGAAATATCCGTGTGCTGAAAGACACAAATCAAGTGGACATTTTTAAAACGGATCAGTTTCAACTGTCAATAGTGTCCTAGAAACTTGTGAATTTATATAAAAGTCAGAATGGTCCTGTGAAGTAATAATTAAGAAAATACATCTCCTGATTGTGCAACTAAGAGTTGCTGATGGCCTGCGCCATTTGTCGGAATAATTAACTATAATAACAATATAAATGCCAACTACTCGTTGATTCCGACAGAGGGTGTGCAGTGAAGCAGTTCCTCGATATGTGTCCAGACAGTGTCCCATTCTGGAAGTTGACAAGAAACATGTCGTCCTAGTCGGCGACGTCTAACTGAGCGTCATGACGTCACTCACTGGTATTTTTACCCTCTGTTACCTCCACGGTCAGGTATAAAATGAGCATTATTTCCCTGTAAATTACGTCAACTTTTTTCCTTTACGAATTTAAATTGGCGTTTCAACCTTCCGAGCCAAGTGAAACATTGGTTTGACATCTACAACTATTGTATTGAAACGTGCGCTTGTTTCAAGTTTAAAAAATCTTCTATGATACGGCGTTTTTAATGTATTGTCTCTTTGTAATGTGGTGGTGGTGCTTATCTCCATGGTTAAACCAATCCCTGAAGTTCATTCTACTCATTGTAATGTAGAGAGATTAAGATGAATAAGATAAAATTATTGCATTTATTTTCACTCTATATATATATATTATATCCTTTCTCTCTGCCTTTTCCCCCGATTTCCCAATAAGATTTTCTACCATCACAGTTGGCATTCCAAAGATTCTTCTGTGTTTCATTAAGGCTCAAACCACGTTTAAATTATACCTCGATTTCTTTACTACAATTCTTAAACCTTTACGAGAGATTGAAGTAAAATACAATTTCTAATAGAGAATTTTCTGAATACAATCTTAAAAGAAAATAAGACCTAATCCAAATAATTTATTAGTGTGTGACGTTTCGACAACAACATTGTCACCATCATCAGACAAAAGAATAAATTAGAAAAAAATATTACAGCAAGTTATTAAATAGTATTATTTAACTGATAACAGTACTATTTAAGAACTTGCTGTGATATTTTTTTCTCATTTATTCTTTTGTCTGATGATGGTGACAATGCTGTTGCCGAAACGTCACACACTAATAAATTATTTGGATTAGGTTTTATTTTCTTGTATTATAATCTATAATCCAAATTGTGCTTTATCACGAATACAATCTTTTTGTTTTCTATGGTCACTTTTGTTTGGATCAAATATGTAGCCACCTTGGTGATATAACCTCGGGAGAATGACCTTGTTGTGGATAAATTGTCAAAGTATAGAAGGGGCGGGGTACAGAGGTTTTAAGTAGAAAATCGATTGCAAGATTTGTGGATAGACAGACAAACAGAGAGACAGGGAAACAAGTTAAACAAAAGCTTTTAAAAATACCATTGCTCACCGCCACCCTACAATATTCATAAAATTTCAATTCCTCCTCAGGTAGAAGCAGCTTCACCTCTTCTGATGCATTCACACCCTTTAGTATGGTTGCACAGTGTTTTGTTATATGTAGTTTTTGTTTAAAATTTTGGTTACCAAACACATGTATATAAAATGTTGCAAATAAAATTTTATTGTCTCATATTAAAACTAAGTCATTGTTATTTCTGTTGACCATACACACATAGCTTGTTGGAATATCTGAACTGACATGGAGAGTATGCAATTCCTTGAAATTATATGTATGTACCTCTACAGACCTATAAGCTTATGTTCATAGTTCACTAAACACCCCTAATCTGTTTTCCATAATTTTCTCCTCAGGTAGAAGCAGCTTCACCTCTTCTGATGCATTTACACCCTTTAGTATGGTTGCACATTGTTTTGTTATATTTGTAGTTTTTGTTTAAAATTTTGGTTACCAAACACATGTATATAAAATGTTGCAAATAAAATTTTATTGTCTCATATTAAAACTAAGTCATTGTTATTTCTGTTGACCATACACACATAGCTTGCTGGAATATCTGAACCTCCTTCCATCTGACCTGACATGGCGAGTATGCAATACCTTGATATTATATACGTATTATATAATCTAAAATTCAAATATTTTATTTTTAAAAACATATATTTTATTTCCATTTATTGGGTGTTCTACATTTTTGACCATAGTTAAAAAAAAAACTTTGATTATTGTTTTAAATATGTATAGTTAACATACCTTCTTTTTTAATTTACTAATATAGGATTTATTTTATAATTCTATATATATAATTGTGATAAATATTTAATGTATAATTTGCTTCAAGTAATAGAAAATAAAAACTACTCGATAAGTGAATAACTATCTTTCCTATTTTAACGACTGCACCTTCAATTCTCTATCTTTTCAATAAAACATTATATTCATAACAATTAAGTCGACAGGATTTTTAAATTGTGATTATATTTACATCTTAACCTATTAATGATAGCTATAAGCTTATGTCCATAGTTCACTAAACACCACTAAGCTGCCTTCCATAGTAAATACAGGGTTTATAAGAAATCCAATACAATAGTAGAGCGGTCTGGAGATTAATTTGGTGAAACTGCTGAGAGGGTTCACTGCTGATGAGCCAAGCCCTCTCATTCAATAACTTTTATCATTGCAGTAAGGTCTGTAGAGATAATATTTGATGATATTATAACAAAGAAACACATTGCCAGTAAATTTATCTGTTACACCCTCTCATTCAATAACTTATATCATTGCAGTAAGGTATGTAGAGATAATATTTGATGATGTTATTGAAAAGAAACACATTGCCAGTAAATTTATCTGTTACACCCTCTCATTCAATAACTTATATCATTGCAGTAAGGTCTGTAGAGATAATATTTGATGATATTATAACAAAGAAACACATTGCCAGTAAATTTATCTGTTACACCCCTCTCATTCAATAACTTATATCATTGCAGTAAGGTATGTAGAGATAATATTTGATGATGTTATTGAAAAGAAACACATTGCCAGTAAATTTATCTGTTACACCCTCTCATTCAATAACTTATATCATTGCAGTAAGGTCTGTAGAGATAATATTTGATGATATTATAACAAAGAAACACATTGCCAGTAAATTTATCTGTTACACCCTCTCATTCAATAACTTATATCATTGCAGTAAGGTATGTAGAGATAATATTTGATGATGTTATTGAAAAGAAACACATTGCCAGTAAATTTATCTGTTACACACCCTCTCATTCAATAACTTATATCATTGCAGTAAGGTCTGTAGAGATAATATTTGATGATATTATAACAAAGAAACACATTGCCAGTAAATTTATCTGTTACAACCCTCTCATTCAATAACTTATATCATTGCAGTAAGGTATGTAGATATAATATTTGATGATGTTATTGAAAAGAAACACATTGCCAGTAAATTTATCTGTTACACCCTCTCATTCAATAACTTATATCATTGCAGTAAGGTATGTAGAGATAATATTTGATGATATTATAACAAAGAAACACATTGCCAGTAAATTTATCTGTTACACCCTCTCATTCAATAACTTATATCATTGCAGTAAGGTCTGTAGAGATAATATTTGATGATATTATAACAAAGAAACACATTGCCAGTAAATTTATCTGTTACACCCTCTCATTCAATAACTTATATCATTGCAGTAAGGTCTGTAGAGATAATATTTGATGATATTATAACAAAGAAACACATTGCCAGTAAATTTATCTGTTACACCCTCTCATTCAATAACTTATATCATTGCAGTAAGGTATGTAGATATAATATTTGATGATGTTATTGAAAAGAAACACATTGCCAGTAAATTTATCTGTTACACCCTCTCATTCAATAACTTATATCATTGCAGTAAGGTCTGTAGAGATAATATTTGATGATATTATAACAAAGAAACACATTGCCAGTAAATTTATCTGTTACACCCTCTCATTCAATAACTTATATCATTGCAGTAAGGTATGTAGATATAATATTTGATGATGTTATTGAAAAGAAACACATTGCCAGTAAATTTATCTGTTACACCCTCTCATTCAATAACTTATATCATTGCAGTAAGGTATGTAGATATAATATTTGATGATGTTATTGAAAAGAAACACATTGCCAGTAAATTTATCTGTTACAGCCTCTCATACAATAACTTATATCATTGCAGTAAGGTTTGTAGAGATAATATTTGATGGTATTATTTAATAGAAACACATTGCCAGTAAATTTATTTGTTACAAATTTTAATGGAGAGTATGTAACTAGGGAAGCTTAGTCTTCTGTTACCTACCATAGTGTACCACGTAGATGACCCCCCAATCAGAATGAGGAGAAACATCCAAATGTAAGAGAATTCTCAGAATCTATTTCTGAAATATTTCGTGGCTTCTACTGGTCGTTGTCTCCTGGAGCCCTGGTTTGATGCCCCCATTGGGGGGGGGATGCTGAACGTATCAAATTATTATGAGAATCATAAACCTTTTATATGAGTCCGGTTACATCGTCTGATGTCTCTTTCGACACAGCTACTTGGAAGATCCCTGACTTGTCCTTACTTCTGCAGAAATGTCCGCGTACAAACTTGATTGCAGCTTAGTTATATAAAACATATCTGCAAAGAACTTACGTGAATTTTTAAAAATTTACGAATAAATTTATGTGTGAAAATATCTATTCCGCCACATATTGTTACAAAGTATTTATTATTTTATTAACAGAGTATCTACCTATCCCCCGATTTACACGGTACTTGTTTTACACGTTTTCGCTTTTACACGGTTTTCCAAATAAGTTTTTTTTTTGTTTTTATCGCACTATACTAAAATGCGATATTCTACTCTATACTACCTATGTTGAAAAGAATATTGGGAGGCTCTGATTCATGAGGGGGCGAACACCTATTCAGATTTGGCAGTTTAATATACACCTATCCCTCGATTTACACGTTTTTCTCAGGAACGTATCTACCGTGTAAATCGGGGGATAGGTGTATATTTATTATTTTATTAACAGAGTATATCAATTTTTGATACTCTGTTAATAAAATAATAAATACTTTGCTACATAGCACATGTAAAATTAGGAAAGACAAACTTCAGGATGACACAGCAATTTATTTAAGGCAAGCACAAACTATGAATGGTAAACAAAAGATAAGAAATGAGGGAAGTTTACAGAGTAACAAAATCTAAATATTAAAATTGTTACTCTGTTAATAAAATAATAAATACTTTGCTAGAGTAATATTTACTAAAAATGAAGAATATTATTAGAATATGGAGGGAGGGTAACCCCAGCTGGGTGTTGACGACATATCGCCGTGTTGTGTCGTGGCGACAATCAAATGGTCCGATCATCAAAGGAAATCTCGGACCATAACTCCCGGTTATCGGGCTGTGTGGGTCTCCGCCCGCTGTCCTGGACGTCTTCAGACTTCGCTGGTCATCGGGACTCGAAGCATGACTCATCACTGAAGACGATTATTATTATTTGATTATCCCTAATACACGTGGTACAGGCCATGATAATCATTGTGGGTAGAAGTGGGCGACTGCTTTTACTGTAAGTGCACCACATGTCTACACACGTGAAAAGCAGTTCGACTTTGCACTTACAAATAAATATGCCAGAGCCCCATTTGGTTACTTGCACTCGCTGGTGGGGTTGGACTTTTGCAAGAATAGGGAGTTATTGGAGCATTTTTTTTTTTTAAATCAGAGAAAAGTGCCCAATGCGGGAATCGAACCCGGGTCTTAGCGGTCGAAAACAACGGTTTATACCAGCCTTCCACTGACCCCCCAATTATACGCCGGTCAGTCAAATCTCAGGTTGAATGCACTCTGCCCCACTGTAAACGTCAGTGCAATGGTCGCCATGAGCTCAGCAACTTCTTTATAACCCGACTATTAATGATCCTTGTTACATCCAGGTGTCACAAGAACCTACAGGACAATTGTCCTGGTGTGGAACTAACACCTACCCACATATTCTCATGTCCAGCAATGGCCGCAGCCTTGCAGAAAATTGACATGGACTCAGAACAGCAGTTTTACACACCCAAGATAGAAGACATTGCGACTGCTGTGATGGAAATGCATGGGAACATCTGAGGCTCTTCATTGGACACAAAAACAACAATACAGTATACACACCCAAGATAGAGGAAATTGCGACTGCTGTGATGGAAATGCATGGGAACATCTGAGGCTCTTCATTGGACACAACAACAACAATACAGTATACACACCCAAGATAGAGGAAATTGCGACTGCTGTGATGGAAATGCATGGGAACATCTGAGGCTCTTCATTGGACACAACAACAACAACAATACAGTATACACACCCAAGATAGAGGAAATTGCGACTGCTGTGATGGAAATGCATGGGAACATCCGAGGCTCTTCATTGGACACAACAACAACAACAATACAGTATACACACCCTAGATAGTGGACATTGCGACTACTGTGATGGAAATGCATGGGGACATCTGAGGCTCTTCATTGGACACGGCAACAACAACAATACAGTATACACACCTAAGATAGTGGACATTGCGGATGTATGGGGACATCTGAGGCTCTTCATTGGACACAACAACAACAACTATACAGTATACACACCCAAGATAGAGGAAATTGCGACTGCTGTGATGGAAATGCAAGGGGACATCTGAGGCTCTTCATTGGACACAACAACAACAACAACAACACAGTATACACACCCAAGATAGAGAACGACTGCTGTTATGGAAATGCATGGAGACATCGGAGGCTCTTCATTGGACACAACAACAACAACAATGATCCTTGTGGTCACTGATGTACAGTTACAAGATGACTAGTGACTACTGATGAATATGGGACCTGGAGATTGTCTGGTATCACGCTCTCAGTCGTCTCTAGGTCGACTGCTGCCTTCTTGGTTCAGTCATTCCTGCCAATGCCGAATAGTCGCAGCGCTTCTATCCAAGGTCGAGTGACCATCCCACCAGCTCAACCAGCCTCTTAAAGCACAATTACCTCTTTTAATTGCTAAATATGTACTATTTTGTATGGTTATACTGTCTATGTAGGAATATAGAATAAAATTCGCAGTGACGATATGATTATGGAATTGAAATTTATCTTTTCTTTTGTTCAGTTGCCAGTTCTTTTGTTCAGTTGTTCAGATGAGATACACTGCAGCGCTAAATTTTCACATATTGGCCATCAAAATGAATAATTTCCATGTTCAACTGAAAACATTTGCATAGTCATTTTTACCATCTGCTTAACTCTCTAGTCCGTTCACCAAAATTAATAATTTGCATGTTCAGTTGAAACGTATTTGTATGTTAAAATTTATCCCATTTGTTTAACTTTCTAGTACGTCGTTTTTGTATGTGAATATATGTGTGTCTTGGAGTTTATTCATGAATCGCATTTTTCGGTGTGGATAGGAAATTGAGAAGTTCTCTATGTGCGGGTAACAGAAATATTCCTGAAGTTATCAACAATTCACTGTATATGTGCGCCTTAAAACATTAGGTTTGACTTCAACCATAATTGGTGCTGTGGCTCTTTCAGTGATCTGAATTTTCGCCCTTTACCCAATGAATATCAAATACTTCAATCAGAGTTTCCATAATTTTTCTATGGCCCTTCCAAAAAATAATTTTGATCGAAAGAATGATCAAAAGAGGTTCAAAATAATATCAACACAACTGACCTTTTTCTGTTTTTAATTTTTTTTTTCACATAAACAGTGTGATTACGCAAATTTGGCCTTAAATACCCATTTCTTGATTTCTCAGGAAGCCTTTTGGACAAACATTTTGGTCGTTGAGGTACAGCCTGCATCACCCTGACGAGAGCCAACAGCCTGAAACGCGTTCGTGGTTGACTTTTCTTGATTTATCCAAATTTGGCCTGATTTGGCCAAATATCAGGGAACAAGTTAAATCAACGTTTAGTTTATTTTTGTTCCACTAGATGGCGCTCTGGCATCTAAAATGCTCATGTAAACGGTCAGGAAATTCCTTTTTTTTTTTTTTGTTTTTGATATAAACACCTGACCTTTTCTCGTTCTTTTTAATTTTTTTCATCTATATATAAATAGAAGTTGATATATTTCTGTCTGTCTAAAATCCGAGATTTACCCGGCCAATTCAGATTCAGTTTTCATTATATCATCATATTTTTGCGCAGTTTAAAGCACATAAACACCAATACTCTATGTATACTTTAACTGGCAAATCTGCATAATTATGAGTTATAAAATGATTCTATTATAATGATATTGATTTTCTATCATCACTCTTTTTACTAGTACTTTCTCTATTATTTATAGTACTAAAAATGCTCCAATGGCCCCCGATTCTTGCCAAATTCCAACCCCACCAGTCAATGCAAGTAATCAAACGGGGCTCTGGTACATTTATAAATGCAATGTCGAACTGCTTTTCACATGTGTAGACATGTGGTGCACTTGCAGTAAAATCAGTCGCTAACTTCTACCCACCATGATTATCATGGCCACGTGTACTTGGGAAGGCAAAAAAAGAGTTAATAATACTATGTTTAAATAAAAGAGCGTACCTGGATCTTTAAAGAAATTTTTTTACAAATCCAAGTACGGACTTTTATTTGAACTTATTCGATGGATCGCCTTTTGACTCAAAATAATAATACTATATTCATAAATAAAATTTGCATATGTTTAAACAATCAGTAGGGAAGAATCTGGGTCATTCGGTAGGTTGCTCTACGAATACAAGCCCCCTGGCTGATATCATGATGTATGTTCCCCAGAGCGTCCCCCCCTGACATTGGTTGCCCCACTCCCCCCCTGCCATTTCAAACCCCCGATCTAATTAACCTCCCCCCCCCCCCCCTAGTCTTTCTTTCTTCCTTTTTAAGGTCAAGGTTTCCTTAGTTTATATATTCAGTACTTTCCCCAATTGGTATTTTTCCTTGTTTTTTTGTTAAATGGCTGAGTGATTTGTCCATCAAATTGTATGTTTGGCCAAATCTGAATAGATTTGTTCAATGAAAGAAGTTATTTAGGACTGAAACATCAAATTTTGGTGCAATATTTGGACGGACTCGTCTTTGCCAAACCAAATAATTCTTCAGTATTAAGTATCTGTTGAAGATATGTCTATACATGTGAACGAAGAGATGATAGAAAAGGTATACAGGGCAT
The DNA here is from genome assembly GCA_030710605.1 of Cordylochernes scorpioides. Classification (NCBI taxonomy): domain Eukaryota; kingdom Metazoa; phylum Arthropoda; class Arachnida; order Pseudoscorpiones; family Chernetidae; genus Cordylochernes; species Cordylochernes scorpioides. The sequence goes on from CP092881.1 coordinate 72,934,472, forward strand.
ATATAAGTTGTTGTCGTGTCCAAAGAAGAGCCTCAGATGTCTCCATGCATCTCCATCACAGTAGCAGCAATGTCCACATCTTGGGTGTGTAAAGCTGCTGCTCTGGGTCTATGTCAATTTTCTGCAAGGTTGCGGCCATTGCTGGACATGAGAATATGTGAGTAGGTGTTAGTTCCACACCAGGACAATTGTTGCATGTTCTATAGGTTCTTGTGCCACTCTTCATTGGAAAATGGGTGCCGTTGCCACGTTAGTCACCTTGGAAACAAACCAGAATTTGGTCAAATATTCCAAGGGTCCAGGGGGGACCGCAGGGAGGTGTGGTCGGACTTCTCCCCCCGCATATATAAGTGAACAGGTTATATCAACGTTTAGTTGATTTCTGTTCCACTAGATGGCGTTCTGCCATCTAAAAAAGCTCATGTGCTCATGGTCAGGATATGCCTTTTTTGATTTTTTAACATGATAATCTGTCCAAATTATTGTATTTGTCGTGTCGAGCCATCAAACAACTCTTATACTTTAACAATTATTACTTATTACCAAGATCAGCCCTTCTGCTTGGAGTACAAGACTTCAGCCCTGCCCCTACTTCCTGACTCCCTGCCGGCTTGGAACTACCTGGTTACCTGGTTCACCTCAGCAATCTGCCCCCCCCCCCCCCCCCCCTGACTAGACTTCTCCTCTAGACTGTAGCTGTACAGCCCGGGTAGTTGGAGATTTACGCTCCAGGAGCCCGGGTTACCTCTATTTTCTCTCTCTATATTACCAAGCCAAAACTGAAGTAGAAAACATGACATCTAAAGTAACACAAGATAATAATCAAGAAGATAATCTAAAGTAACAAGACTACTGGACTCGGGACTGGACACCTCAACTTTACGTCCTATTTCTATATAGCACAACAATGTGTTAAACTAGAAAAATTGAGATTGAAGAGGAGCATCTTGTGTGAATTTTATTAGCAAGCTTTCGGACGTCCATCTACAGTATCGGTAGTATCGTAAAAAAGCCTGTAGAAGGACGTCCGAAGCTTGCTAATAAAATTCACACAAGATACTCCTCTTCTATCTCCGTTTTATTTTTCTATTTTAACTCGAAGAGTTTATTTTAGTCGATTAGTTAAATTAAAACTATGCAAATTTTGCTACAACAAAGAACAAATATAATACAATATAATGCGGCTTGTGAATGTAAAACGACATTTGAAAATTATCCCGCATGTGTTTCTTTTCAATGAAAAATCAAAATTTATTTAAAGGAGAAATAACGATTATTTCTAACCTTAAAGATGAAGTATGAAAGGATCAATTGTGAAGAGTAATGATAAACGGAAAAATAAAAGTGTCCAGGGATCCGTTTATCATTACTCCTCACAATTCATCCTTTTATACCTCATCTTTAAGGTTAGAAATAATCGTTATTTCTCCTTTAAATAAATTTTGATTTTTCATTGAAAAGAAACTCATGCGGGATAATTTTTAAATGTCGTTTTACAAAGAACAAATATGCAAAGAGCAAATATGCAAAAACACAACAGTCAACAAAAATGGAGGTCAAATTAACATATGAAATATATCTTTTCTTATGTATAAAAGTCAATGTCTGTTTCGTGATAAACTCAAAAACTACTGAACCAATTGATACCAAATTTTGCATGTCGCTTTTTATAAACCTAAGGAAATTTTAGGCTACATTTTGATTAGTTTTGAAAAAACTTTTTTTTAATTAGTATTTTGGCTATTTATTTTTTTTTTCATTTGAAGAACTTTTTTTTACGCGGAGTAATTACGAGGCGAAGTAACAACACCAAGCCAATTAGGCGACCAATGAGCGTTCTGCTTTTTTTTTTTCAAGTTGCTTGCGTACCTTTTTTTGAAATATCTTTTTATACGAGCGTTACTTTTTTTCAGCGAATTTTTATGAGAGAGAAATTTATATTACTAAGTTACGGTAAGTGCACACAATGCAATTTTTAAAAACTTTACAAAATTAGCGTTACTGTATATGAATAATGGCTTTCGTATTTTTTATTAATTTTTGTTCTGGCCTTTTTTTTTTTTTAATCTCTTTTTTTTTATCGTTTAAAATGCAGTCGCAGTCATTAACAAACATATTTTTGCCTAATTTCCATGTACTCTTTTATTTTTTACACAAAAATATTTACATTCCAGTATTTTGGATTAATTTTTTTATAAACTTATTTTTTACTTACTGAGAAGATGGGCATCGCAGACAAGATCCATCGCAGTCAATCACTCAACTCGGGCATTTTCAAGGGTTAATGCGCTGGAGCGGGTACCTCGGGGGTTGGGTGGAAAAGCTGCCATCTATTTAAACTATATTGATTTTGAAACAACTAAATGGATTGCAAAAAATAATTAAATCAAATACCTAAACACTAATATAATACAATTTTTGCCATAACACACACTTTTAGCTTGTAGTTTATGTGTTACTTCTGTATTGCTCTTCTATGGCACTTCTACTATTTATTATTGATGTACTTTCAGTATGAAGGGAATTCTACTCGGGGAAATTCTCGGGCGAAGCCGGTTCATTCGTCTAGTAGTCTAGTCAGATAAAATCTATCCTCCTCCTTCAATGCCTTCCTCTACTGAGGGTGGGCCACATGGTCTCCCCATATCTCCTTCTTCAATACCTTCCTCTACTGAGGGTGGGCCACATGGTCTCTTCATATCTCCCTCCTTCAATGCCTTCCTCTACTGAGGGTGGGCCACATGGTCTCTCCATATCTCCCTCCTTCAGTGCCTTCCTCTACTGAGGGTGGGCCACATGGTCTCTCCATATCTCCCTCCTTCAATGCCTTCCTCTACTGAGGGTGGGCCACATGGTCTCTTCATATCTCCCTCCTTCAATGCCTTCCTCTACTGAGGGTGGGCCACATGGTCTCTCCATATCTCCCTCCTTCAGTGCCTTCCTCTACTGAGGGTGGGCCACATGGTCTCTCCATACTTCCTCCGCCATCCTCTTCTCTCCGCTCTCCTCACAGGTGTGTCGTCCAGTTCATTGTTTTAGATCGTCTGTGTATCCTTGTCGTCTCTTTCCCCTCGATCTCTTCCCCAGGAGCTTTCCCTCCAACACTGTCAGCAATGTCTCTCCTGATGATCCACACATCACATGTCCATCAAACGTCAGTTTTCGTTGTTTTATGAACTTTATCATCTGGAGTTCTGTACCTTTCGATCGAGGACTTGATTACCATATCTGTCCAAGGAATTTTGAGAACTCTTATGTAAAAGTATGAGATAAAATCTAAAATGACCTTAAAAGTGGTGGGAGAAAGTAGTGGCTAGCGACGGACAATACTTTGAACATTGAAGGTCTAACCAATTTTTCACAATAAAGCTCCAAGTTTCGGGGAAAAAAACCGCACGAACATATTTATACTCTTAATAAAAAAATTCAAGTAGGAAGAGTTAATGCATGACTTAGAGTAGACTGAAGTGTGGAATTTTTGTTCAATTTAACAAAATGAGTCTATTCAGAGAAAAAGTAATATGTTGATTGAGTTTTCAATTCAATAGTGAATTCAATTTGGTGATTGTAATTGTGTAAAGTATTTAAAAATTTAAAGAGACAAAGGTCGCCTCTCCCGTCAAAATAGACGTTAAAACCAGACGCCATTTATTGACCGTCGCCGCAAACCACATGGCGTCTGGTTTTGACGTCTATTTTGACGGGAGAGGCGACCCTTGTCTCTTTAGATCAATATCCTCCCGGCAAAATTTCCACATATATTTAAAATTTGTTGTGCTTTTCCATTTTGGAATTCTTAAAATACGTCATCTTTATATCACCTTCTTATCCCTAATTCCTCAAACCTGTTGATCCATCTATATCCGCAGTCAATGAGAGCGAAGCTTCCCAAAGAAGAACCACATATCCCTTGGTAGAAGTTGTCTAAAGTTAGCTGGAACAGTATAATGATTCAGAATTAAGAAAGTTGTGATATACACCTATCCCCGGATTTACACGGTACTTGTTTTACACGTTTTCGCTTTTACACGGTTTCCAAATAAGTTTATTTTGTTTTTATCGCACTATACTAAATGCTACTGTGATTGAACACATGCGCTGTGTACACACCTCACGAGGAATCCCGAGCTTATGTGCTGACTACATATTTTAACCTGTCAATGCATTTTATTTTTATTTCTGTGTACACCTATCCCCCGATTTACACGTTTTTCTCAGTAACGTATCTACCGTGTAAATCGGGGGATAGGTGTACTTTTATAAAAAGATCTAAGAACCTTACGTAAACAGTTTCCTTATTACAAAAATTCCGCGAGCTTTCGAGCTTTATTAATCAATCATTTAGTAAATCTCGCCTCCCCGCGCTCACTCTCAGCTGTAACTTCACCTGTTGAAGAGCGAGAACTCGAAAGCTCGCGGTGTTTTTGTAAAAAAGAAACTTATTGCGTTAGGTTTTTAGATGTTTTAATCCTGTGATCTGGACTCCCCGGGTAGGTGGCGCTCCCTGGGTTCTAATTATCCCTCCTTAGATATTAATTATATTATAAATCTTTAAATAAAAAGGCATATATTGGATCAAAATATATGCCTTTTTATTTAAAGATTTATTTATGGATTGCTCTATTTTCAAAATAATCATAAATATATTTAATATATTAATAACTTTTTTTTTTTGCAAAAAGGTTACAAGTTTTTCTCTAAATGTGTAACGAATGGTCAGTCTATTTACATATTTTTATTTACAACTTAAATAAATAACAACTGTAGAAGTAAATAGAGATATTTACATTTGCTATCTTGACTCCTGGTCCTCGCCGATATTTAATATAAATATATAAATATAATAATTATAAATATTAATAATAAATATTAATAAAAGAATAATGGTTTTTGAGACAAGTTTGTTTGCGGAAGAATATTGATCGATGCAAATATTCATATATAATTCTACTGTCTTAAAAGCTTATGTTCATAGTTTAGTTAAATACCATTTCTAAGATTCCACTCTTCAGTGCAGCATATAAAAGCAGAATCGTCCAATACAGTATTAGAGCTCTAAAGAAGCGGTCTGGTGGATTAAATTAGCGAACCGCTGGGAGGGTTCATCACTGATGAGCCAAGCCCTCCAAATATTTTTTCATCACAGTAAGGACAGTAGAAGTTTGATTTATTTGTGAAAAGAAATATTCGCGTCTTCATTCGTTATATATAGATGGCGTGTTATTGATTTGTATTAAGTTCTCCATTATAAGTTGTTGTTGTTGTTTCTTATCCCCTTGTGTAAAGATTACACGAATTCCACGAGTTCATGATCTCATGGAATGAGGTATAGGGGTGCAGCTTTCGTTGATCATGGCACCATGATCCAGGCACACTTTGGTGAAAGTCTGACTTTGCCTGTAATTTGAGACTGATATTATAAAATGGTGGGGCAAACTGAGGAATAAGACCATCCCATCAAATGAGCTCCAACCTGTTGTTTTTTTTTGTGAATTACTAAACTAATTTATAAAATCAATGATTATTGAATATCGATTTGCTGAACGGGTGACAGGTACGATGTTAGGAATCGGATAAGGACATGACTGGTGATTATAGATCTGAGGGGGATGTTCCCTTTGTGGATTTATGGCGAATGTATGGAATAGAGTTCAATTTGTAACAAATAATGTGTTTGTGGCAATGTGCTTCTTTTTATAATAGCGTCAAATATTATCCCTACAGACCTTACTGCAATGATATAAGTTATTGAATGAGAGAACTTGGCTCATCAGCAGTGAGCCCTCTCAGCAGTTTCACCAAATTAATCTCCAGACCGCTCTACTATTGTATTGGATTGGTTTGGGATATATCCTGTATTTACTATGGAAGGCAGCTTACGGGTGTTTAGTGAACCTATGGACATAAGCTTAAAGGTCTGTAGAGGTATATACATAGAATTTCAAGGTATTGCATCGAGCAAAGCTCTTCCACAAATATGGTTTCACAACAAATATATATTTAAAAAAAGAAAAAGGCATTTCCATATCGGGAAACTGAGATATCTTTTTTCATTTTGATTTATGAACCTTATCCCAGTACAATATCACAATTGTACTCTTTTTTCAAATATATATTCGTTAATTAAATTTCTAAATTCAATTGCCATATATCGATAAAATTAGTAACAAATAAATTTACAGATGTTCAATTTAGCTGTGGGTTGTTTTAGTTGGGCAGCCGTTATTGTTTATATATCAATTTACTTCATTTAAATCTCCTGGATATGGATTTAAAAATACAACAGGATTCTGAAGATGAGTTTCTTTTCATATTTATTAATGTAATCTCAAGCTTTCAGACATATCTGCCCTTCTACAGGGGTACATAAAGGAATAGCAATAATTGCCGTTAGATACTGACTGCAGTCATTCGTTTATGTATGTACTCATGTTGAAGAGTAGATTTACCCGAAAGCTTGCGATTAAATTAATTAAAATGAAAAAAAAAACTCATCTCAAAAAACCTTTTTGTATTTTAAAATTTAGTTAATATATAAGGTTATCACAAAAGTTCGTGTTTTTCTTAAGACGTTGCTTTTCTTATTACTTGGCGAATAATATTATTACGGTGAATACATAATAATATATAATACAATTACTTTATACATAATAACGGCGAATAATATTATTACGGCGAATACATAATAATACATAATACAATTACTTTATACATAATACAAAGACATTATACATAACGGCGAATAATATTGGTATTTCAATTTTTTGCAAGCGTTCTTCAGCATGGCTTTGCGGATCCTTTATCCTGATGGACCGTGTGGAATTCTGCCATTTGTGAATTAAGAAAGAAACTATTTCTCTATGCAATTTTTTTAATTTATGTATATTTATTTGTGAAAATATTTGTTAGCTATATACACTCATGGACAAAACTTAAGGAAGTTGTACCTTTTAGCATGTATATCGGGATTCAAGAGAATAACTCTGAAAGATATTACAGTGACCTTTATTGAAGACACACGAAATAACCAATATACACTCATAGACAAAACTTAAGGGAGTTATACCTTTTAGCATGTATATCGGAATTCAGACAATAACTCTGAAAGATATTACAGTGACCTTATTGAAGACACATGAGATAACCAAATGTAAGCAAACTTACCTCTGTCTCCTTCAAAAGAAAAAAACAGATGACATATCAAAATACGAAACTTCCTTAAGTTTTGTCAATGGGGTGTACACATCAAGATGATAAAGAAAGAATCTAAAGTACTCCCAACAATTTAACAGCAGCGATAAAAAGCTAAAAAAGAAGATAAGGGAATAGCGATAAGAGCATCAGTGATCGGCTCTGTCAAGGTTGGGTGTCAAGGCCGTTACGTTCATCTGGCTCTATGTTTCGGCCTTATGGACGGTTGATCGATCAAGTAGACATTGATCCGCAAACTGAAGACTCATCCAGGAACTGCCTCATGAGGTTTATCCCCGCTCAAGCTGCCAATTGGATTACTCTCAGAGACATCAGCGTTCTTTTTGATGGTTTCTGTAATATATAATATGTATATATGGTTTTGACCAAAGACTTGGTTGTTGTTGTGTGATGTAATCAATATATAGCGTGAGATATTCATGTTTTTAGTTCTTATGATAATTCTGTAATAATATTATACAAATATATAACATAAAATAAAAGTATTTAAAAGCGCGAATGTTTCTTTTATACATAAAACGAACTTCTACTGTCCTTACTGCGATGAAAAAAATATATTGGGAGCGCTTGGCTCATCAGTGGTGAACCCTCCCAGCGGTTTCGCCAATTTAATCCACCAGACCGCTTCTCAGAGCTCTAATACTGTATTGGACCATTCTGCCTTTATATGCTACACTGAAGGATGGAATCTTAGAAATGGGTTTCAAGCAAACCATGGACATAAGCTTATAGGACAGTAGAAATACATTCAAATATTTGCTTCGAGCAATGCTCTTCAGCAAACTATAAAGACAAGGCCAGTTAGGAATAAATTATCACAAAGCAATAACGCGCCATCTATACATATAAAATAAAAGGATTTAAAAGCGCGAATGTTTCTTTTATACATAAAACGAACTTCTACTGTCCTTACTGCGATGAAAAAAATATATTGGGAGGGCTTGGCTCATCAGTGGTGAACCCTCCCAGCGGTTTCGCCAATTTAATCCACCAGACCGCTTCTCAGAGCTCTAATACGGAAGCGGTCTGGTGGATTAAATTGGCGAAACCGCTGGGAGGGTTCACCACTGATGAGCCAAGCCCTCCCAATATTTTTTTTCATCGCAGTAAGGACAGTAGAAGTTCGTTTTATGTATAAAAGAAACATTCGCGCTTTTAAATCCTTTTATTTTATATATATAGATGGCGCGTTATTGCTTTGTGTTAAATATATAACAGTTACATACAATCTCTTTTAATAGAAACTAAACTACCTGAGATTAGAAAGAAGGAATACATGAATACCTGAGATTATTGAATATTAGGTAGAAGAGAACATAACAGTTTAAATAATTTCTAATGGAATCCATCAACCGGGGAGAATGTGTTATCAGGTTTTAGAATTATAGAATTTATATATAATTTTGTTTTTTATTTAATTAATTTTTGACCAGCGTGAAGGGGGTTACGCATGAAGACATTTAGTAAATATTGCAGCAAATGATGTTTGAAGCCCTCTTCACCACACCACCCAAGGTGCTTAAGCCAATAGTTGACAACCTCCATTCCCGGAAAGCACTAAACATGAAAGGGATCTGTTAAACCCATTTTAATTTGTATATTTTATCATTTACTGATCACGTGCCGAAAAAGAGCCAATGAGGTGAAGCGAGAGCACGGGTATAAAAAGCACAGAAGGACGCTTCCCGGCCGATGCATTTTTTTCAACTCTCCCAGACTTTCACTTCCCATTGTCGATGCTCCCACAATCTACTTGTGTCTACCAGAATTCCTTTACCACCAGCGGGCCTGTTATCTAGATGGCTGTGTTGTGAGTGTCTTCAATATTTTCTCCGAAAAAGCTTGCCTTCAAACTTACAGCGGAGGGTGTGTAATTTCTACTAAGGATGGCCGACGGCGGATTGTTTAATTTATAATAATTGATTAATTGAATTTGTAAAGGGGATTGATTAGTTTAGGGGGAATACAAGGGGAAGAAAACGGATACCACTTCTTCAGAGCTTCCGAAAAGAAATTTAGAAACTAGATTGGAGTACCTGAACAAACGGTTTGTTTCCCTTTATTGGAACAAGCAAGTTAAATACTTGGGTGTGATTCTTGACGAATTTCTCAATTTACAAATATAAGGTTGTCCCGAAAGTTCGTGTTTTTTCTTAAAACGTTGTTTTTCTTATTACTTGGCAAATAATATTGTTACGTGTAAGGCTTCTGAACGGTTGCAACCTCCGCCAATAGATGGCGCTTTCGCCGGATTCCCTTGCTGGCTGATGTGACAATTGACAATTAAACATTATTTATTGTCTTCTAGACAATGTTACATATCAAAGAGAGAGAGAGAGAGAGAAGAAAATAAATACAAAAAGAATTAAATATATACATATATAATATACAAATTTACAAGGGGGCTAAAAGTAGGAGACCTCGGCGCTGGAGGGTCCTGGACCAGGCGATGAGCGGGTCCTCTACCGCTTCTCCGAGCGGCTGATGTGGGAGTCGCCGACTGCTGTGGTCCCGTTTCCTGGGGAGGTTGGCTGTAAATACGCTTTTGTGTTGGCCCCAGGATGTAGGGTCATGTAAATACACATTGTCTGTTATTTTATTTAGATGTAATGTTTAGTAATAGATGACAATAAAGGAAGTGCTTCAAGTCTCCGTGCCGCCTCCTGTCGTTGCTCTCGCCACTGCCATCATCGCCAGGCTGCTGCTGCTACTACTCTTCTGGTAAGTCTCTCGTGTCCCCCCACCAGTGGTAAGGCCGAGAGATACTGCCAGAGGAAGGGAGTTTCCACTGGAGAGGTGGAGCTCAGGACGTCTTTGGGTGGCCTGCGGGGAAAAGCCGCAGGGAAGAGCAACGCGAGCCTAAGTAGGTGAACCACGGGGGAAGAAGCGCATCGTCGCGAAGAACCGGTAGGGTCAACACGCGACAACTGGTGTCAGAAGTGGGATTCTTCCTCGTGGAGGTCACCAGGAGGCTTTTTTTTATTTGAAAGTTTTTAGTTGCTGACAAAGGCCCATTGACGTGAGAGGCCAAGGGATGGCCTCTGAGCAGGACTCGCTGGCCGAGATCGACCGGAGGCTGCAGGAACACCGGAAGGAGTGGGACAATTTAAAGCGCCGAACGGAAGAGAAAAGGCTTCTCAGAAACTTAGAGATGGAGAGGCTGCTGTTTCAGATGAAGGCCCACTGGCAGAATGGGACAGGTACGGCCGAGACAGCTTTGGATGATGACAGCGAGGGCCGGGCAGAGTCCCGAGGACTGGAAGTCGAGCCGGGTCACATGGGGATTTTGCGTGGAGTGGAGGGCCTGATTGAGAAGCCTCCTGGACAGACCCTGAATCTACTTCACGCGGACCCACGAATGAAGCGGCCCCAGCGGGAGAAACGGTGCCAGCGAGAAAAGCGGTACCGGCGAGGGAAGCAGTGCCCTCGGGAGAAGCGGTGCCAGCGAGAAAAGCGGCTACGGCGAGAGGAGCGGTGCCCTCGGGAGAGGCGGCTAAGGCGAGAGAAGCGGTGCCCTCGGGAGAGGCGGTACCGGCGAGAGAAACGGTCCCGTCGAGAGGAATGGTCCCGGCGAGAGAAGCGGTACCGGCGAGAGGAGTGGTCCCGGCGAGAGAAACGGTGCCAGCGAGAAAAGCGGTACCGGCGAGAGGAGAGGTCCCGGCAAGATGAATGGTCCTGGCGAGGAAGGTGGTCTCGGCGAGAGAGAGGTGGTACCAGCATAAGAGGCGGTGCCGGCATGAAAAGCGCCTCCGGCACGAAAGGCGGTACCGATATAAGAAGCGGAGTAGGCATAAGAGGCTGAGTCAGCATGAGAGGTGCCTCCGGCGTGAGATGCGGTTCCGGCGTGAGAAGCGGTACCGGCGAGAGGGGCGGCTCCGGCGAGAGGGACGGCTCCGGAGAAAGGGGCGGCTCCGGCGGGAGAGGCGATCCCGGCGAGAAGGACGGCTCCGGCGAAAGGGCGACTCCGGCGAAAGGGGAGGCTCCAGCGAGAAAGATTGGCTCCTGCGAGAAAGGCGATTCCAGCGAGATGGGCAGTTCCGGCAAGAAAAGCGGCACCAGCGAGGAGCATGACATCGGAGCGACGGAAGCGATGAGGCCGGATCGGGACGATCCGCCTTGAGGGGGAGGCAGTGTTGCGTGTAAGGCCTCTGAACGGTTGCAACCTCCGCCAATAGATGGCGCTTTCGCCGGATTCCCTTGGTGGCTGATGTGGGAGTCGCCGACTGCTGTGGTCCCGTTTCCTGGGGAGGTTGGCTGTAAATACGCTTTTGTGTTGGCCCCAGGATGTAGGGTCATGTAAATACACATTGTCTGTTATTTTATTTAGATGTAATGTTTAGTAATAGATGACAATAAAGGAAGTGCTTCAAGTCTCCGTGCCGCCTCCTGTCGTTGTTCTCGCCACTGCCATCATCGCCAGGCTGCTGCTGCTACTACTCTTCTGGTAAGTCTCTCGTGTCCCCCCACCAGTGGTAAGGCCGAGAGATACTGCCAGAGGAAGGGAGTTTCCACTGGAGAGGTGGAGCTCAGGACGTCTTTGGGTGGCCTGCGGGGAAAAGCCGCAGGGAAGAGCAACGCGAGCCTAAGTAGGTGAAACACGGGGGAAGAAGCGCATCGTCGCGAAGAACCGGTAGGGTCAACACGCGACAATATTATTACGGCGAATACATAATATAATACATATTACAATTACTTTATATATAATACAAAGACATATTATATATTACGGTGAATAATATCATGGCGAATAATATTGGTATTTCAAATTTTTGCAAGTGTTTACGAACTTTTGGGACAACCTTGTATATTATTAAGAAACAAATGATGATAGAAAACTTAGCTCGGGGCAGATTTCTAGCGCTCATTGGTAGATAAAATCCGTTTCGCGTCTAAAAAATAAGATCCAATGTTAAATATTAATAAAATAGTGATTCGGTCAATTTTGACCTATGTATTCTCCAGCTGAATCACAACATCTCAGACACATAAGAAACTGTTATCAATTTGTGAAATAAAATTCTGCTTCAAATCACACACGCACGCCACTACGCGCGCAACAAAAATAATTTGACAGAAATATATACCAAAATTGAATCTATGAATATAATTTGTTGGTTCATCTTTGAAGGATTGGATTGTCCACAGGTCTATATCTAAGTACCTGTTTGAAATTCTATAAATGAAGTCATTGCTGCGTCAAATCACACACGCACGCCAATACGCGCGTAACAAAAATAATTCGAAAAAATATACCAAAATTGAACTTCTGAATATCATTTGTTAGTAACAAGTTGATTCAGAGAAAACACACAGCCACATTAACCTATAGTTGATGATGGAAGTCACTGAAACGTCGGAATTTGAAATAAACTATTAGTTGATCTAGCTGTGTTTTTTTTTCTCTGAAAATTTAACCTATTAAATGAATCTTTTTGTAGAATTTCAAAAGGATTCTTAGATATAAACCTGTGGACAATCTAATCCTTCAAAGATGCTATTGCCACGTGGAAAATTAGGGAAGACAAACTTCAGGATGACACAGAAATTTATTTAAGACAAGAACAAACTATTAATGATAAACAAAAGATAAGGAATGAGGGATGTTTACAGAGTAGTAAAATATAAACATAAAAATGATACTCTGTTAATACTAGTGTAAAATAATTAATGTCCAGGGTAGCCTAGTGGACATGGCATCTGCCCGGGAAACGGAACACTGTGGGTTCGATTCCCATCCCTGGACACTTTATTTTTCCGTTTATCATTACTCTTCACAATTCATCCTTTCATACTTCATCCCTAAGGTTAGAAATAATCGTTATTTCTCCTTAAAATAAATTTCGATTTTTCGTTCAAAAGAAACACATGCGGGATAATTTTCAAATGTCGTTCTACAATCATAAGCCGCATTATATTGTAATATAAAATACAAATACTTCGCTACACTATAGGTTACTACGAGAGTGTGGCTCAATGCGGAATCCGACCGAGAACATTTTTGCTCTAATTCTTCAATCTCCACCAGCAGCTATCTGATGTTGAGGATCATCAATCACCATCCCCCACCAATCAATATCATCCCGATCACTGAGCCATTACTAGCCAAGGTCACCCGAACTATCCAGAGTCAGTTATGTACAAACTCCGCCGGTCCCAAGCCCGGATGAAAAAGTACGAGGGGGAGCAGTAACAAGCTCACTAAAAAACTTGGGCTCAGCTGGCCCGGCTGATAGTACCCTGTAAGGGCTCCTAATCCAGGGATACAGGATGAGCAGCGTTTGTACTCCATGTTAGGAGCGGCTGCACATGGCGTCTGTTCCTCATGTCAGAGGCGGCCATTTCTTTTGGAGCTAAGTCGGCCTGCCACTGAGTAGTGCTCCCAGTCTTAATGACAAAGGCATTCTACTCCACCCAGACCCTAATATGATTGAGTGAAGATAAGGAAGAAGAAGAGCTATGTACAAGACCTAACCAGTATTCATCTCACCACAATTGAAGATAGTTAAAAGTCAAGATAACTGTGTTATAATGGAGATCCACTTCAGGACGTCGCCCAGACAATGGACCAGGTGACAGCAAACAAGCAAATCCCAGCTGCGCCAGCCAGCAACAAAGGATTAGCACGCAGCGTTGTCTACTGACCAGTTTGGTGTTTTCCTCTGTCCTCTTAACATGTTTTAAATAAAATAGTTTGAAGGAGACTTTTACCCTCTCCTTGCTGCTATTTAGTGATCTGACTGAAATCCTTGCAACAACCTACAAACGAATCATCACTGAAATTTTTATACCGAATTTCGCATCATTGTTTTGTGAGAGGTTTACCAGCTTTTTCTACACAACAGGGCTGTGTAGTTATTGCCCCAAGGGTACAATGGTGGTTTGTAAATACATTGTCTAATAATCTCTTGCATTGTAAATTTTAGTTTAAATGAAAAACAAACATTTGGGTTGATGCAATAAATCGATTTATTCTTCATAAACTGAACTTTGGATGAAACAACCATGCTCCAGGGTAGTGCAGTTATTGCCCCAAGGGTACAATTGGTGGTTTGTAAATACTTTGTATAATTAAATTTATAAATTTAATTGCCATCTATCGTTGAAATTTGTAAGACATAAATTTACTGGCAATGTGTTTATTTTTTTGGCGAATCCGCTGAGAGGGTTCACTACAGATGAGCCAAGCCCTCTCATTCAATAACTTATATTATTGCAGTATGGTCTGTAGAGATAAACTTTGTATACTCTCTCGCATTGTAAATTTAGTTTGGATAAAAAACAAACATTTGAGTTGATGCAAAATTCGCTTTATTCTTCATAGACTGAACTTTGGATGAAACAACCATGCACCAGGGTAGTGCAGTTATTGCTCCAAGGATACTGTAAACACTCTGTACAATTTCTCGCATTATAAATTTTAGTTTATATGAAAAACAAACATTTGAATTGATGCAAGAATTCGCTTTATTCTTCAGACTGAACTTTGGATGAAACAACCATTACAATTTAATTATAAATTTGATTTATTATAGAAAATAAATACATCGTGTTGGGGGGGGGGGGGGGGAGAAATTCCAGGAATTTCAGGGGGAAAAGACTGGACCACGTGAAATATTGGCAATAATTAATATATTTTGATAGCACATCATATAGGTAAATTTTTATTTTATTTATCAATTGCAGAATACACGCTATATCCACAAATCGGATATTTACGTGTGAAATATATACATTTGAATGAAAGAAAAAGTAGTTTAAAGGGATATTTACATATTTACATATCAGTATTGATTACATTAGTAGTCAGTTATTTAGTTAAGTACATTCTGCAGAATTTGTTGAATATTTGGTGTATGTCCTTAGTGTCGACCAGATCTTGCATATTTGTTATGGGAAGTTGATTTAGTTCCCTAAGGTCAGCGGGCAGTCAGTTAATAAGTGTCTGGGGTTCTGTTCTTCGCCTCCACACGAGCATCCAGGTGATTCAGCTTTGCCAATTTTAGGTAAAATGCTATTTATTACCCCCCCCCCCCCTTCCGTTGAAAAAAATAGATCATATTTACATATACGCCATGTTTTTTTTTTCTTTCGAATTTATAACCTCGTGTGTGTCAAAGCATTTTATATCCTCAGTATGGACTATATTCAAAAATATCAAATCTTTAAAGAGTTTCGTTTTATATTAAAGAAAACATCTTCACTTTTCAAATGTTAAAGCAAGTTTTTACAATTCAAGAAAGCGAACATTTGAATGCTTTGTGGGATTTAAAGCTGAACGAACAAATGTTTAGCAAAATATAACGATATTGAAGAGGAGTGTTTTATACGAACTTATTCGCAAGCTGTCGAACGTCTTTCTACAAGCTTTACAATGAGATTTTATTGTCATAGTAAAGCCTGTAGAAGGACGTCCGAAAGCTTGCCAATAAAGTTCTTATAAAAATTACAATTATATTCTCACAATGAGTATCTTTTAAAAAAAAAAAACGCTAGCTTTCAAGCGTTAATCGCTCTTTAACGGGCTTACTATAATATCGACTTTATCCCACTAGAAATATTTACAAAAAACAAATGGGATAAAGTCGATATTATAGTAAGCCCGTTGAAGAGCGATTAACGCTTGAAAGCTAGCGTTTTTTAAATAAAAAAGATACTCATTGTGAGAATATATTTATAATTTTAATACTTTTTCACAATTTTATCATGAATAAAGTTTGTATAAGACACTCCTTTTCAATGTCGTTATATTTTGTTATTTTAATTCGAAGAGTTTAATTTAGTCAAACAAATGTTTAGTACGATCTACACTGGCAGACCTTTAACAGAACTAAACCCCGAAAATCAGTTAAATATAAAACCATCTTAGGAACCCAAGAATTACTATTAGAAAACATGAACATTTCTTTTGGAACATGTCAAACATCATCATAAAGATGATTTGAGTCTTGTTCCATATCTCTTAACAAATAAGCAGTAAGAGTGCCGCGAGGAAACGCTCACAAACATGAACCAAGTGTTCAATTCTGATCCCCCATTGGCTTAAATATCACGAGATATAAAATATAGACGTCTGAATATGATCCTGAGACTAAAAGGACATTCAATCCTTTGGCTAGAGTCTGGCGAACCATTGTCCAAGAAAGTGATGATGACAAAATCGAAGCTTAAGTGTCTTCTTATCACTTTCTGTGATAGATCTGTGATCTATTGAACAAGAGATTGTTGTTATATAATGAATTCGTTTTCGAGTAATCAACACCTTGCTGTATTTGACAGTAACGACCTGAAGTTGGCTGTATCCCGCAGCGTACATTACGCCCAGCTCGCTAACCACGGAACACTCAACTCCAGCCCCCCTATTCTCCTTGTACCGACTTTAACCATAACCCTAAAATAAATAGAAAAGTCTTAGAAGGGCATCATTTTTTGACTCAATAACTGAAATAAATGATAATGAGAAGAATATTTCGACAAGACAAAGATTTTAGAGGTGTTTTGATATCTGTTAAAAGATAGAACAAACGTATATAAATATATGTAAGTAAATGAAGACATTAAGACGCGAATGTTTTTTCCCCCACATCAATCAACCATATACTGTCCTTACTGCGATGAAAAAATATTGGGAGGGCTTGGCTCATCAGTGGTGAACCCTCCCAGCGGGTTCGCCAATTTAATCTACCAGAAGGTTCTTTAGAATTCTAATACTGTATTGGTTCATTCTGCTTTTATATGCAACACTGAAGGGTGGAATCTCATGTCCATATTTTTCTTAAATACCATTTCTGAGATTCCACTCTTCAGTGTAGCATTATTGCATATTATTGCTATATGGCGCGTTATTGTTTTATATTAATTTATTGCTAAATTGCCTTGTCCTTATTGTTTGCGGAAGAGCCTTGCTCGATGTAAATATTTATATGTAATTCTACTGTTTAATATCTTATGCCATAGTTTTCTTAAATACCATTTCTAATCTTTTAGGACAATAGAAATACATATAAATATTTTATTCGAGAAATGCTGTTCCACAAACAATAAGGACAAGGCAAGTTATGCATAAATGAATAACACACCATCTATATATAACACATTTTCTTCTTCTTCTTTCTTATCTCCACACAATCATATTAGGGTATCAAGCTTGTAAAGTTTGAGATCATGACTGGGTGAAGTAGAATGTGTCTGCCATTGTCATTAAGACTGGGAGCACTACTCAGTGGCAGGCCGACTTGGCTCCAAAAGAAATGGCCACCTCTGACATGAGGAACAGACGCCATGTGCAGCCGCTCCTAACATGGAGTACAGACACTGCTCATCCTGTATATCCTTGGATAAGGTGCCCTTACAAGGTACTATCAGCCGAGCCAGCTGAGCCCAGGTGTTTTAGTGAGCTTGTTACTGCTCCCCCTCCTCCTTTTTTATCCGGGCTTTGTGACCGGCAAAGGCGGAGTTTATATATATAACAAATGAAGAAGCTAATTAAATGTTAAATAAATATATCAATCACAAATATCACTGTTCTATAACAGCTAATATAATATCTATTTTAATTACAGAGCTACACTTTATAGCTTACAACCCTTTTCTTGACCGGCTTTTAAATGGCAAAATTGTGCAAAATTGAAATTGCACTGGGATCAGGTTGATGAATTAAGAGAAAGGTATCTCTCCTGATCGGGCAACTAAAGGTTGATGATGGCCTGCGCCATCTGTCGGAATAAATATCAACTAATCCTCGATATTTAAATATTCCAGCATTTAGGGGGTCGGTGGAAGGATGGTCTAAACCATTGGTTTTCGACCGCTACGACCCGGGATCAAATCCCGCATTGGACACTTTTTTTTCTAATTGAATAAAATGCTCCAATGGCTTCCGATTCTTGCAAAAGTCCAAGCACACCAGCAGGTGCAAATAACCAAACGGAGCTCTACAAAATTCGAACTGCTTTTCACAAGTGTAGACATGTGGTGTACTTACAGTAAAAGCAGTCGCCAACTTCTACCCACCATGATTATCATGGCCTGTACCACACGTGTACTAGGGATAATAATAATAAAAAGTATTGATCAAATACCCTTTCTTGATTGATGAAGATAAACTTGAAAAGAGTATAAAGCAGATAAGAAGCGGATCAGGATGCTAGATTATAGAAAGAGGGCAATTCCCGATCTTGTAACTGTTGGCACATTGCTATTTATAGGAAAAAATACCAAAACTGAATTTTGATTTAGAATATAAATTGTTTTTGATTCCTAGAAGCTCTTAACATGCGCATCCAATCAGGTTTAGTAATTTGTTTCATATTGTTGCACACCAGATTGGCAGGTTCATCGGGCATAATTTTCCCTTCCCACATGACTTGGGTATTTCCAGAGAGTGTTTCACAACCATAATTTTATATAAATAAGGGAATAATAAATAAAAATTTAAGCAAAAATATGAAAATTTCTAAAATTAAACAAAAAATGGCCAATATGCAAATACAAACTCTCTCTCTCTCTCTAACGGAATAAAAAATATATATATTTTTGAAAATAGAGCAAAAAGAGTCGGTGGACGAGTGGGTAAAACTCTCGATTCCCGACAGCCATGAATCGGGATTCAATCCCGTGTTAACATTTTGTTTAATATGTGAATAACCTTCACATATTATTCATTGTTGTAAATATCATAAACTAGGTTGTTCTTTTTGAGCGGTACCTAATAAAGTTAGTTTGAAACAAGAAGAAGAGAAAATAGAGAAATCTATAAATATATCTTTAATTAAAAAGACATATATTGAATCAAAAAATAATTTATTTTACCAATATTTCAGTTGGCTGAACGCCAACCTTTATCAAGGTATTATAACATTTTAATGTGTTTAATTAAAAAGACATATATTGGATCAAAAAATAATTTATTTTACCAATATTTCAGTTGGCTGAACGCCAACCTTTATCAAGGTATTATAACATTTTAAAGTGTGTCAACAACAAACTCAGCGCCACATAACGTCAACAGCATTAAGTTTTTAAAATATTTTGTTATATTCAATGGGGAGAAAAAATGATATATATATATATATTTATATTTTGGACAAAATTTTAATGCGTGTGTAAACAAGTATATAGATACTTTTTTACAACATCAAGAGAAATATGCAAAATCTATCCTCTAATATTTAAATGTACACCTATCCCCCGATTTACTCGGTAATTTTTTTACACGTTTTCGCTTTTACACGGTTTTCCAAATAAGTTTTTTTTTTGTTTTTATCGCACTATACTAAATGCTACTGTGATTGAACACATGCGCTGTGTACACATCTCACGAGGAATCCCGAGCTTATGTGCTGACTTGCTGCACACGCACACTGTGTCTGTATTTCTTTTTTAAAATAAATTTTTAATTTTCGATTTACACGTTTTTCTCAGGAACGTATCTACCGTGTAAGTCGGGGGATAGGTGTATATATGAATCAGTTAGCATCTTAACGGCGTTTATATGTTTCTATGTACTACTGTTGAAGGACAGAGATGTCTGAAAGATTACGTTTAACAAAGAAACCCATCTCCAGAAACCTGTAGCATGTAGGGTTAAATAATTCCAATTGCCACACCTAGACGGCGCTATGTTAAACTTTGTGTGTTATAAAAGTTACATTTTGTAAATGTAAATATTTAATTATTCTTTGTTAAATTATTTATATTTTATTGTAAACAATATGTTATATTTCTTTGTTGCTAGAATACCATTTGACTAAAAGTTTGTATGCCTAAATAAGTCGAGAGACTTTTTGAAATAAAAACAACTTTTAGTGGCTAACCGTGTCTGTGGTGATTAATGATCCTACAAGCATTTGCTTAAATAAGGGAATCACAAAGAAATTTTCTCCAAAAATGTTTATTTATCGACACCTTCTCCGTGCAAAATAAATAATCAAAATGTAAACGATAACAATGGAGAATGATACTATAGTGTTATAAATAAATATTGTAGCGTAGAAATCAAGCCTTGAAATATCCTAAGATGCAAAAGTATTTATTGATGACGTCACAGCGACGAGTCGACAATTATTAACAAGTCAGCAAAACTATTTACAGCTAGCGAATCTTAAGCAAGCAAGCAAAGAAATATTTTAAAGATGATTTCACAAATACAGATTAATATATATTTTTATAATCTGTTGAATATATTTTCATTGAATAATATATTAAATTAAATAATAAAATATTTCTTCGCCACAATATTATAAATAAGATGTTTAATCAAGATTGACAAAATAACATCAAACACCGCTGGTTCGATGGAAAAACTCCCCTCCTGAAAACCAACTCATAACAGATCAGACTTCACCATGTTTTCCTATCTTAGAACAGACCATCTACGTCCAATGATTTTCACAAGTGGATCCAAAACCGAATTATTCCAAATGTCAGGATTCTCCAGCGAGCCCAGAACACATCACATCGGGCATTGCCGAACAGACATCTACACCGACCCAGCTGTGGTCATTGAGGTGATAAAGAGGCCTTCAGGATCTGGTCTAGACTCCAGACCTGGGACAAGAAAAAAAAAAGACAATTTGATGAGGGAAGAGTTTATTTTGATATATAACGGTAATACACGTTTTCAGACTCAACAGCTCTGAGACATCTATAACTCCACTCTACTAACAATACCATAGTTATATCTGTCGAAGGGCTGTTGATCCAGAAAGCTTATAATAATGTAAGGTAATATGGTGTACATATAATCTGTTACTATTGATTTAAATATATTGTTAGATGGATGACAAGCCCAAGATACTAGAGTAAAGTTGGGAAAAGAAGGGTGGACTCCAGCTGCCATGTGGCAGGCGCCAAAAACAGCATTCCTGTGTGGGGGAGGACAAAGTCTGGTTACATCTGTGGCAAGGAGAAGACGTGGCGACTTGTCTCCGGGCGTGTGGATGATCCTACAAGGCGGTGCCAGGAGAGACTGACATCGGAGCGACCTACAAGGCGGTGTGGGCCAGGCTGCCCTTGTATAGTGTGGAGAGGAACGCTTCACAAGAGGACGTCCACGGCGCCAAGAAATCTTCTGACGGGGAGGTCAAGTCCCACTGTTGTATTCCTTCTGTTAAGTGAGATACAATAAAGGGCTAACTTTAGCTGCAATCCCTTCGAACTCACATGTGTATCTTTGTGGCATCCTGAGTAGACAAAATACACGAATAGCGTCTGGGTACGACGTAACAATATTTAAACTATCAGAGATTGTTTTGAATGAATAGAGGGACGTATCAAACATGATGCAACAATGTATACATGTGTGAATGGCTGTAGTTATTGATATTTATACGTTGTAGATATTCTCTGATTTATCTTTCGTACATACACGTATATACACGTATATACATCTTACATACACTGGCTAATTAACTGTACATACACTGGCTAATTAACTGTACATACACTGGCTAATTAACTGTACATACACTGGCTAATACACTGTACATACACTGGCTAATTAACTGTACATACACTGGCTAATTAACTGTACATACACTGGCTAATTAACTGTACATACACTGGCTAATTAACTGTACATACACTGGCTAATACACTGTACATACACTGGCTAATTAACTGTACATACACTGGCTAATTAACTGTACATACACTGGCTAATTAACTGTACATACACTGGCTAATTAACTGTACATACACTGGCTAATACACTGTACATACACTGGCTAATTAACTGTACATACACTGGCTAATTAACTGTACATACACTGGCTAATTAACTGTACATACACTGGCTAATACACTGTACATACACTGGCTAATTAACTGTACATACACTGGCTAATACACTGTACATACACTGGGCTATACGCTGTACATACACTGGCTAATACACTGTACATACACTGGCTAATTAACTGTACATACACTGGCTAATACACTGTACATACACTGGCTAATTAACTGTACATACACTGGCTAATTAACTGTACATACACTGGGCTATACGCTGTGGTTGTATAGAATAATTTGAAATGTTCACCATCCTCATTTATGGTATCTTGTGAGATGAATTTATCATATTGTCACGGTAGAGAAGACAAGTATTCCAAAAACTTAATTAAAAATAATTTATTAATTAAACTTATATATTGCAAAATGTATCAATTGATTTTACCAGTGGTAATTTACAAGTATGGTAAGGGGTGATGACTATGCAAATATTTATGATGATAAACAACAGAGTATTCAAAAATAATTATTCTGTGACAATATTCTATTTAAATATATACAGTAGAACCTCTCTGTAAAGGACACCTAATTGCAGAACCAAAGTGTCCTTTAGGGACAGGTGTCCTCTTACTGGAGAGTTGCTAAATAGTAAAAATGGTAATTTTGTAAATGAAAGCTATCCTCTATAGAGAGGTGTCCTATAGTGGGAGTGTCCTCTCATAGAGAGGTTCTACTGTATATATAAAGTGATTTTAAATTATGATAATTATAGGCGACAATTATTTTACACTTTTTCGTTTGCCTTTTGTCTAACTGGACAATATAGGATCAGCTCGCTCTAAGCCCTCTCAATAAATCAATAGGACGAAATAAGAAAGTGGTTTGCTCCATTTATGGATAACATCTCACAATGCACCATCTACAGGACCAAAGAGACCTCACCAGACCAGCTCTTGGAATGTATGGGAGCCTCAAGACAGGACCCCAACCCTACCAAGATTGTCTTCTTCTTTCTTATCTCAAAGCCATGATAATCATGGTGGGTAGTAAGTGACTGCTTTTACTGTAAGCGCACCACATGTCTACACATGTGAAAAGCAGTTCGACTTTGCACTTACAAATGTGCCAGAGCCCCGTTTGGTTACTTGCACTCGCTGGTGGGGTTGGACTTTTGCAAGAATCGGGGGCCATTGGAGCATTTTTTTTTACAGAAAAAAGTGTCCAATGCGGGAATCGAACCCGGGTCGTAGTGGTCGAAAACCAAACGGTTTAGCCAGCCTTCCACCGACCCCCTACCTTGTGTTTCCACCTAGATTGTGAATTTGATCAATGAATATAGTCTCCATGACCTTGTATAAAATTATACAGTAGGATAAAAAAGGGTAACACTCAATATGTTTTGAGAATAGAGAAATCCTTAAATAAATCTTTAATTGGAAAGGCATATATTGGATCAAAATATCATTTATTTTACCAATATTTCAGTTGTTATAATACCTTGATAAAGGTTGGCATTTAGCCAACTGAAATATTGGTTAAATAAATTATATTTTGATCCAATATATGTCTTTTTTTTTTTAATTAAAGATTCAACATGTATATGATAGACAAAGTATTCCTACAGAGGAGTTATGGACTAGAGAGTAATTTCCTCTCGGATACCAAAATAGCATCTAGATGCGAGCGAAGGTTGTGCCGCAAGACCGACGGCGCCAATGAGGCAAGCGGCGGTGGCCAGAGTGAGCGGCAGTTGGAGTGAGACATTCGGCGGCATGCTGGTGACGGTGAGCGCGGTGTGCGGCCTGGTGTTCCTGGCCTCCCTGGTGGTACAGTCGGCCCTGGACCTGTGGCGGAGCTTCCTGCGGCTGGTGCTGCAGCGCATGGGCCACGTGTCGGAGTACCCCTGGCCGCGGGGGCAGTGGGCGGGTGAGTCCTATCTCTCTGTATGCCACAGTCTTTGTCTACCTCGAATACTCATTACTTAGTCATTCTGTGTCAGATCTAACATACACACACCAATCAATCTTACTTTGAAATACTTCCGAAGATTTTTTTGAGTACAGAACAACCTCCCTGTAAAGGACAACACCTAATCGCAAAACCAAAGTGTCCTTTAGAGAGAGGTGTCCTCTTACCGAAGAGTTGCTAAATAGTAAAAATGGTAAATTTGTAAATGAAAACTCTCCTTTGTAGAGAGGTATTCTCTAGTACGAGTGTCCTCTCATGAAGGTTCTAGTGTATTTAGTTAATTGACCAAACGAAATGTTTTCTTTAAAAAGCGGGCCGTTTATTTAAGTCGACAAGAAACTAAATTGAAGAATGCGAGTTCTCGCTCCATCGTTTGTTAGCAGCTGGGGTATGAGAAACATGTGGTTGGAAGGACATTATGGTAGCTAGATGGGGTTTGATGTGGAATAAAGTTGCATACATTTGTTTAAACGACTTCAACAAAAGGTATCGCACTATCCCTCGAGCATGCTGTTGTAATACCCAAGGATCTGTATAAACTTCCATATATCTCTGTATATCTGGATAGTTCATGTTGTTTTCTGTTGTCAGCTTTTGATAACCCCTAGCTCCCTTCCACGACATTGGTCTGAAGTCAGCATTCCCACCGGATTTCTCGTTGAAAAGTACGATGCTATTTAGAATTCATATCTTCTAGTGTTCGAGCTCAAAGGTACTCTCTATAGGTAGATACCTATGTAATATATACTTATATAATCTCTCTCCATTACCTTTTTTTAAATGTTTTATCTAGCTGAGGAAGGGATTACCCGGAAGATGCTTTATACAATTAGTAAAAAGAGTTGCGACGCTTTATATCTTTTTGTAAGGTAGATAACGTGTCCTACACATTACATTCCCGTCGATCCTATATGGTTTCTAGATAGCTACAAGATTCGGCCTAGAGTACACCTCCCTTCATGCAGATCTCAGCTTGCCAATGACCGTTGGTCTAGTTGAGTATGACCATCTCTCTTATCAAGGAATTCCGATAATCTTCTGAAGGAAAGATCATTAGAGAATCAGGTGAATCTACGCGAGGCCCCTCTGGCCTCTATGACCTTGGCGAATGTTTCCAGGAAGTAGAAACGGCCGAGATATGTTTATTGAACGTAGAGGTAGAGATGCCACGCTTTACTAGGACTAAAAAAAAGGCAAGAAATGTCATTTACTAAAATTGGTTGCAAAATTTCATACTGTAATGTTCTGAATATATTAGTTAAAAATTTATCATTTGGCCTTAATGTGCCAACTAAGGAAAGTCCGCGGAAAGTTCTTGGCGCCGCTTTGGTCAATGTATCTGACGGTACTTCGTGTAGGGCTCCCAGTCTTAATGACAGAGGCATTCTACTTCACCCAGGCCTGATACCCTAATATGATTGAGTGGAGATAAGAAAGACTTAAGTTTCGTGTAGTGCTCCCAGTCTTAATGACAAAGGCATTCTACTTCACCCAGGCCTGATACCCTAATATGATTGAGTGGAGATAAGAAAGAAGAAGACTTATGTTTCGTGTAGTGCTCCCAGTCTTAATGACAGAGGCATTCTACTTCAACCAGGCTTGATACCTTAATATGATTGAGTGGAGATAAGAAAGACTTATGTTCCGTGTAGTGCTCCAGTCTTAATGACAGAGGCATTCTACTTCACCCAGGCCTGATACCCTAATATGATTGAGTGGAGATAAGAAAGACTTAAGTTTCGTGTAGTGCTCCCAGTCTTAATGACAAAGGCATTCTACTTCACCCAGGCCTGATACCCTAATATGATTGAGTGGAGATAAGAAAGAAGAAGACATATGTTTCGTGTAGTGCTCCCAGTCTTAATGACAGAGGCATTCTACTTCAACCAGGCTTGATACCCTAATATGATTGAGTGGAGATAAGAAAGGCTTATGTTCCGTGTAGTGCTCCAGTCTTAATGACAGAGGCATTCTACTTCACTCAGGCTTGATACCCTAATATGATTGAGTGGAGATAAGAAAGACTTAAGTTTCGTGTAGTGCTCCATGTCTTAATGGCAGATGCATTCTACTTCAACCAGGCTTGATACCCTAATATGATTGAGTGGAGATAAGAAAGACTTAAGTTTCGTGTAGTGCTCCCAGTCTTAATGACAGAGGCATTCTACTTCACCCAGGCCTAATACCCTAATATGATTAAGTGGAGATAGGAAAGAAGAAGACTTATCTTTCGTGTAGTGCTCCTAGTCTTAATGACAAAGGCAGACACGTCTACTTCACCCAAGCTTAATACCCTAATATGATTGAGTAGAGATAAGAAAGAAGAAGACTTATCTTTCGTGTAGGGCTCCCAGTCTTAATGACAAAGGCAGACGCATTCTACTTCAACCAGGCTTGATACCTTAATATGATTGAGAGGAGATAAGAAAGAAGAAGAAGACTTATGTTTCGTTAATGCAATCAAATATTCATATTTTTCTCTAAATATAAGAATATTTCATAAATTTCCTTGCACATGTTACTTCTAGGATGGCAAGGTTTATATTCAGAATTCAACTTTATCTTTCAACATCACAATGGATTTGATTTTATTGATGCTGGTAGGCATGGCTTGTATTTGTAGCAATGGCTCAGAGAAAAAAAAATTTTATTCCGAAAATTTCAAATATTGAAGGATGTCTAATGTAGCACACTCACTCGACTGTATTTAAAAAAATCCTTTTCTGAAATATAATATCTGAAAATGATATTTTGGCTATAAAGGTATTTGCTAAAGAAAACGAAAGTTCAAATAATATTGTTAATTTTAAAAACAGAGCATTATAGTACATTTTTTTAAAAACATTATTTTTAAAACGTTGAAAATTTCGTTGTCAACATCAAACTTCGGTCGTTGTCATTTGTTATGGTGCCCTGACACTCACTCTATCGTCTTTCAAATGGTGATTCTTAGCTTTCTCTGATAGACCCGGGGGATTTATAGTGTAGATTTACTATGGGTTCTCACATTTCACGTGTTTGGGTTCTTGTGAATATATTCGAGAGTTTATCGTTACAATAGAACCCTATAGAAGGATGAAGAGACAGATCAAAGAACTTGAATACATCTAGAAAGTGTGAGGGTAGTTGAGTCAGTAACACCTACAAACATTTAGTTCAAGGATGTTTGTCAACAATAAACTTCGGTCGTTGTCATTTGTTATGGAAGTCTTGCAACCTACTCCACTGTCTGTCTGTCAAATGGTGTTTCTTAGATTTCTCTGATAGACCCAGGAGATTTATAGTGTAGATTTGACGTGAGTTCTCACATCTCGTGTTTAGATGCTCAAGTCTGAATATTCGATAGGTTATCGTGACAAAAGAAGCCGATAAAAGGATGAATAGACAGATCAAAGAAGTTAAATACATCTAGAAAGTGTGAGGGTAGTTGAGGGGTGTCAGTAACACGTACAAATATTTAGTTCAAGGATGTTTGTCAGCATCAAACTTCGGTCGTTGTCATTTGTTATGGAAGTCTTAACACTCGAGTGTCTGTCTGTCAAATGGTGATTCTCAGCTTTCTCTGATAGACCCAGGATATTTATAGTGTAGATTTACTATGGGTTCTCACATCTCGTGTTTAGATTCTTGAGAATATTCGAGAGTTTATCGTTACAAAAGAAGGCGATAGAAGGATCAAGAGATAGACAGATCAAAGAACTTGAATACATCTAGAAGGTTTGAGGGTAGTTGAGTCAGTAACACGTACAAACATTAAGTTCAAGGATGTTTGTCAACAATAAACATCGGTCGTTGTCATTTGTTATGGAAGTCTTGCAACCTACTCCACTGTCTGTCTGTCAAATGGTGTTTCTTAGCTTTCTCTGATAGACCCGGGGATTTATAATGTAGATTTACTATGGGTTCTCACATTTCCCGTGTTTGGGTTCTTGTGAATAGTCGAGAGTTTATCGTTATAATAGAAGCCGATAGAAGGATGGAGAGACAGATCAAAGAACTTGAATACATCTAGAATGCGTGAGGATAGTTGAGGGGTGTCAAAAACACGCACAAACATTTAGTTCAAGGATGTTTGTCAACAATAAACATCGGTCATTGTCATTTGTTATGGTGTCCTGACACTTACTCCATCGTTTGCCTGTCAAATGACGTTTCTTAGCTTTCTCTGATAAATTACCCAAGGATTTATAGTGTAAATATACAATGGGTTATCACATCTCGTGTTTGGATGCTTAAGTCTGAATATTCGAGAGTTTATCGTGACCAAAGAAGCCTATAGAAGTAAGGATTAGAAATTAACGTGAATAGTTGATATTTATTCCGATAGATGGCGCAAGCCATCAGCAAATTTCAGTTGCACGATAAGGAGATGCCTTTTTCATAATTTATGCACCTTATCCCAGTACAATATCACATTTGTACTATTTTTTCACATTCTTTTTAAATTGTTTTCAAATCGATAATGTCATTTTTATAGACAAGAATTTTATAAACTAATGGTATAAAACCATATTTCTCTCCGGATATTGCAACCTAGCATTGTAACTTCACTTCCTGGGATAAAGCCGTCAGCCTAAAGTCCTAGATCACGGAGCCAGTTTCCATTGGGAAATATTTTAGAAGCAATCTTGAAATGGACAAATGAGAGAGATTGAGATTGAAAATATTTATTACAATGTTCATATAAGATTACATAAGGTCAAATACGAAATAAATATATTGAATAAGATTAAATAAGGATAAATATATGTAAATATACAGTTAAACCTGTCTATAGCGCCCCCTCTAAATAACGCCTTCCTCTCTATAGCGCCTGATTTTAAACATTAAAATGTAAACATTTTACATTAAAAGTGACCTGTCTATATCACCTCAGGTATGTGTCGCCCAGACGTCTTTCCAGTCAGTATGGTGTACTCCATCTCTCTGTGTCGCGTGATGTGACCGAAAAATCTCAAACAATCCCGTTGTATAGAAGTCGGTCATCTTCCAAAATCGATAGTTGTGACAGCATCGATGTTCTACGCGATAGGAAGCAGGATATGCCATCAAATCCCTGTTTGACTCAGACGTATAAATGCTGAATTTGCTGCCAGGATGGTCTTCTAGGTTGTTCATTCCACAGGATCCAAACCTCTAAATTTCTTTAAAATTTAATCACTTGTTATTCCTATTATAATTTATTTTGTCCAATAAACATGATTTTATTTAAATTTCTTCCTTGTGTAGCAAATTTAATGTCCATTAGTATATGTATATTGAGTAATAGACAAAAATTATGGGACAATAAAAACTTGATAATTAGTTATTACGTCTTTATTTACCTCAACTAGATATCAAGGTATGAGAGAAATTGGTTTAAAAATACGTTGTCAATTAGCGTTAGGATGGCTGTAGGTTTAGATCCGTCCATTGGATGGGCTATCGTTATATATATTAGGCATGAAAGGTGGGGAAAAATAAACACACCACAAGTTTGGAAGAGGAACCCAGGCAACCAGAGAGAGACGGGACCGGCACAGCCGGGCGGCCGTTCGTGTCGCACCCAATCCCCAACTGTTTTAAAAGTCCCGAGGTGTTAACTAACGTGTGGTGGCCCCTTGGAATGTCGCTGGTGTCTCAAGTGACTTTACCCTCCCGTCTATCTCTGGGTTGTCTGTAGGTTGGCTTTATTATTCCTGGAAGAGTATATATTATGACATATGTATATGTAATAATGAGTTGCTGTCGACTTATCTGTGATGAGATCCTGTCGACTCATGTAATAAGAGAGAATTCCAGTAGCTTTTGTAGAGATCCTGTCGACTACTGAAATGATGTTGAAGTCCTGGTAGCTCTTGTTGTACTGTGTTGACCAAGAGGAACAGTCAGGATGTAGAGTTTTCCAGTACCTCTCTGCACCTTGGAAGACCTTTAAAAGTTCTCACAAAATACAGGCAGTCGTGGTCGAGGCAGAGTGGAAAGTTGGGGATATCCATACACAAAAAACGAAGACACAGTTGCACTAAGAAAGTTCCGTTAACAGATAAAAGCTGAGCTAGAAGCGCAAGATGGAGATAGACGAGTTCTTCCTAACTACATGTTGGATGAGGTCGACATAACATACGACCGACGCGGCTTGCACTAAGGGTGAACTAAACTAAACTGAACTGAACTGACTGAACTGTCAAGTCCCTGTAAAAGTGATGTATTTATAGTTTAAAAGACGGGGGGGGGGGGACCTTATGTGACAGGGGCGTTTGAGAAAGGGCGCCTTTACCTGTCCAGGTGTGAGAGGGGTCTCTGCATTCCACCACATGTGACAGTGTGGGTGGCCTGTCGTGGGAACTGTGAATCTACCTGATTTATGACTTCCCTCTTTAGACTTTTTGTTGTTTTGGCAATACTATGCTCGATCTCTGCTTTAGCTCAACTTTTAAATCTATTACAGATTTTATTTATTTATCCACTTTGTACAAATAACATTACATAGGTGATGCAATGACACAGATTAATCATGCGCATAATTATTTATAGATGTGTGTCTATATACAACATGGCAATCTTATTACAAGTTATACAGACAGTATGGGGTTGTTGGTTTAAATTACTTATATATATATATTATTATTAATAATATCAAATCTCACACCGAGAGAGAGAGATATGCGAAATCCCAACATGGGATAATTGCTCCAAAGTACATCGCTATTTACACAATATCAAGTTTACATTTTCAATTTAAAAGTTACAAAGTTAAAGAAAAACAAACAATTTAAGATAGTAGTTACTGTGTTTAACGAGTTATAAAAAAAGAAGAACAAATACAAGAGAGAAAAATAAAACACAAGAAAAATAAAATTTAAGAATTAACTAGATAACCTACATGAAGAAAAAAAATGGAGTTTGAATCTATAATTTAGAGTTGGAAAGGAAAATAATAAAATAGTAAAATCCAAAATACTAATTAACCATACCTGGTTTTTCCTCAACCAAGAATGAAAATAA
>CP092881.1:72965468-72978270 GCA_030710605.1 Cordylochernes scorpioides
AAATATATCTGTATATAAAACTTGTTGAATTTTAAAAATGCGTCCTTACTATTTTATAACATATGTAGTTCCTTGAATTCAATACCTTCCAGCTTTCTGTAGTCCTGGAAGATTCTATCAACAGGGAATCCCCATCTTGGACTGCTCCTGTACCGGACACAAGTCTCCAAATGTGCGGTTTAAATTTTGTTTTTGAAACTGTGGCTACATGGTCAGTGACAAATCCACAACACACCTTTGGCAAACTGAGAAGCGTCCACCTGTAGACCATGGATTCAGGCTAATGGTCCGTCCTAGACTGACGAGGGCCATTAGCACGAAACCTTGGTCTTCTTAGTGGACACTTCTCAGTTTGCCAAAGCTGGTGTTGTGGATTTGTCACCGACCTGAAGCCGCTAGTTTGCGGCGACGGTCAATAGATGGCGTCAGATTCTGACGTTTATTTTGACGGGAGAGGCGACCATTGCTTCCATGGATTAATTTCCTCCCGGCAAATTTTCCATCTATATATATATATATTAAAAATAAAGAAGGCATTTTGATATTTTAATATCAGCACCTGACCCACTTATCTTTTATTTTTTTTCTATTGTTTTTTCATATATATATGTCATAATTTGTATAGTTAATGACAAGAGATACAATTTATTTCCGTCAAACTAAGTATGTAAATATGTTACGCTTGTGTTAAAATGTAAATATGTAAATTCATCCATGTATAAAAGCTGTGCAAAAAAATAAAGGTGGCAGACGCGATGGTTCGCTAGGCATAACGGCTGCGCCTCTTCATTTAGCTACGACATATATATATTTATTTATTTTGAAAATAGAGCAATCCATATTTAATTCATTAGATAATAAAAAGGCATATATTGGATTGAATAAGATATTTATTTGCCAATATTTCGGTTGGCTGAATGCCAACCTTTATCAAGGCGTTACATTTTTTTGTATACGCAAACTGCTTGTTTATACAAAAATATAAGGCCTTGACAAAGGTTTGGCGTTCAGCCAACCGAAATATTGGCAAATAAATCTTTAATAAATCCAATATATGCCTTTTTATTATCTAATATATATATATATACAAATAAAAAATATACTTTGCCGAAAATAAATAGATATGTATAAATAAAGGTCACCTCTCCCGTCAAAATAGACACCAAAACTAAGCGCTATCTATTGATCGTCTCTGCAAACTAGCGGACTCAGTGCTAAAGCCACGACACCAGTATATATAATATTAACTGTTCAATCACTTTGCTAGAAATCGCATTTCTGACCAAATTCAGCAATTTTGGGCTCCTATCTTTGGGTGTTTTGAAGGTATTTCAAGTAGTGAATTGTACGTGTGTGGAAATCCTATTTTGATGGACTATAATTAAAAATATATTTAGATATTTAGATTATATAAATTTGAAATATTTATATAATTATTAATTTTTGACCAGAGTTGGTTGTTGTTATTAGATTTGTCTTGAAGCCTTTTTTTATAGAACTGTTTGTTTTGTTTTTATTATATTTCTTTAAAATTAAACATATATAAAATAAGATATGTGTTAAATATCTCTCCCTTTGTTTTGTAAGTTAATAAATATAATCATTTGTGCATTTAATTTATCGTATTATTTAATAATAATCCACGCCATATATAGATTCGACAACATATTTTTATATTAAAACAAAAAAAGTTTATATTAGAATCTATAAAAATGGCCTTCTTCGTTCTCCATATATTATTTTATCTATTTACATAATAAATAGCATGTTTGATTGTTGGTGATGCACAATTCTAACTCTGTTCTCATTGGAAGTCACCCACAGGTTTATATTGTACAAGTATAGAGATGCACATTGGTACACGTATAGAGATTAAATAAAAAGACATATATTGGATCAAAATATCATTTATTTTACCAATATTTCAGTTGGCTGAATGCCAACCTTTGTCAAGGTATTAGAACATATTAATGTGTGTCAACAACAAACAGAACGCCTTTTGTTGACACACATTAAATATGTTATAACACCTTGATAAAGGTTGGCGTTCAGCCAACTGAAATATTAGTAAAATAAATGATATTTTGATCCAATATATGTCTTTTTAATTAAAGATTTATTTATGGATTGCTCTATTTTCAAAACGTATAGAGATGTACATTGATACACGTATAGAGATGTACATTAACGAAAGCTTTTAAAACTTTCAAGGGGAAACTCAAACAACCTCAGGTAAATCTGTGCTAGCCCTTTCCTGGGATTGTTGTGAATCTGTGATTTATCTGAGAGGGGTTTTATTGAGATTTGACCAATGGATCGCTTGTTTTTTTTTTTCAAGGCCTCGACCGTGAAACGTTAAGAAATATAAACCACTTATGGTAAACTACCCGTTGTGGGATTCTGAGTTTTTTATTTGACTGAGAGTTATTTTGGAATTCCCCAAAAATTATTTTTTTAAAATTAATTATTTGTATTTTCCCGGTGAGGCATCAGATCAGTGGAGGGTAAATAGAAATCTAAAGGACTTTCACGAAACATTTGGGTTCTGTTTCTACGACATAACATCTCTTCTACGGTAGATTTCGTTCAGCTAGGTATATCTTCCACGATACAACTTCTTCCGATATCTTCCAAGGTTGGATTTGTTCAAAGTTCCAATCTCTTCTACTGCAGAATCTCTTTCAAAATACAACTCTTGCTCACCACAACCTCTTTCACGTCAATTATATTTTCTATGTTACAATTGCTTCGACAGCAATAACTTCTTCATAGCGACCAGTCATTATCTTGTTAGCCATAGCCAGCAAATCACCAATAGCCTCAGATACCTGCATCAACCGATCATGGAAATCTCAGATATCTACACAATATTTAGCAACCCTCAGATCGTGTCAGCCATTCACAGAGGTATAGTTATCTCAAAACTACGCTCAGGAAGTTGTAGCTTTTAGCATGTATATCAGGATTCAGACAATAACTCTGAAAGATACACTCATGGACAACACTTAAGGAAGTTGTACCTTTTAGCATGTATATCGGGATTCAGACAATAACTCTGAAAGATACACTCATGGACAAAACTTAAGGAAGTTGTACCTTTTAGCATGTATATCGGGATTCAGACAATAACTCTGAAAGATACACTCATGGACAAAACTTAAAGGAAGTTGTACCTTTTAGCATGTATATCGGGATTGAGACAATAACTCTGAAAGATATTACAGTGACCTTTATTGAAGACACACGTGATAACCAAGTGTGAACAAAATTGCCTCTGTTTCATTAAAAAGAAACAGAAGACTGGCGATATCAGAGACTTTACACTTTCTCAAGTTGTCTACGAGTGTATTTGCAGATCAAAATTTAATCAACAACACTTTATGTTTTTCCTTTAACAGCATGCGACAAGCGCGTATCATATTTTAAAGAAGGTTTTGATAAAGTATTTTGCTTTCCGAAATATTGAAAATTTCTTAAATAAATAATACAAAATCCAATATATGTTTAATATTTGTACGGGTAGTTACACCAAGCTGGTATTTATAAGTAGGGAAACCCCCTTTATATAGATTGTTCCCTTATATATTGTAACAAAGTATTTTTATTTTATTAGCAGAGTATTATTTTTTATGTTTATATTTTGCTATACTCTGTACACTTCCCTCTTTTGCTTATCTTTTGTTTATCATTCATAGTTTGTTCTTGCCTGAAATAAATTGTTGTCTTATCCCGAAGCTGGTCTTCCCTAATTTTCCACGTGGCAATATTTACATATCCATCTTTATTCCTTTATTCAAAACCGAGTCAGAAAAGTAGTAGGTTTGTGATGATAAAGGATCGCCATGTTGATTGCTAACATCTTGACGTAAGTATTTTATATTTATAGAAGTCACCACGAGGAAAGCATCAATTTAAACATGTTTATATCTAGATAGCCTCCAAGCCGGAAATTTCTGTCTGAGCCAAGTGCTGAGCCAACTTCATACCAACAATTCCTTTATTAGAAAACTGACCTCGGCCAGGAAATAAGTTCAGAAACGAAAAAGGATGTTAATTGCTTAAATTCTGACGTAGATATTATGGCAGAGATGTAATTTAATTTTATAGAACCCACAAGGAAAAATTTAATTTGAATATGTTTATATCTAGGTAGCCTATGGGCTCATAGATCCATGGCTGCCTCGTGGCTCTAACAGCTTCAAACAACAACACATTCATCAAAGCTGTGGTCGTAGAGATTTACTCTGGTGCACGCTCAACACCATCCACCATTACAACATATGTTTATTGATAGATGCGACCAGAATATCCATTATCAACCCATCTGTCTCTTTTTCGATAAATTGATTACCAAATTCGAGGAAAAGCCTTGAACACTTGTTGATTTATTGTAATTTGACCAATATAGATTCACTATTGGCATAGATTTAAAACATAATTTCCTTCTCCTAGAGGAAACACCTAGCTTGCAACACTGTAGACCAATATCCCAACAATGAACACCAAAACACATGTGGGAGCATCGGCCCTATTCAGATAAGAAGAAACTCAGGCCGGGACTAGCCCACTAACACAGATGTCCAGAGTTTACTATGAACTTTAGACTCACTTTTAGTATCGACATTATACGCACTTGCTGCTCATAAGTCGTTTATGTATTCTTACCCGAGAGCATTTACAAAAACCAAAATAACCCATTCCATATGCAACCTCAACATTAACAGAGAATTAACAACAACAATTTCAAAAATCAGAACAGGACATTTTAAAGGAATGAAGATAAACCCAGACATGACTAGATTCTACAGGAACTTAAATAACTGTCACAACACCCAACTCACTCCGGACCATATATACCCGGCCATCCTTGCAGCCCTCTATATGGCAGACATCAATCCAGAAGAGAACATCCATACGAACAAGACACCTCGGTTGGCCAGTATTGTGATCAGGGTGCACGGACCGATCTGATCTTCTCCATGAACAAGACACCACCACCACCTCAGTTGGCCTGTATTGTAATCAGGGTGAATGGATCGATCTGATCTGTTCCATGGACAAGACACCACCACCACCTCAGTTGGCCGGTATTGTAATCAGGGTGCATGGACCGATCTGATCTGCTCCGTGGACAAGACAACACCACCTCAGTTGGACAGTATTGTGATCAGGGTGCATGGACCGATCTGATCTGCTCCGTGGACAAGACAACACCACCTCAGTTGGACAGTATTGTGATCAGGGTGCATGGACCGATCTGATCTGCTCCATGGACAAAACACCACCACCTCAGTTGGACAGTATTGTGATCAGGGTGCACGGACCGATCTGATCTATTCCATGGACAAGACACCACCACCACCTCAGTTGGCCAATATTGTGATCAGGGTGCACGGACCGATCTGATCTGTTCCATGGACAAGACACCACCACCACCTCAGTTGGCCGGTATTGTGATCAGGGTGGTACATGGACCGATCTGATCTGCTACATGGACAAGACACCACCACCACCTCAGTTGGCCGGTATTGTAATCAGGGTGCATGGACCGATCTGATCTGCTCCATGGACAAGACACCACCACCACCTCAGTTGGCTAGTATTGTGATCAGGGTGCATGGACCGATCTGATCTGCTCCATGGACAAGACACCACCACCACCTCAGTTGGCCGGTATTGTGATCAGGGTGCACGGACCGATCTGATCTGCTCCATGGACAAGACACCACCACCACCTCAGTTGGCCGGTATTGTGATCAGGGTGCATGGACCGATCTGATCTGCTCCATGGACAAGACATCACCACCACCTCAGTTGGCCGGTATTGTGATCAGGGTGTATGGACCGATCTGATCTGCTCCATGGACAAGACACCACCACCACCTCAGTTGGACGGTATTGTGATCAGAGTGCACGGACCGATCTGATCTGCTCCATGGACAAGACACCACCACCACCTCAGTTGGACGGTATTGTGATCAGAGTGCACGGACCGATCTGATCTGCTCCATGGACAAGACACCACCACCACCTCAGTTGGACGGTATTGTGATCAGGGTGCATGGACCGATCTGATCTGCTCCATGGACAAGACACCACCACCACCTCAGTTGGCCGGTATTGTGATCAGGGTGCACGGACCGATCTGATCTGCTCCATGGACAAGACACCACCACCACCTCAGTTGGCCGGTATTGTGATCAGGGTGCATGGACCGATCTGATCTGCTCCATGGACAAGACATCACCACCACCTCAGTTGGCCGGTATTGTGATCAGGGTGTATGGACCGATCTGATCTGCTCCATGGACAAGACACCACCACCACCTCAGTTGGACGGTATTGTGATCAGAGTGCACGGACCGATCTGATCTGCTCCATGGACAAGACACCACCACCTCAGTTGGACGGTATTGTGATCAGGGTGCATGGACCGATCTGATCTGCTCCATGGACAAGACACCACCACCACCTCAGTTGGCCGGTATTGTGATCAGAGTGCACGGACCGATCTGATCTGCTCCATGGACAAGACACCACCACCACCTCAGTTGGACGGTATTGTGATCAGGGTGCACGGACCGTTCTGATCTTCTCCATGAACAAGACACCACCACCACCTCAGTTGGCCGGTATTGTGATCAGGGTGCACGGACCGTTCTGATCTTCTCCATGAACAAGACACCACCACCAACTCAGTTGGCCGGTATTGTGATCAGGGTGCACGGACCGTTCTGATCTTCTCCATGAACAAGACACCACCACCAACTCAGTTGGCCGGTATTGTGATACCAATCTGCATCTGATCTGCTCCATGGACAAGACACCACCACCAACTCAGTTGGCCGGTATTGTGATACCGATCTGCATCTGATCTGCTCCATGGACAAGACATCACCACCACTACCCGAGTGCATATTGAATTTTTTTAAATTTTAATTAAATTATTTTTTACAAATATATAATGAGCCATGCGTATAATTTTATTTAGTTTTTATTAAACTCTCTATTGATATTAAGCAATGGATCTTTTCACTAGAGAATTTAATAAAAAACTAAATAAAATTATACGCACACATAATCTTAATAAAAATCGTTCGAAAATTTCAAAGCAGAAGAAAAAACTCTACCCAACTTTTACGGCCTACCTAAAATCCATAAGCCAAACATCCCATTACGACCAATAGTGAGCTATGCTGGTTCTCCTCTTTACCCTCTCACGATCTCAGTCATCTCTCCATTCCAGAAGCAACTACCTCACACAGTCACCAAAATCATAGTAGCTGTTGAAGCTATCAAAACCGATCAAATATCAAATGACAGCAGGATGGTTTCCTTCGATATAGAATCTCTCTACACCTCAATCTCACACGATGAAGCACTCCTGGCCCTCCGATCATTTCTTGAAATCCACCCAGATATAGTTCTGCCCCTCTCTAAAGAAGCATTAATAGATTTAATCAAACTTTGTTTAGACCATAGTTATTTTAGTTTCAAAGACAGATTCTTCCGGCAAATTAAAGGCCTACCATTGGGCAACCCGATTTCATCTGCATTAGCCAACATATTTATAAATGTAATAGATGAAAAAATAATTAATTCAAACCAATTTAAAATAATTTTATGGCTACGATATATTGATGGCATTTTTTGTCTAACAGAAATAGACATTGACAGCTTCTTACGTTTTATCAATAGTCTCAAACTTTTTTAAAGTTCACATATGAAAAAGAAAGCAATAATTCCCTAGCCTTTTTGGACATCCAGCTTAAAAGGAATCAATATAACATCGAAAGTTGCATTTACAGGAAACCTACTCACACCGGAAACTATTTGAATTTCAGCTCCTTTGGCCCCATACATAATAAAATCGCCGTAGTGAAATCTCTTACCAAGAGAATATAAACACACCACTCAAATAGAAATAGTGCAGCAGAAGAAAGAAATAGAATTTTCAAAGAATTGATAAATAATAATTATCGTAAAATTTTTTATTGAAAAACATTTTCATAAACAAAGAGCTATACCTTCAAATAATAGTCGTGATCAGTCTCAAAAAAGATATTGCTCTATTCCATATAGCTACGGCTCAGAGAGAATTGCCCGAATTTTAAAGAGATATAATTACAACATATCAATCTGCACAAAATCTTCGACAAATCTTACGCCACTCAGATACCAAAAATACTTCAAACCAAGAAAATACAACCAATGTAATTTTAAAAATACCAAAAAGAATTTTGGTTCCAGTGGTTTCACGAAAAACCAAGAAATGGGTATTTAAGGCCAAACTTGCGTAAATACGCTTAACACATTTATTTTTATATTTTTTCTACTGTTTTTTCATATATTTTTATATATTATATAATCTAAAAACTCAAATATTTCTATATTTTAAAATATATATTTTATTTTATTCATTGATAATTTTACTTTTGTTATCATCGTTTTTAGAAAGACTTTCAGTTTTGTTGTATAGTTTTGTTGTAAATATGCGTAGTTAACATATCTATCCTTTTAAATCACTAATATAGGATTAACTTTATAAATTCTATATAATGTGAAAATAACTAATGTGTAATCTTTCCTCAAGTAATTGAAAATAAAAGCTACTTGATAGTAAATAATTATCTTTTTTTTTTTATCACGACTGCACCTTCAACCCTTTATATTATCGATCATTTGTCTTATCAACCCTTTATCTAACAACAACAACAAAATATTCATAACATACATATATATATTTAGATTAACTTGAACCCATTTTTTTCTGTTTTCTTTTATATATATATGAACCTAGAAAGGCACCTCTCCCTTTAACTATACATCAGAACAATACATTATATTCATCACCCTGGTGAAAGACTTTACTGGTAGTGACGAAGAATGAACCCCAACACCCTATAAGAGGGTCTTTCTTTTTCTTATATTTTCTTGTATAGTGAGTTTATAATTGTTTCTGTTTAACAATTGTAAATTAACACAATTATCTCTGGCAGGGATATCGCGTTTTGTGTGTTGTAATAAATAAAAATAGTTACCTCTATAAAGAATAAATATTTGAATATAATAATTGTATGACACAATGTTTTATGTAGGATTTAGGCTCCCAAATATATATCTTTGGATTTAAAATTATTTATACTCAGATATATATAGGTTCTTTTGCACTTTTAAGACAACATTTTACACTTTGAAAACACAAAAAAAAAAAACCCGAATGTTTTTCATAAATAAATCAAACTTCTACTGTCCTTACTACAATAAAAATATTGGGAAGGCTTGGATCATCAGTGGTAAACCCTCCCAGCGGTTTCGCCAATTCAATCTACCAGACGGCTTCTTTAGAGCTCTAATATTGTATTGGATCATTCTGCTTTTATATGCTACACTGAAGGGTGGATTCTTATAAATGGTAATTAAGCAAACAATGGACATAAGGTTTTACCTTTAATGACAACATGTTACACTTTAATGACAACGTTATTCTCATTTTAATATATAACAACAATTTAACACTTTTTATGACATCTTTTCATTTATATAACAACACTTTATACACACACTTTAATAACATTTTTATTTTTGAACGGTATTTTTCGGTTTATAAAAATAATTTAACAATTATATACAATATAAATAGTTTTAGTGTTTTCATCGAGTTATCTTGATTGAAATTAGTTTATTTTAGACATTTTTATATCAGTTTTAATCAGGCATTAGAAATGAAACATTTGAGAGATTTTCTCAAGTAAAGCTAATCACTGTTTAATATGGCGTTAAATGATACTGTTATGTCGTATGCCTAGACGCTGTTCGTGTTCTCTATCTGATCAGGATGCCACAAAGATACGTCAGTTCGTAAGGATTTCAGCTAACAGAAGGAATACAACAAGTGGGACTTGTCTTCAACTTCCCCGTCAGAAGGATTCTTGGCGCTGTGAATGTCACTCTTGTGAAGCGTTCCGCTCCACACTGTACAAGTCCAGCTTGGACTACACCGCCTTGTAGGCCGCTCCGATGTCAGGATCTCCTGGCACCGTCTTGCAGGATCATCCACACTCCCGGAGACAACTCGCCACGTCTTCCACTCGCCGCAGATGTGACAAGACTGTCTGTTCACCCCCACGATTGAATGCCGTTTTTGGACACTCAGTGTCCAGTTAAACTTGGCAGAATTACAAAATACTCCTGTGATAAATAGGTTGGCTTTGAAAAGAGCTTAAACAGGGAGCGCGCGTTCGCGATTTTCACTTCTGATGCATCGGTATAAATGATTGTTTGTGACAGTTTTTATAAATTTTAATTCAAAGAAGAATCGAGCTGAAACCTGAAATTTTGGATTATACTTTATTTGAGATTATGAATAATCACAACAAAAATATCAAGACTTAACATCCAACAGTTTCCGAATTGAAACTTCATCGACAGACAGACAGACATCGTATTTGTATTGAGAGATGTGGATTCCTTTAATGCTTATTTAATGGGAGAGTTTTGGGAAATGTTTACCATCCTCCCATGAAACTTTATATTTTATATAGATGGAAAATTTCCGGGAGGAAATTGATCTATAAAAACATAGGGCGCCACTCCCGTAAAACTTAACTTCAAAACCTGACGCCATCTATTGATCGTCGCCGCAAACTAGCGGCCTCAGATAGGTGACAAAACCACAACACCAGCTTTGGCAAATTGAGAAGTGTCCACCAAGAGACCATGGTTTCGGGTTAATGGCCCTCGTCAGTCTAGGACGGACCATTAGCCTAAATCCATGGTCTCCTGGTGGACGCTTCTCAGTTTGCCAAAGCTGATGTTGTGGATTTGTCACTGACCTGAGGCCGCTAGTTTACGGCGACGGTCAATAGATGGCGTCTAGTTTTGAAGTTAAGTTTGACGGGAGAGGCGCCCTAGGCTCTTATATATATCATATTACAAAGATAGGGAGAGAAAGATAAGGAAATTACATTCATGAAGATAAGGAAGCAAAGACTTTTATTAAGACATTGCGTCCTACATAGAGAGTTGTCACGGAGTCCATCAAAGGAAAGACTCAATGTTAGAGAGAATCAATTGTCGCGGCTATAAACATTCATGGTGGAAACAAACATTGCGTGTTTTCTTGTCATTTTACATCAGTGACATATTTGCTGCTGAACTCTATAACTGGTCGCACGCGTAGACATGACTCTCATCGCTAGTGAGTCATAAAGATGATTGTAAATCTCTCATTTGTTACGGTGACATATGCAAATATTTATATGTAATTCTACTGTTCTAAAAGCTTATGTCTATAGTTTGCTTGAATACCATTTCTAAGATTACACCCTTCAGTGTATACCATATATAAGCAGAATGATTCAATACAGTATTAGAGCTCTAAAGAAGCGGTCTGGTAGATTAAATTGGAAAAACCGTTTGAAGGGTTTACCACTGATGATCCAAGCCCTCCCAATATATATTTTCATCGCAGTAAGGACAGTAGACAATTGACAATTTGAAAATTTTGTTGATTCTTCTAATCAATTGTTACAGAAAAGAATATGATAAAATAAAGGGGTAGATAAAATGTAAGGAAATATATATAGTTGTTTAATTAAAAAGGCATATATTGGATCAAAAAATCATTTATTTCACTAATATTTCAGTTGGATGAACGCCAACCTTTATCAAGATATTATAACATATTAATGTGTGTCAACAACAAACTCAGCGCCACATACCGTCAATAGAATAAGTTAAAAATATTGTTGCTCATATTCAATGGGGAGTATATATACAGTTGTATATTGTATATATATATATAGTAGTAGGGTATATGTACAGTAAGGATAGTAGAAGTTTAAAATAACAATATAAACAGTAGCAATGCATTTCTTTATCCGTGAAAAATATAAGCTTTCGGATCTTTATAATCCTCCACTGCATCCTGTGGATGTATTTAGATGCCCGTAGAAGGATTATAAAGATCCGAAGCTTGCACTTTGCACGAATAAAGAAACGCATTGCTACTGTTTATATTCTTATTT
Source organism: Cordylochernes scorpioides (assembly GCA_030710605.1). NCBI lineage: Eukaryota > Metazoa > Arthropoda > Arachnida > Pseudoscorpiones > Chernetidae > Cordylochernes > Cordylochernes scorpioides. The sequence continues at coordinate 72,977,498 of CP092881.1, forward strand.
TATACTTTATATCAATTTTCTCTTCTAATAGAGAGAGAGAGAGAGAGAGAGAGAGAAGTTTGTTTTATGTGTAAAAGGGACATTTGTGTTTTAATGTTTTCATTTCTTATTTTTATTTAACAATTGCAGAGTACACGCTATATCCACGAATCGAATATTTGCGTGTGAAATATATACATTTAAATGAAAGAAAGAAAAAGTAGTTTAAAGAGATATATACCTATTTACATATCAGTATTGATTACATCAGTAGTCACTTATTTAGTTAAGTACATTCTGCAGAATTTGTTGAATCTTTGGTGTATGTCCTTAGTGTAGACCAGGTGTTGCATATTTGTTATGGGAAGTTGATTTAGTCCCCTAAGGTCAGCGGGCAGTCAGTTAATAAGTGTCTGGGGTTCTGTTCTTCGCCTCCACACGAGCATCCAGGTGATTCAGCTTTGCCAATTTAAACAGGTATGAGTTGAAGTCGCCATGTCCATAGGTATTTGTATTTATCTGAAGTCTGGAGACTAATAGAGAATCATATAGTGAACTCCATCTCGGCCACAACTGGCATTTAATACAAGGAGAGGACAAACACATTGTCATCTGTAGTGGCTTACTTGGTGACTCATCACCAGCCACGTCAGCGTTTCTATTGTAAACATCTTGTTTATGATGCATTAGCACGCCATCTGTTATCAAAATTCGAAGCTATTATAGACGCATATGATTCTTTTTAAAAATAAACAATTTCTACTGCCCTTACTGCAATGGAAAAATTATTTTAT
>CP092881.1:72988694-73011100 GCA_030710605.1 Cordylochernes scorpioides
TGACAAATTAAGTGACTATAAAATTTGAATGGAACTCTGTAGGAATTCCATTTGAAAAAAATAGTGCGAATGAATTCCTTGTTATTCGAAGCATTAGGCAGTTCATGTATTGGTGAGAAACACTTTCTGAGGTTTAGAAAATTGGTTAAGCCTATTTGATTGAGCCTATTATTAAACGGATTTGCTGCTGGTGGCGTTAAGAAGTGTCGACGTAATGTTTTGGGTCAAATAGTTGTCGATAATCGGCTCACAACCATTTCAGTAAAATTTGCCTCCTGCTCTTATAGTTGTTGAAGGGAATGTGACGAAGAGAAAGTGTTTTGCCTCAGTACTAGATCAGGACAACTCCTGAAGTCAACCCAGGTGTCTCTACCCGGAAGTCTGAAATCACACTTGTCATTATTCATCACGGAAGCAATATTGAAGATGGGTTACCTAATGAATCGTTGCAGGTAATAAAACTGGAATGGGGAAATTCAAATATTAACATTTTTAATTGGGATATTTTTTGTTCTTAAGAGAGAGGATATATAGAAAATATGTTAGCTAGATCACAGCATGTATTGGGCGGTGTTGTACTTGAGGAAGGACATAGAGAAAGGACGCTAGATAGATCACAGCATGTATTGGGCGGTGTTGTACTTGAGGAAGGACATAGAGAAAGGACGCTAGATAGATCACAGCATGTATTGGGCGGTGTTGTACTTGAGGAAGGACATAGAGAAAGGACGCTAGATAGATCACAGCATGTATTGGGCGGTGTTGTACTTGAGGAAGGACATAGAGAAAGGACGCTAGATAGATCACAGCATGTATTGGGCGGTGTTGTACTTGAGGAAGGACATAGAGAAAGGACGCTAGATAGATCACAGCATGTATTGGGCGGTGTTGTACTTGAGGAAGGACATAGAGAAAGGACGCTAGATAGATCACAGCATGTATTGGGCGGTGTTGTACTTGAGGAAGGACATAGAGAAAGGACGCTAGATAGATCACAGCATGTATTGGGCGGTGTTGTACTTGAGGAAGGACATAGAGAAAGGACGCTAGATAGATCACAGCATGTATTGGGCGGTGTTGTACTTGAGGAAGGACATAGAGAAAGGACGCTAGATAGATCACAGCATGTATTGGGCGGTGTTGTACTTGAGGAAGGACATAGAGGAAGGACGCTAGATAGATCACAGCATGTATTGGGCGGTGTTGTACTTGAGGAAGGACATAGAGAAAGGACGCTAGATAGATCACAACATGTATTGGGCGGTGTTGTACTTGAGGAAGGACATAGAGAAAGGACGCTAGATAGATCACAGCATGTATTGGGCGGTGTTGTACTTGAGGAAGGACATAGAGAAAGGACGCTAGATAGATCACAACATGTATTGGGCGGTGTTGTACTTGAGGAAGGACATAGAGAAAGGACGCTAGATAGATCACAGCATGTATTGGGCGGTGTTGTACTTGAGGAAGGACATAGAGAAAGGACGCTAGATAGATCACAGCATGTATTGGGCGGTGTTGTACTTGAGGAAGGACATAGAGAAAGGACGCTAGATAGATCACAGCATGTATTGGGCGGTGTTGTACTTGAGGAAGGACATAGAGAAAGGACGCTAGATAGATCACAGCATGTATTGGGCGGTGTTGTACTTGAGGAAGGACATAGAGAAAGGACGCTAGATAGATCACAGCATGTATTGGGCGGTGTTGTACTTGAGGAAGGACATAGAGAAAGGACGCTAGATAGATCACAGCATGTATTGGGCGGTGTTGTACTTGAGGAAGGACATAGAGAAAGGACGCTAGATAGATCACAGCATGTATTGGGCGGTGTTGTACTTGAGGAAGGACATAGAGAAAGGACGCTAGATAGATCACAGCATGTATTGGGCGGTGTTGTACTTGAGGAAGGACATAGAGAAAGGACGCTAGATAGATCACAGCATGTATTGGGCGGTGTTGTACTTGAGTAAAGACATAGAGAAAGGACGCTAGATAGATCACAGCATGTATTGGGCGGTGTTGTACTTGAGGAAGGACATAGAGAAAGGACGCTAGATAGATCACAGCATGTATTGGGCGGTGTTGTACTTGAGGAAGGACATAGAGAAAGGACGCTAGATAGATCACAGCATGTATTGGGCGGTGTTGTACTTGAGGAAGGACATAGAGAAAGGACGCTAGATAGATCACAGCATGTATTGGGCGGTGTTGTACTTGAGTAAAGACATAGAGAAAGGACGCTAGATAGATCACAGCATGTATTGGGCGGTGTTGTTTTCTTGAGTAAGGACATAGAGAAAGGACGCTAGATAGATCACAACATGTATTGGGCAGTGTTGTTTTTCTTGAGTAAGGACATAGAGAAAGGACGCTAGATAGATCACAGCATGTATTGGGCGGTGTTGTACTTGAGTAAGGACATAGAGAAAGGACGCTAGATAGATCACAGCATGTATTGGGCGGTGTTGTACTTGAGGAAGGACATAGAGAAAGGACGCTAGATAGATCACAGCATGTATTGGGCGGTGTTGTACTTGAGGAAGGACATAGAGAAAGGACGCTAGATAGATCACAACATGTATTGGGCGGTGTTGTACTTGAGGAAGGACATAGAGAAAGGACGCTAGATAGATCACAGCATGTATTGGGCGGTGTTGTACTTGAGGAAGGACATAGAGAAAGGACGCTAGATAGATCACAGCATGTATTGGGCGGTGTTGTACTTGAGGAAGGACATAGAGAAAGGACGCTAGATAGATCACAGCATGTATTGGGCGGTGTTGTACTTGAGGAAGGACATAGAGAAAGGACGCTAGATAGATCACAGCATGTATTGGGCGGTGTTGTACTTGAGGAAGGACATAGAGAAAGGACGCTAGATAGATCACAGCATGTATTGGGCGGTGTTGTTGAGTAAGGACATAGAGAAAGGACGCTAGATAGATCACAACATGTATTGGGCAGTGTTGTTTTTCTTGAGTAAGGACATAGAGAAAGGACGCTAGATAGATCACAGCATGTATTGGGCGGTGTTGTACTTGAGTAAGGACATAGAGAAAGGACGCTAGATAGATCACAGCATGTATTGGGCGGTGTTGTTGTTCTTGAGTAAAGACATAGAGAAAGGACGCTAGATAGATCACAACATGTATTGGGCGGTGTTGTTGAGGGAGGACATAGAGAAAGGACGCTAGATAGATCACAACATGTATTGGGCAGTGTTGTTGTTTTCTTGAGTAAGGACATAGAGAAAGGACGCTAGATAGATCACAACATGTATTGGGCAGTGTTGTTGTTTTCTTGAGTAAGGACATAGAGAAAGGACGCTAGATAGATCACAACATGTATTGGGCAGTGTTGTTGTTTTCTTGAGTAAGGACATAGAGAAAGGATGCTAGATAGATCACAACATGTATTGGGCAGTGTTGTTGTTTTCTTGAGTAAGGACATAGAAAGGACACTATAGACAGACCACAACAGACAGTCTACGAAGTTTTCAGACAACTCTCTCGTCCTTTTATAAACATCGCCAGAAATAGTTGGTATGGGAAAATTGTGCTTTGAAGTTAATCTCATAAAAATAGAATTATTCACAGTTTCCTTCACAACGTATGAATTACACAACTATATAATTGCATCGAGATAATAGTCAAATTACGTGGTCACGTGATGGCTACCCTGGTGTCGCAGTCGTACTGACAATGTCTTCAAACCTAGAGAGATGAAGCTATGTGATGTAATCCACACCACTCGTGATTCTTTTATAACGTTAGTATATATACAACAACAACAAAAATATTTATTAAGACCTTTTAGTCTTATACAGATTCTCCAAGCAGAAATGTAGGATACATACAGGAAAGAAGTAATAGAATCTTAATGTTAATATGAAATTTATATACAGGAATAATTATATTGCCACTTGGAAAATTAGGAAAGACAAACTTTAGGTTGACACAGCAATTTATTTAAGGCAAGAACAAACTATGAATGATAAACAAAAGATAAGCAATGAGGGAAGTTTACAGAGTAACAAAATATAAACATTATACTCTGTTAATAAAATAATAAATACTTGGATACAATATAAAGACAATCAAGCTGATAGATTAGATTGGGTAAATTGGAGTAAAATAAATTTATTATGGCCATATATATATTGTCACATATTTGTTTAAAGTTTTGAGAAATTATGTAAATATGGTAGAGAATATATAAAAGGAAGTCTCTTTTGGCCAAGAGTGTCGTGCAATAAATGAGATTTTTCAATTGTTTCTTAGCGAGATGCTACAAATATAAGGTTGGAAATAGAGGGCTGTACAACAGACATAGGCCCATCCTAGCTGGGAAATGACCGGCGGTCTGTGGTCGCAGTGATCACGGGGGCGACAGACGGGATCGGCAAGGCGCTGGCGATCGAGGTGAGTGGTACGTCCCGCGACAGGAGGACCGGCTGACTGTTGGCGACAGCTGGCGGAGAAGGGACTGGACATCGTCCTGATCAGCCGCAGCCTCGACAAGCTCTCCTCCACGGCCGCCGAGATCGGTATGTCCGCCTCTCATAGACACAACTTAAGGTAAAAGGCATCTCCTTATCGTGCAACTGAAAGTTGCTGATAGCTTTCGCCATCTATCGGAATAATTATCAACTATTCGTTGATTTTTAATTATTCCAGAATTGGTCAAATACACATTCTTGATTAATCAAGATGGCGCAAGCCATCAGAAAATTTCAGTTACACGATAAGGAGATGCCTTTTTTCTTAATTTATTTACCTTACCCCAGTACAATTTCCCATTTGTACTATTTTTTTTCACAAAATTTAAGGAAGTGAAAATTCTTTGATGTAACCGGTTATATATTTTAAGGAGACAGAGTCAATTTTGTTTACACTTGGTTATCTCGTGTGTCTTCAATAGAGATCACCGTGTATCAACAATCAGAATTATTGTATGAATCCCGATATACCTGATAAAAGGTACAACTTCCTAAGTTTTGTCCATTCTGACAAATTGCACATTGTCTCATTGTTTACCTACTATTCATGGTTAAACGCCTCATATACTACACTACATTTTGATCTTAGCCAAAAGGCCTCATATAGAAGTTATGATAGCTTCAATTTATCTGTGTTGAAGACCTGCTTAAAGATCAAAACATCGAAATTTCCTTATTCAAAGAGGGAGTGATACTTTTATGTTGAACATCCTAAATATGTTAAAGAAGGAACACAAGTCAGGAAGAAGATCTTTATATAAGAGAACAATTGTACATGTTTTCAGGTAAGATGTCCTTCTACGGGTACAATATGACACGAGTTAGCAAAGATTTATATTTAATTAAAAAGACATATATTGGATCAAAATATCATTTATTTTACCAATATTTCAGTTGGCTGAACGCCAACCTTTATCAAGGTATTATAACATGTTATAATATAAATATATAAATTTAGAATATGTAAAATTAGAGCATTGAATACGAAAGCTTTTAGTGGCTTCAAGTCCGATACAACTTGGCGCTCCTTTGTATCCACGTGAGGAAGTAGCGTGGCCTCTCACATCTTTCCTCTAGCCCCTGTTCTGGTGTGATTTCTCAAATTAAGGTCAGTTGGACCGAGAATCTAATTTTCCCCTATACCATACACACGGAGAATTACTTGATAACACCTTGATAAAGATTGGCGTTTAGCCAACTGAAATATTGGTAAAATAAATGATATTTTGATCCAATATATGCCTTTTTAATTAAAGATTTATTTATGGATTGCTCTATTTTCGAAAAGATTTATATATATACACTTTCATGAGCATTTTTTCCAACAATTCTAAATTTTTTCTAAGCTATATTACTAAACCTATTATATACAAAGTATAAAAATATTGACAAAGTATGTAGTATAAATATGAAAAAACAATAGAAAAAAAAGTGGGTCAGGTGTTGATATTAAAAATAAAGAAGGCATTTCCTGACCAAAATATAAATATCAAGCGGTTAAAATATCAAGATCCCTACAACAGTATGGCATTAACACTTTCTTCAGCAATAGTCCCAGCCTATCCATTCGTCTTAGACACCCAATAACCCAGTACACCACCCACATAACAGATCCTGCCTGGTCTACTCGGTCTCCTGCGAGCAATGTGACACTACGTACGTTGGAGAGATCTGTAGCAATCCGAATATCTGAACACTGCAGAAATGTTAGAAACAGAGATTTCTGGTCATTTATATTTCAGCATACTTCTCTACAACTGGACGCTCTTTCAATTTGAACAATCCTAAAACCCACTATGATCCAATCCTGCACCAAAGATTGGTGTTGGAAACAAAAGTATCCAACAAACTTCATATCATTAATAGAAAGATACCATATATATATAGCCACATTTTGTATCAATCCCGGCCACCTATTTGAATTTCTTATCTTTTACACTTGTTTCCTTCCTTCCATAATATATAATCGGATGTGCCTATATTTATTTATAATACAATATAATGCGGCTTATGTTTGTAGAATGACATTTGAAAATTATCCCGCATGTGTTTCTTTTTGAACAAAAAATCGAAATTTATTTCAAGGAGAAAAATAATGATTATTTCTAACCTTTGGGATGAGGTATGAAAGGGTGAATTGTGAAGAGTAATGATAGACGGAAAAATAAAGTGACCAGGGATGGGAATGAACCCACAGTGTTCCGCTTACCGGGCAGATTCCATGTCCACTAGCCTACACTGGACATTTTTTGTTCTACATATTTTGTTAATCTTTTCACACCTTGTATAATAGGTTTAGTAATATAGCTTATAAACAAATTTATAATTATATAAAAATTTTCGTGAAAGTGTATTTAACAAAATTCGAAACTATTATAGACGCGTATGATTCTTTTAAAAATTAAACAATTGCTACTATTTTATAATAGGTTTTATTCAATAATAGTTTGGAATTTTCACAACAGATGGCGCGCTAATGCATCATAATATAAAGTGTATATATGTTATGATTATTTTTTGTTTTGTTGTTGAAAAAGAGAGAGAGAGAGAGAGAGAGAGAGAGAGAGAGAGAGAGAGAGAGAGGTAGAGAATTGAAGGTGCAGTCGTGAAAAAAGAAAGATAGTTAGTTACCTTTCAAGTAGTTTTTTTATTTTGAATTACTTGAAGTAAATTTACACATAAAATTATTTTTACAGTAATATAGAATTTATAAAATGAATTTTATAATCGTGAATTAAAAATAATAGGTAGGTTCAACTATACATATTTACAACAATAATTAAAGTGGTATATTCTGAATCTATGGTCAAAAAAATGTAGAACAGTCAATGAATGAAAAATAAAATATTTGCATTTGAGATTATATAATATATATATATAAACTATATAATAAAATGCGGCTTGTGATTGTAAAACGACATTTGAAATTATCCCGCATGAGTTTCTTTTCAACGAAAAATCAAAATTTATTCCAAGGAGAATTCATTCATACCTCATCCCTAAGGTTGGAAATAATCGTTATTTCTCCTTGAAATAAATTTTGATTTTTCATTGAAAAGAAACTCATGCGGTGTAACTTCAAGTGTTGTTTTACAAATATAAACTATTGCAACACTCGTGTCATTCCCGTAGAAAGACGTCTTGCCACAAAGCCATGGTACCATGGTCCTCTTATAAAAGAATCTCTTCTCCCTGACTCGTGTTCCTTCTTCTGTAGTGAATATGGAGATTATCGATGTCTTAATCCTAAATATGTTCTTTACTCTCCTTCATAATATCGCTGTAGATAAAACAGCGGAATAGAAAATCACAAACTTGTGCTACCGTCACTTCCCCAGCGCAGGGATACGGTAACTTGTGGCTGAACGATGTATTTCTATGAAAAATAGACACTTCGGCCAGTTAGAGTTTTTTATTTTCTCAACATTTCGACAAAAAAACTTTTGTAGAACGATGTTAGACAAATTTTACCGCAAATGTTTCTTTTTTAAACGAAAAATCGGTAAAATTTGTGTAACATCGTTCTACAATCATAAGCCGCATTATATTGTATTTAAAAAAAAACGAAGACAAAAGATTTTTGTCGAAACGTTGAGAAAATAAAAAACTCAAACTGGCCGAAGTATCTATTTTTCCACAGAAATATGAATGCAGGGAACCTCTATCTCCAGGATAAAGGGTGTATGTAACGAAGTATGTCTTCTAACTGAGACGGTTCCAGAGTCGCGGTACAAAGTGAAGACCAAGGTGATCCAAGTGGACTTCACGGACGGCATTCACATCTACCAGAAGATCAGAGAAGAGCTCGAGTCCTTGGAAATTGGAATACTCGGTGAGCTGACGCTTTATGCAAAACTTTGATGTTTTGGAAATATCAATTATTACATATGGCTATTTAGATCAATATCCTCCCGGCAAAATTTCCATCTATATTTTAGCCATAGATTTGGCCCAGCCACTTTGTCAGCTGAACACCTTTTTGGCAGATTGTCAAGATTCCATTAGATCCCGTGTGGATCTCATGGAATAAAGTCCGCCCTAGACTGACAAGGGCCATTAGCCCGAAACCATGGTCTCTAGGTGGACGCTTTTCAGTTTGCCAAAGCTGGTGTTGTGGCTTTGTCACCAACCCGAGGCCGCTAGTTGCGGCGACGGTCAATAGATGGCATCTGGTTTTGACGGGAGAGGCGACCTTTCTCGCCTATATATATAGATTTAAATTTTTCCGGCGGGATATTGTTCTATAAGAAAATCGCCTCTCCCGTCAAAATAAACGTCAAAACATCAATTAGCCATCGCCGCAAACTACAAGATGTCCCAAAAGTTCGTAAACACTTGCAAAAAATTGAAATGCCAATATTATTCGCTGTTATATATAATGTCTTTGTATTATGTATAAAATAATTGTATTATGTATTATTATGTATTCGCCGTAATAATATTATTCACCGTTATGTATAATGTCTTTGTATTATGTATAAAGTAATTGTTTTATGTATTATTATGTATTCGCCGTAATAATATTATTCGCCAAGTAATAAGAAAAACTCGAACTTTTGGGACAACCTTATATAAAAACGTCCTAGACTGACAAGGGCCATTAGCCCGAAACCATGGTCTCCAGGTGAGCACTATTCCGTTTGCCAAAGCTGGTGTTGTGGCTCTGTCACCTATCCAAGGCCGCTAGTTTGCGGCGACGGTCAATAGATGGCGTCAAGTTTTGACGTCTATGTTGATATATGTACCCCTTTAAAATACATCTTGTTTACTACTCCCAGTGCAAAATTTACAGTGATGATCAAGAACCAGCCACAACACCAGTTTTGGCAAATTCAGACAAAGAGCCAACAACCAGTATATCATGGTTTCGGTCTTTAGCCCTCATCAGCACAGGGACGGCTTCGAATTCATAATATAACACAATGCAATAACATCTATACATATAAAATGAAAGGATTTAAAAGCACGAATGTTTCTTTTATACAAAATACAAACTTCTACTGCCCTTACTGTGATGAAAAAATATATTGGGAGGGCTTGGCTCATCAGTGGCTCTTTATTGTTTTCGGAAGAGCATTGCTCGATGCAAATATTTGAATGTAATTCTACTGTCCTATAAGCTTATGTCCATAGTTTTCTTGAAAACCATTTCTGAGATTCTACCCTTCAGTGCTGCGTATATAAGCAGAATCGTCCAATACAGTATTAGAGCTCTGAGAAGCGGTCTGGTGGATTAAATTGGCGAAACCGCTGGGAGGGTTCACCACTGATGAGCCAAGCCCTCCCAATATATTTTTTCATCGCAGTAAGGGCAGTAGAAGTTTGTATTATGTATAAAAGAAACATTTGTGCTTCTAAATCCTTCCATTTTATAATTCATAATATCCTACGAGAGAGGTTATCAAATTGGCGAAAAAGGAGCTTAAACCAGTAACAGGACAGATTTCCAGGCTAGAATACAATATAAAGTAGGATGATATTTATACACCTCAATATGGATTATATGGAAATTTTTGCCGGGAGGAAATTGATTTATAAAAATCATAAGATATATGAAAAAATATTTTTAAAATGACAGGTGTTGATATTAAAAATATAAAGAGCATTTTCTAATCGCCCAAATGAGCATTTTTAGATGGCAGAGCGTCATCTATTGGAACAAAAATGAAATAAAACGTTTATTTAATTTGTTTCGTTGTATTTGGCTAACTCAAATTCTTGATAAATCAAGAAAATCCAACTACAAACGCGTTTCGGGCTGTTGGCCATCGTCAGCGTGGTGCAGGCTGTACCTTTTTGACCAAAAACATTTTGGTCCCAGAGGTTTCCTGAGGATTCAAAAAATGGGTGTTTAAGACCAAATTGTTGGGTACTGCGATGCCTGGAGTATAGGAGCCCCATCTATTATTTCTTCCATTGTGAATCTGTATAAGACCGCTGATCTTAATAAAGCTTTGTGTGTGTGTATTCAAGGCCAAACTTGTGTGAATACGCAACTGTACACTTACATATATAAAATGCTTACCTTTCAAGGAATACTTTATCTTACGGAAGAGAATAAAGTCAGGAGGGGAGAGAAAGATTAGGGGAACAGGTAAGGTGAGGAAGTTCGGGGGTTCCGTTCTTCGCTAATAATGAGCAATGGCCTTGTGAGGTTGAACATTATCGTGTAACAGGATCCAATTTTATCTCCTATAAATCAGGTTTTCTGAATCTAATCGCTTCACGTAAATAATGAATAATATCCAAATACATGTATTTTAATATTGTTGATCATTCTTCAAGAAATTCAAAATTTAAAAATACCTTGAAATCGGAAAAATTAACAAAGTTTTGAACTTTTTTTCTTGTGATTTGTTGGGCCTTGGTTGTCTTCGTTCAATCCATTCACTTGACTGAAGTTTTGTCTTCGGGTCATATACGTAAACCCATGTCTCATCACCTGTGATTATTTGTTTCAGCATGTCTCTGAGTTATCAGGTAGCTTTTCAAAAGGTTTTAACAAAATGAAAGTCTAGGTTCTCGTTGTTTCATTGTTAACAATTTATGTGAAAAAAAAATTGGGTTGGCCAAATATCACGGAGCAAGTTAAATAAACGTTTAGTTTATTTTTGCTCCACTAGATGGCGCTCTAGAAATACTCATGTGAGCCTGGTCAGAATATGCCTCTTTTGTTTTTACCAATTTATGTGGGTGTCGGTGGAGGGATGGTCTAAACCATTGGTTTTCGACTGTTACGACCCGGGTTCGATTCCCGCATTGGGCATTTTTTTCTGTTTAAAAAAAATGCCTCAATGGCCCCCGATTCTTGCAAAAGTCCAACCCCACCAGCGAGTGCAAGTAACCAAACGGGGTTCTGGCACATTTGTAAGTGCAAAGTCGAACTGCTTTTCACATGTGTAGACAATGTGGTGCGCTTACAGTAAAAGCAGTCGCTAACTACCCACCATGAGTATCATGGCCTGTACCACGTGTACTAGGGATAAGAAAATAAAAAACAATTTATGTATAAGTCGAGCTGCTACTATAACCATATTAAAATCTTCGTTTATTATTGATTGCACCAATCCGTACAATATCTCTAATTGTCTTCTCACCTCCCTGATTGCCATACAGATTTTTCTTGCAAGAGGCTGTTGATCTATTCGATATTTACCTGGTTTCTGATGATGCACGATCGACCAGGTCGAACTTCGACAAAGAGATTTATTCTTCCATTTTAAAAGTTGGCGTCTCAATTCAAAACCTTTGTTCTGATATATGACTCATCTCCATACGCCTCTTTAATTAAAGCATTCATTTCTGAAGATGATTTACTGAGTTTCAAATAATATTCAATAGAGATTCGTTGCTCGATAAAACTATCCAATTTTTTAAAGAAACTTTTTCGAAGAACGTTCGCTTTTTATTATATAAATTCGAATCACATGCGCTCAGGTCATGGTCAAATTATATATTATTTAAAAGTTCAGATGGTAAAGATTATTATTACAACGCTTTTTATTGTCTTATTCTTATTAATTTATTAAAATACAGCCTTGTCTTCCTACTTAGGGATCTCACTAAGTATAAAAAATGAAAAACAATAAAATTCGTATAGTTCTATCATATTTTCTACCAATTTCTATTATAATATCAGAGCTATCCTACGTTTTCAATTCTATTTAAGCCATTGAAAAGTGTTTTTAGATAAATTAAACTATTTCGGCATTTTCTACTTGCTTACTCGCGATGAGAATGCAATGTATACGTGATATCCTTCTATTGTGTGAATATGGTTTTACGGGCTACTAACCAAAAGTTAATATCCTTATATTGTCGCGTCTTTGGGTTCCGGGCTAATTGGCCTATCAGGTAAGGTCTTCTAGCCCCAGAATCCTTCTATTGTAATCTACATTGTATTTATATAGCAGGTCCGTTTTATTCGCGCCTTGATTGGCTGCTCAATGTCACGTGATGTTAATCAGCTGATCAGCTTTGAGTTCATTAACCAATCAGCGTGCATAGCTCGCTTAAAAAGACATCCTTATCGTGCAACTAAAAGTTGTTGATGGCTTACGCCATCTATCGGAATAAATATCAACTATTCTTTGATTTTTAATTATTCTAGAATTGGCCAAATACCAATTTATCCACTTTATCACAGTACAATTTCACATTTTTACTATTTTTTTTTCACATTGTTTCACGTTCTCACGCACTTCTATCCTTACCTACCCGTTTCATGATTTTTCAGGATGCCTTAATGACCAGTTTTTCGGTCGTTGAGGTACAGCTTGCACCACGCTGACGAGGGCCAACAGCACCAAACGCGTAGGTGGTTAGCTTTTCTTGTATTAATCAAGAATGGGTATTTGATCCAATTCTGGAATAATTAAAAATTAAGGAACAGTTGGTATTTATTCCGATAGATGGCGCAAGCCATCAGCAACTTTCAGTTACACAATAAGGAGATGCCCTTTTTCATAATTTATCCACCTTATCCCAATACAATTTGTACAATTTTTTCAATTATATTTCCACGTGGAAAATTAGGGAAGACCAACTTCGAGATGAGACAACAATTTATTTCAGGCAAGAACAAACTATGAGTGATAAACAAAAGATAAGCAAAAGAGGGAAGAAGTGTACAGAGTATAGCAAAATATAAACATAAAAAAATAATACTCTGCTAATAAAATAATAAATACACTTATCCCCCGATTTACACGGTAGATACGTTCCTGAGAAAAACGTGTAAATCGAAAATTAAAAGTTTTCGCGACATTTTTATGCGAAGAAATACAGACACAGTGTGCGTGTGCAGCAAGTCAGCACATAAGCTCGGGATTCCTCGAGAGATGTGTACACAGCGCATGTGTTCAATCACAGTAGCATTTAGTATAGTGCGATAAAAACAAAAAAAAAAACTTATTTGGAAAACCGTGTAAAAGCGAAAACGTGTAAAACAAGTACCGTGTAAATCGGGGGATAGGTGTACTTTGTTACAATATCAGGTTTCTATCCTATATTCTAGCGATTACTTTATTACATTGCCACCTTCAGGTATAAATATCCGTTAAATGTATAGCATGGGCAGGAGGTTGGTAGCGCGGTGACATAATCCGTCAAATGTCAACAGTTACGACCCTTGTTCGAATCCTGCATCAGACACTTTCAGGACGAGTGAGTAACACCCTCGATTCCCGACAGACAATAACCGGGATTGAATCCCGCGTTAACATTTTGTTTAATATGTGAATAACCTTCACTTTTTTTTCGTGTGTTAAGCGTATTTACCTAAGTATGGCCTTGAATACCCATTTCTTGGTTTCTCAAGAAGCCACTGGGACCAAAAGAAACAGTCGCAGTGGTACAGCCCTCTCCACGCTGACGAGCGCAAACAGCGTGAAACGCGTTCGTGGATGGCTTTTCTTGATTTATCAAGAAATTAGGTTGGCCAAATATCAGGGAACAGGTTAAATCAATGTTTCATTGATTTCTGTTCCACTAGATGGCACTGCTTTTTGTCAGGATATGTTTTCTTTATTTTTTAATATTATTGATTGTTTCAAATATCATAAACTAGCTTGCTCTTTTTGAGCGGTACTTAGTAAAGTGATTTTGGAACAAGTATCGCACGGGAGACTGGAAAATGCTTAGTTTTCAGGAAACGTTTCCATCTAAGTTTAGTTTGTTAAGTATATCTATTAGCTTTTTTTACATGAAGATTGTCGGTTGTGTTGTACTAAACATTGATCATGATTAGATAATTGCCGCAGAATTGATTTGGAGAATTTATTATTAGTTTATTGAAAGACGAACTCAATTGAGGAAATTTAAAAATTTTATGTTTTGAAGTTAGTTTCCTTTTAGCGTAATTTTACCCGCCATGTCTAATTAAAAAGAGGAAATTTGAGGAAATTAAATGAAACCTTTTTCTTGAACTGTAGCGTGTGTCACCGAGGGTTTGTCTGAGGAAATTAACTATTTCGATATACATATACTCGTATATATGTTATAATAAATATTATTTTGGGATAGAAATTAATTGCTGGTTCTTTTGAGTACATGAGTACTTAATGGTATCGTTTGCAGTCGTGTCATTTTTGAAAGAAAAGCAGAAAAATAATTATTTGCTATCAAGTAGTTTTTATTTTAAATTACTTGAATAGAATTACAATAAGACATTTTTCACAGTTATATAGAATTTATGAAATGAATTCTATATTAGTGAATTTCAAAAATAGGTTAGATAACTACATATTTTTACAAAAAGTATTAAAGTGGTATGTTCTGAATCTATGGTCAAAAAATGTAGAACAGTCAATGAATGAAAATGAAATATATGTTTTTAAAAAGAAAATATTTGCATTTTGGATTATATAATATATATATATATATATTGGTAACTGTAGTCAGCCCAGCGCTGATTGAATAAACCTCAGTGTGGGATTGTATGTGTATATCTCGTACTTTGATAAACTCTTCTCAGAATTAAAATTCGACCTGAAGAAGTTGATTCTGTACTTCCTCTTTAGCAACAATGTAGACAGTTGAAGATGTCTTACTGACGTGTTATCCCCAGTGTGACATTCGGCGATGTTGTCCCCAGTGTGACATTCG
This sequence comes from Cordylochernes scorpioides, assembly GCA_030710605.1. Classification (NCBI taxonomy): domain Eukaryota; kingdom Metazoa; phylum Arthropoda; class Arachnida; order Pseudoscorpiones; family Chernetidae; genus Cordylochernes; species Cordylochernes scorpioides. The sequence goes on from CP092881.1 coordinate 73,003,801, forward strand.
GCAATGTTGTCCCCAGTGTGACATTCGGCGATGTTGTCCCCAGTGTGACATTCGGCAATGTTGTCCCCAGTGTGACATTCGGCAATGTTGTCCCCAGTGTGACATTCGGCGATGTTGTCCCCAGTGTGACATTCGGCGATTTTGTCCCCAGTGTGACAGTCATTCGACAATGATGTTCTGAGATATTGTCCCCAGTGTGACATTCGGCAATGTTGTCCCCAGTGTGACATTCGGCGATGTTGTCCCCAGTGTGACATTCGGCGATTTTGTCCCCAGTGTGACAGTCATTCGACAATGATGTTCTGAGATATTGTCCCCAGTGCGACATTCGGCGATGTTGTCCCCAGTGTGACAGTCATTCGACAATGATGTTCTGAGATATTGTCCCCAGTGTGACATTCGGCAATGTTGTCCCCAGTGTGACATTCGGCGATGTTGTCCCCAGTGTGACATTCGGCGATTTTGTCCCCAGTGTGACAGTCATTCGACAATGATGTTCTGAGATATTGTCCCCAGTGCGACATTCGGCGATGTTGTCCCCAGTGTGACAGTCATTCGACAATGATGTTCTGAGATATTGTCCCCAGTGTGACATTCGGCAATGTTGTCCCCAGTGTGACATTCGGCGATGTTGTCCCCAGTGTGACAGTCATTCGACAATGATGTTCTGAGATATTGTCCCCAGTGTGACATTCGGCAATGTTGTCCCCAGTGTGACATTCGGCGATTTTGTCCCCAGTGTGACAGTCATTCGACAATGATGTTCTGAGATATTGTCCCCAGTGTGACATTCGGCGATGTTGTCCCCAGTGTGACAGTCATTCGACAATGATGTTCTGAGATATTGTCCCCAGTGTGACATTCGGCGATTTTGTCCCCAGTGTGACAGTCATTCGACAATGATGTTCTGAGATATTGTCCCCAGTGTGACATTCGGCAATGTTGTCCCCAGTGTGACATTCGGCGATTTTGTCCCCAGTGTGACAGTCATTCGACAATGATGTTCTGAGATATTGTCCCCAGTGTGACATTCGGCAATGTTGTCCCCAGTGTGACATTCGGCGATGTTGTCCCCAGTGTGACAGTCATTCGACAATGATGTTCTGAGATATTGTTCCCAGTGTGACATTCGGCAATGTTGTCCCCAGTGTGACATTCGGCGATTTTGTCCCCAGTGTGACAGTCATTCGACAATGATGTTCTGAGATATTGTCCCCAGTGTGACATTCGGCATTGTTGTCCTAAGAGGTTGTCCCCAGTGTGACATTCAGCATTGTTGTCCTAAGAGGTTGTCCCCAGTGTGACATTCACCATTGTTGTCCTAAGAGGTTGCCCCCAGTGTGACATTGTTGTCCTAAGAGGTTGCCCCCAGTGTGACATTGTTGTCCTAAGAGGTTGCCCCCAGTGTGACATTGTTGTCCTAAGAGGTTGCCCCCAGTGTGACATTGTTGTCCTAAGAGGTTGCCCCCAGTGTGACATTGTTGTCCTAAGAGGTTGCCCCCAGTGTGACATTGTTATCCTAAGAGGTTGCCGGCTGTGTGACAGTGAACAATGTCGGGGCCTCCTACAAGTTCTTCGAGTACTACACCAAGGTGCCGAATGGAGACGAGGTGAGAACCAAACATCTGCTGGAATTCACTTAGAACGGAAGTAAATAATCAAATTTGTACAAACTCACGTTGTTTCTACAGAAGTGGCGTTTTAAGAAACATTCGTTCTTTAATTTTCTCATTTCTTACTTTTACATGTTTTACTTAGCTGTCTTCTATAGAGTTACGATGTAATTTGCATCGTTAAAAGTTACTTCTAATACTTCATCTCCAATATTTATTTTACTTTATAATTTGAACGGCACAATAAAGGATCATTTCATTTCTTATATTTGATCGCTATATATACATACCGGGGGTGATTATCTGCAGAAACTAGAGATAATTATCACTGATTTAACCATTTTTATAAATGTATTTATGGTTATCTTTCTAACCTGGAAGGATCAGGATCCTAATATATCTTATTGTTTCTTTTTTTTATTTATTTATTTTTTTGGTATAAAATGTTTATAACTGCTTATTTTTAAAAATGTAAATAGACACAATTATCCCTAGCTGGGATATAGCGTTTTGGGTGTTGAAATAAATAAATCATCTCTGCAAAACAATGTGGAGTTACACACATGATGGAGACCACCATCTACGTGACCTCACTGTTCTATGTTCAACTAGAGAATATAAAGCTCTACACGGTGTTACTCACTGTCGTGCTGTGGTGTGACAGCTGATGGAGAACATCTTTCGACTCAACATCACGTCCTACACGATGGTGAGTTTATAGCACGCCACTGCACGTCATAGCACGTCACTGCACGACCTCATCTACCTCCTTCACTCAGCTTGCTAACGTACCAAGTCTCGCCTATGTAAAATTCAATCATGTTTTTAGAACGAGGTTTACAACTATCCCGCAATGTTTGTTTTTTTGTTAACGAAAAATCGAAATTTTTAAAAAGAGAAATAATGATTATTTCCAACCTTAGGGATGAAGTATGAAAGGATGAATTGTGAAGAGTAATGATAAACGGAAAAATAAAGTGTCCAGGGATGGGAATCGAACCCACAGTGTTCCCGCTTACCGGGCAGATACCATGTCCACTAGGCTACCCTGGACATATTTTTCCGTTCGTAAATATTATATAAAGTAATTTATAATACAATATAATACGGCTTATGATATTGTAGAACGACATTTGACAATTATACCGCAAATGTTTCTTTTGAACGAAAAAATCGAAATTTATTTTAAAAGGAGAAATAACGATTCCCATCCCTGGACACTTTATTTTTATCATTACTCTTCACAATTCATACTTCATCTCTAAGGTTAGAATTAATCGTTATTTCTCCTTAAAAAATATTTCTATTTTTCGTTCAGAAGAAGCATTTGCGGTATAATTTTCAAATGTTCTACAATCATAAGCCGCATTATATTGTATTATCAATCATGTTTGTAGATTCATTTTAGAGTTTCTGTTTGGGAGAAAACCAACTTTCAGTTTTAATTTTGTTTTTAACCTTTTTTATTGAATTGTATATAAAGTGAATAAGCTGATAAAATGTGTATTTATAGGCGTAAGTATCCCAAGCTGGGATATCACGTCCGATATGTCAAATAAGAAAAGTCTCGCTGTACTAAGAACACATTAAACTGTCTTATGTCCAATATATCTAACATCTGGTTATAAAATGGAGAAAACTCATTTCTTATATGTGATCACTAAGTTATAGAATCCTTATTGCAATACTACGTATTTTTCATGAGGAATGGATTATCAAAATGTTGAATTTCCCATGAATCTGCGATATTTCTACGGTTAAACCTCTATACCATTGTTCAAGTATTTGTCTTATAGGACGATCAAGGCTCTTTGTCACACCATCTGATTTTAAGGAGGGGTGAAGACCTGAAATGCACTTTCTGTGGATCAGGAATAACAATGGAGATGTTGCACTACTTATTTGAATATACTGCTCTGTCTGAGGAAAGACGAAAACTAAATGATAAAACGGGGCAACTTTGTCCTTCATTTCCGGCACTAATTAATGAAATAACAAAGAATAGGTATATAGCGGTGGCGATATTTGGATTCCACAGGATTATATCTCGGAAAAAGGCCACACAGTGTTCTCCCCATCCCTTGTGAACTGGCGAATCCTGTATAGGGCGAGAGGCCCTAAATAAAGGCTTTGTTTGTTTGTTTGAGTTACTTTTGTCTGTTAATACAAAAATAGCTTTAACTTCGATACAAAAGGGATAAGGTTCATAAATTAAAAAGAAAAAAGGGCATCTCCTTATCTGGCCTTAACTACTCGCTTCATGATTTTTCAGGATGCCTGAATGACCAGTGTTTTGGTCGTTGAGGTACAGCTTGCACCACGCTGATAAGGACCAACAGCCCGAAACACGTACGTGGTTAGCTTTTCTTGATTAATCAAGAATGGGTATTTGGCCAATTCTGGAATAATTAAAAAAATCAACGAATAGTTGATATTTATTCTGATAGATGGCGCAAGCTATCAGTAACTTTCAGTTGCCCGATAAGAAGATGCCTTTTTTTTTTTAATTATCCTTGATGCACTATCGCGCCATCTGTTATGAAAATTCGAAACTATTTTAGACGCGTAAGATTCTTTTTGAAATTAAACAATTTCTACTGCTCTTACTGCAATGGAAAAATTAATGGGGAGGGCCTGGTTCACCACTGATGAGCCAGGCCCTCCCATTAATTTTTTCCACACACACACATCCAATAAGGTCAGTAGAAATTGTTTAATTTCAAAAAGAATCATACGCGTCTATGATAGTTTCGAAAATCATCCTTGTCCTTGCTGTTATAGGAGTGCTAAGTAGTATTAAAGAAAGGTTGTCCCAGTAGCAAGTATGTGTGTGACGCAGATGTCCAGAATCGTACTGCCGGGGATGCAGGCGCGGAGGTCCGGGGTCATCCTCAGTGTGGGCTCCGCCAGCGGCTGCAAGCCCATGCCTTTCCTCAGCACATACGGAGCTTCCAAGGTACACTCACTTCTTTATATCAAAGATTGATTGAAACTGCTTCATTATATATCGTTCATATAGGATTATATGTGAAAAAAATAATAGAAAAAATAAAAAGATCGGGTGTTGATATTAAAAATAAAAATGGCATATCGTCGAGGAACACATGTCTTTTTCAGATGGCAGAGCGCCATCTAGTGGAACAGAAATCAACTAAACATTGATTTAGCTTATTCCCTGATATTTGGCCAACCCAATTTCTTGATAAATCAAGAAAATCCATCCACGAATGCATTTCGCGCTGTTGGCGCTCGTCAGCGTGGAGTAGGCTGTACCACTGCGACCAAAAATAATTTTGGTCTCAGAGGCTTCTTGAGAAACCAAGAAATGGGTATTTAAGGCCAAACTTGCGTAAATACGCTCAACATATGAAAAATAATAGAAAAATAAAATATATAAAAAGGTCAGGTGTTGATATTAAAAATAAAAGAGGCATATCCTGACCAGTAGCACATTTCTGTTCCACCAGATGGCGCTCTGTCATCTGAAAAGCACATGTGTTCCTGGTCAGGATATGCCATTTTATTTTTAATAGGATTATATAGATTCAAATCTCCCTGAGAAGCACGCGGACCACAATAATTCTAGGCTCTTCTCTCAGTTTTCCTCCGAATCAGACATTTTTTCCATCAGTTTCTCATCTGAGATCTGAGTATGAAACCTCTTCGCCAAGCCTCTCCATGTGCCGCCGACTTTCCTAACTAGCATTCCGGATAAATTGAACCTTTCTCTTCTGATGAATGGCTGTTACATTCCCTGTGGATTCTTGAAGAAGGAAAAAATTCTGGTTATTCAAGAAATCTTTTGAATGATATTCTCATATCTCGATTATATGCATATCGTTAAATATAGATATATTTACATATTGTAGCGAAATATTTATTTTAATGAACAGATTATTAATTTTATATATGTCTTAATTTGTATAACATCCAAGATGTATAATTTCTTTTCGCCAAAATAAGTATGTCAATATGTTAAGCTTGTGTTAAAATGTAAATATGCAAATTTATCCATCTATAAAAATTGTACAAAAATAAACGTGGCAGACATCGCGGGCGAATGCTACGGCACGTCGCGCTGCTCACTTGGCTGGAACTAATTCATGATTACATGCATAACGGTTGCACCCTTCCATTCGATCACGACATATATATATTGCTACTCTGTATACCTTCCTTATGGCTTCTCTTATATTTTATCAATTGTAGTTTGTACTTGTGTTTATGATAAATTGCTGCGTCAGCCTGAAGTTTTTCTTTCCTAATTTTCCACGTGACATTTGGTGGAGATGCTGGGTAGATTAGGGAAGACAAACTGATGATCGCCGAGAATACCTTGAAGCTATGGATGCTGTGATCTACTTTGCAGCTAATGGCTCCAGGATTCCACCGCTGTGTCAAGGCCAAGACTTCCCTCCAAGATGACGATGTCCCTATAGACGACGACAAAGCCGCTTTTCACGCCACAAGAAATAGGACGTTAAAGTACTAGGGACAAAGTTCCAAGACTAAGGGAATCCTTGGTAGAAGCCTGTCAGATCCATGTCAGTAGCAACAAGATTTGAAAGCTGTAAGTCACAGCTCCCATAGGGAAGGAGCTATATAGCGAAATATTTATTTTTATCAATAGATAATTAACTTTGATATTTATATTTTAATACTCTGTATACTTTCCTTATTGATTCTCTTGTATTTTATTAATTCTAGTGCACTTGTGCCTAAAATAAACTGCTACGTCAGCCTGAAGTTTGTCTTTCCTAATTTTCTATATGTGACAATATATTTCAAACCTCATATTCCCCAAAGCAATAACGATGTGGTGTTCTAGCGTTACCAGGAGTATTTCGTGCGAGCTCTGAGGGAAGAATGCAAGGGAACCGGAGTAGTTATGCAGGTATGGCTCTTCACATGTGTTGACTTTGCTTAGAATTATTAATGAAACTGATTCCAAGAATTATTGATCAAACATTATATTTATCGATTTACAAGAGAGAGAACAAAATATAAAAGGGAAACTAATATTAAACAAAGGAACTTTTTTTCTGTTTCGGTTAGCGCCTATTTACCTATGAGCTTACACACACTCTGTGGAACAATTAATTGATATATATATACAACAACATGTCTGGACAATTGACAAAATATTTTTTTCTTGAAAATAAAGATATTTCGGCCAGTAAATCTTTTTATTACCTCGACGTTTCGACTAAAATCTTTTTCCTCGTCAGGAACAAACAAAAATTAAAACATTTGGGGTGTTAAAAATTATTAATAAAGAGTATCTTCATTTTCAAGAAATATAAATGCCGGCCAGGCAGCCTTTATCTTTACGATAAAATAATTTTATTGACATATTGTCAATACATGAAAAAAATGCACAGTCTGCGCTATTTCAAAAACATAATTTATATATATATATATACGTGGTACTATGTACAATTAATATGGCGCCTTTGCCACCGCTGGGTGGTTGAATTGAGGACATCGCCTGGAAGAGGACACGGTGACTCCCCGGCTGAAAAATTGAAATTGTAAATATTAATTCTTCTTTAAATTATTATATAATAAGGCAAAATATCCTAGCTGCGAAAGCTTTAGACTTTAGAACCTGATGTCCCTGGTTCGAACACGCTTTTCGCTATCTTTTTATTTTCTCTCAGCCACCGCTGCAGAGTTTGATGGAGAAT
>CP092881.1:73011200-73051329 GCA_030710605.1 Cordylochernes scorpioides
GAGAGAGGATATATAGAAAATATGTTAGCTAGATCACAACATGTATTGGGCGGTGTTGTTGTTGTACTTGAGGAAGGACATAGAGAAAGGACGCTAGATAGATCACAACATGTATTGGGCGGTGTTGTTGTTCTGGAGGAAGGACATAGAGAAAATATGTTAGCTAGATCACAACATGTATTGGGCGGTGTTGTTGAGGGAGGACATAGAGAAAGGACGCTAGATAGATCACAACATGTATTGGGCGGTGTTGTTGAGGGAGGACATAGAGAAAGGACGCTAGATAGATCACAACATGTATTGGGCGGTGTTGTTGAGGGAGGACATAGAGAAAGGACGCTAGATAGATCACAACATGTATTGGGCGGTGTTGTTGAGGGAGGACATAGAGAAAATATGTTAGCTAGATCACAACATGTATTGGGCGGTGTTGTTGAGGGAGGACATAGAGAAAGGACGCTAGATAGATCACAACATGTATTGGGCGGTGTTGTTGAGGGAGGACATAGAGAAAATATGTTAGCTAGATCACAACATGTATTGGGCGGTGTTGTTGAGGGAGGACATAGAGAAAGGACGCTAGATAGATCACAACATGTATTGGGCGGTGTTGTTGAGGGAGGACATAGAGAAAATATGTTAGCTAGATCACAACATGTATTGGGCGGTGTTGTTGAGGGAGGACATAGAGAAAATATGTTAGCTAGATCACAACATGTATTGGGCGGTGTTGTTGAGGGAGGACATAGAGAAAGGACGCTAGATAGATCACAACATGTATTGGGCGGTGTTGTTGAGGGAGGACATAGAGAAAATATGTTAGCTAGATCACAACATGTATTGGGCGGTGTTGTTGAGGGAGGACATAGAGAAAGGACGCTAGATAGATCACAACATGTATTGGGCGGTGTTGTTGAGGGAGGACATAGAGAAAATATGTTAGCTAGATCACAACATGTATTGGGCGGTGTTGTTGAGGGAGGACATAGAGAAAATATGTTAGCTAGATCACAACATGTATTGGGCGGTGTTGTTGTTGTTTTTCTTGAGTAAGGACATAGAAAGGACACCATAGACAGACCACAAAAGACAGTCTACGAAGTTTTCAGACAACTCACTCGTCCTTTTATAAACATCGCCAGAAATAGTTGGTATAGGAAAATTGTGCTTTGAAGTTAATCTCATAAAAATAGAATTATTCACAGTTTCCTTCACAACGTATGAATTACACAACTATATAATTTCATTGAAATAATAGTCAAATTACGTGGTCACGTGATGGCTACCCTGGTGTCGCAGTCGTACTGACAATGTCTTCAAATTTAGAGAGATGAAGCTATGTGATGTAATCCACACCACTCGTGATTCTGTTATAACGTTAGTATATATACAACAACAACAACAAGATTTATTAAGACCTCTTAGTCTTATATAGATTCTCCAAGCAGAAACGTAGGGTACATACAGGAAAAAGTGATAGAATCTTAATGGTAATATGAAATTTATATACAGGAATAATTATATTGCCACTTGGAAAATTAGGAAAGACAAACTTCAGGTTGACACAGCAATTTATTTAAGGCAAGAACAAACTATGAATGGTAAACAAAAGATAAGCAATAAGGGAAGTTTACAGAGTAACAAAATATAAACATTATACTCTGTTAATAAAATAATAAATACTTGGATACAATATAAAGACAATCAAGCTGATAGATTAGATTGGGTAAATTGGAGTAAAATAAATTTATTATGGCCATATATATATTGTCACATATTTGTTTAAAGTTTTGAGAAATTATGTAAATATGGTAGAGAATATATAAAAGGAAGTCTCTTTTGGCCAAGAGTGTCGTGCAATAAATGAGATTTTTCAATTGTTTCTTAGCGAGATGCTACAAATATAAGGTTGGAAATAGAGGGCTGTACAACAGACATAGGCCCATCCTAGCTGGGAAATGACCGGCGGTCTGTGGTCGCAGTGATCACGGGGGCGACAGACGGGATCGGCAAGGCGCTGGCGATCGAGGTGAGTGGTACGTCCCGCGACAGGAGGACCGGCTGACTGTTGGCGACAGCTGGCGGAGAAGGGACTGGACATCGTCCTGATCAGCCGCAGCCTCGACAAGCTCTCCTCCACGGCCGCCGAGATCGGTATGTCCGCCTCTAGACACAAGTTAAGGGGAAAAACATCTCCTTATCGTGAAACTGAAAGTTGCTGATGGCTTGCGCCATCTATCGGAATAATTATCAACTATTCGTTGATTTTTAATTATTCCAGAATTGGAAAAATACCTATTCTTGATTAATCATGATGACACAAGCCATCAGCAACTTTAAGTTACACGATAAGGAGATGATTTTTTCTTAATTTATTTACCTTACCTCAGTAAAATTTCCCATTTGTGCTTTTTTTTTCGCAAAATTTAAGGAAGTGAAAATTCTTTAATCTCACCGGTCATCTGTTTTTAGGAGACAGAGTCAATTTTATAATACAATATAATGCGGCTTGTGATTGTAAAACGACATTTGAAATACTATCCCGCATGTGTTTCTTTTCAACGAAAATTCAAAATTTATTTCAAGGAGAAATAACGATTATTTCTAACCTTTTGGATGAGGTATGAACACTTTTATTTTTCCGTTTGTCATTGCTCTTCACAATTCACCCTTTCATACCTCATCCAAAAGGTTAGAAATAATCGTTATTTCTCCTTGAATATTCGTTGAAAAGAAACACATGCGGGATAGTATTTCAAATGTCGTTTTAGAGTTAATTTTGTTCACACTTGGTTATCTCGTGTGTCTTCAATAAAGATCACCGTTAAAATTTTACACAAATAAATTTACTGGCAATGCGTTTCTTTTAAATATTATCAAATATTATCTCTATTTGCCAGTAAATTTATTTGTGTAAAATTTTAACGATAGATGGCAATAAAATTTAATTTACTAAAGATCACCGTGTATCAACAATCAGAATTTTTGTCTGAATCCCGATATATATGATAAAAAGTACAACTTCCTTAAATTTTGTCAATGAGTGTATTCTGACAAATTGCATACTGTCTCATCTACCTACTATTTAAGGTTGAATGCCTTATAATTTATGCCTAATATAGAAGTCAATATAGCCCTAATTGAGCTGTGTTTCAGATCAACTGTTAGCCTCGAAATTACCTTTGTGGTGTATTTAGGTTGATTTAAAAGTAGAAATACAGCTTAGGCTTTATTTATTTAAGTGGATTTTATTATATTACACCGCAATAGATGCAAGCTTAAGAATTACAAGTTAACAATCGAATTATATGATGATATATGTTATGATATATACAATATATCGCAGAATCTGTGGATTTAATATTATTATTATATTAATATATTATATATAAAATATTATATTAATATATTATATACACTATTATATAATTAAAATATAAATATATGACAACCTTATTCAAAGAGGGAGTGATAATTCTATATTGAACATCCTAAATATGTTAAAGAAGAAACATAAGTCAAGGAGAAGAGCTTCTTTTATAAGAGAACAATTGTACAAGTTTTCAGGCAAGATGTCCTTATACGGTTACAAAATATGACATGAGTTAGCAATGGTTTATATTTAATTAAAAAGTCATATATTGAATCAAAATATCATTTATTTTACCAATATTTCAGTTGGCTGAACGCCAACCTTTTTCAAGGTATTATAACATGTTATAATATAAATATATATATTCAGAATATGTAAAATTAGAGCAATGAATACGAAAGCTTTTAGTGGCTTCAAGTCCCGATACAACTTGGCGCTCTTTTGTATCCACGTGAGTTGAGGAAGTAGCGTGGCCTCTCACATCTTTCCTCTAGCCCCTGTTCTGGTGTGATTTCTCAAATTAAGGTCAGTTGGACCGAGAATCTAATTTTCACTTATACCATACACACGGAGAATTACATGATAACACGTTCAGTCCACAATGTTACCTATATATCAACCTTGTTGACACATTAATATGTTATAACACCTTGCTAAAGGTTGGCGTTCAGCCAACTGAAATATTGGTAAAATAAATGATATTTTGATCCAATATATGCCTTTTTAATTAAATATTTATTTATGGATTGCTCTATTTTCGAAAGTATTTATATATATACACTTTCATGAGCATTTTTTCCCACAATTCTAAAATTTTTCTAAGCTATATTACTAAACCTAGTATATACAAAGTATAAAAATATTGACAAAGTATGTAGTATAAATATGAAAAAACAATAGAAAAAATAAGTGGGTCAGATGGTTCAAATCACATTAATAGGTACCGCTCAGCAAGAGCAACCTAGTTCATGATAATTGAAACAGTTAATAATATGTGAAGGTTATTCACATATTAAACAAAATTTTAACGCGGGATTGAATCCCGCTTCATGACTGTCGGGAATCGAGCGTGTTACCCTCTCATCCACCGACTTATTGTCGGAAATCGGCGTGTTACCCTCTCATCCACCGAGTGGGTCAGATGTTGATATTAAAAATAAAGAAGGCATTTCCTGACCAAAATATAAATATCAAGCAGTTAAAATATCAAGATTCCTACAAAGGTATGGCATTAACACTTTCTTCAGCAATAGTCCCAACCTATCCATCCGTCTTAGACACCCAATAATCCAGTACACCACCCATTCAACAAATCCTGCGTGGTCTACTTGGTCTACTGCGAGCAATGTGATGTTATGTACGTTGGAGAGATCTGTAGGAATCCGAATATCTGAACATTGCAGAAATGTTATAAACAGAGATTCTCCTGGTCATTAGTATTTCAGCATACTTCTCTACAACTGGACACTCTTTCAATTTTAACAATCCTAAAACTCACTATGATCCAATCCTGCACTGAAGATTGGTGTTGGAATCATCCAACAAACTTCACAGCATTAATAGAAAGATACCAGATATATCTATATCCACATTTTGTACAATCCCGGCCACCTATTTGAATTTCTTATCTTTTACACTTGTTTCCTTCCTTCCATAATATATAATTGGATGTGCCTATATTTATTTATAATACAATATAATGCGGCTTATGTTTGTAGAATGACATTTGAAAATTATCCCGCATGTGTTTCTTTTTGAACAAAAAATCGAAATTTATTTCAAGGAGAAATAATGATTATTTCTAACCTTTGGGATGAGGTATGAAAGGGTGAATTGTGAAGAATAATGATAAACGGAAAAATAAAGTGTCCAGGGATGGGAATTGAACCTACAGTGTTCCGCTTACCAGGCAGATGCCATGTCCAGTAGCCTACCCTGGACATTTTTTGTTCTACATATTTTGTTAATCTTTTCACACTATGTATAATAGGTTTAGTAATATAGCTTAGAAAAAAAATTATAAATATAAAAAAATTTCTTGATGGTGTATATATGAAAATTCGAAAGTATTATAGACACGTATGATTCTTTTTAAAATTAAACAATTGCTACTATTTTATAATAGGTTTTATTCAATAATAGTTTGGAATTTTCACAAAAGATGGCGCGCTAATGCATCATAATATAAAGTGTATATATGTTATGATTATTTTTTGTTTTGTTGTTGAAAAAGGTAGAGAATTGAAGGTGCAGTCGTGAAAAAAGAAAGATAGTTATTTACCTTTCAAGTAGTTTTTATTTTGAATTACTTGAAGTAAATTTACACATAAAATTATTTTTCACAGTAATATAGAATTTATAAAATGAATTCTATAATCGTGAATTAAAAATAATAGGTAGGTTCAACTATACATATTTACAACAATAATTAAAGTGGTATATTCTAAATCTATGGTCAAAAAATGTAGAACAGTCAATGAATGAAAAATAAAATATATGTTTTTTAAAAAAATAAAATATTTGCATTTGAGAGATTATATAATATATATATATAAACTATATAATAAAATTCGGCTTGTGATTGTAAAACGACATTTGAAATTATCCAGCATGAGTTTCTTTTCAACGAAAATCAAAATTTATTCCAAGGAGAATTCATTCATACCTCATCCCTAAGGTTGGAAATAATCGTTATTTCTCCTTGAAATAAATTTTGATTTTTCATTGAAAAGAAACTCATGCGGCGTAACTTCAAGTGTTGTTTTACAAATATAAACTATTGCAACACTTCGTGTCATTCCCGTAGAAAGACGTCTTGCCACAAAGCCATGGTACCATGGTCCTCTTATAAAATAATCTCTTCTCCCTGATTCGTGTTCCTTCTTGTATAGAGTATAGGGAGATTGTCGTTGTTTTAATCCTAAATATGTTCTTTACTCTCCTACATAATATCGCTGTAGATAAAACAGCGGAACAGAAAATCCTAAACTTGTGCTACCGTCACTTCCCCAGCGCAGGAATACGGTACCTAGTGGCTGAACGATGTATTTCTGTGAAAAATATACACTTCGGCCAGTTAGAGTTTTTTATTTTCTCAACGTTTAAACTTTTGTAGAACGATGTTAGGCAAATTTTACCGCAAATGTTTCTTTTTTTTAACGAAAAATCGGTAGAATTTGTGTAACATCGTTCTACAATCATAAGCCGCATTATATTGTATTATAACGTTGAGAAACGTTGAGAAAATACAAAACTCTAACTGGCCGAAGTGTCTATTTTTCCCAGAAATATGAATGCCGGCAGCCTCTATATGAACGATGTACGTATATAACGGAGTATGTTTTCTAACTGAGACGGTTCCAGAGTCGCGGTACAAGGTGAAGACCAAGGTGATCCAAGTGGACTTCACGGACGGCATTCACATCTACCAGAAGATCAGAGAAGAGCTCGAGTCCTTGGAAATTGGAATACTCGGTGAGCTAACGTTTTATGTAAAACTTTGATGTTTTGGAAATATCAATTATTACATATGGCTATGTATAGACATATATATGGGAGAGGCGACCTTAGTCTCTTTAGATCTATATCCCCTGGCAAAATTTCCATCTATATTTTAGCCATAGATTTGGCCTAGCCACTTTGTCAGCTAAACACTTCTTTGGCAGATTGTCAAGATTCCATTAGATCCCGTGTGAGTCTCATGGAATAAAGTCCGCCCTAGACTGACGAGGGCCATTAGCCCGAAACCATGGTCTCTAGGTGGACGCTTTTCAGTTTGCCAAAGCTGATGTTGTGGCTTTGTCACCGACCCGAGGCCGCTAGTTTGCGGCGACGGTCAATAGATGGCGTCTGGGTTTGACGTCATTTTGACGGAAGATGCGACCTTTGTCGCCTATATATAGATTTAAATTTTGCCGGGAGGATATTGATCTATAAAAAAATCACCTCTCCCGTCAAAATAAACGTCAAAACAAGCCGCCATCAATTAACCATCGCCGCAAACTACAAGGTTGCCCCAAAAAATCGTAAACACTTGCAAAAAAATTGAAACACCAATATTATTCGCCGTTATGTATAATGTCTTTGTATTATGTATAAAGTAATTGTATTATGTATTATTATGTATTCGCCGTAATAATATTATTCGCCGTTATGTATAATGTCTTTGTATTATGTACCAATTAAACAGATTTTATTGACTGCACAGTCAATTAGTACACTCCGGAGAGAAAGCTTAAATATTTACAATTATTTTACAATTATTTCAACAGGAGGTCGGACGGCAAGGCGGCCCTAAGCTCAGATAGGTCCCTGAGAGTAAGGGAGTGTAAGTCCCGAGTGTGCTCGGAAAGCTTGTCCAGGATTTGGATGATAGCTTTCTTGTCCCCCAGCGAAAGTCTCCTGAGGAAGCCCTTCCTATCCTCAGGGTATAGCACCGCTTCCACGAGGTCAGGGTATAAAGAGTCCAGTTGTGGCCTCAGGTTGAGTTCCTTCATCGATTGAATGGTTAAAAGTTGCAATTCATCGCAACGTTTATCGATTAGGTCAGCCTCCATTTGGGCAGACGTGGGAGGCGGAGGTGTGGCCATGGCCGGCGTCGACTCCCTCTCTTGGGGAGCGGGTGGTGCTGGCTCGGCAGGCCAAGGCGCAGGCAGTGGGGGTGTTGGAGGCACTGCCGCCGGTCCTTTTTTCAATTCGGATTTGACCTGGTGTAAGATTTTATATACATTGGTATTGCCTGCGGGCTTCAGGCCAAGGATTTGTTTAATCAGACCGGCAAGAGCATCGGTCTGCGGAGGTGTCAGGAGCCAGCGTTTTCTTTGGGCCTTGGTCCTCGAGGAGAGGAGGTCCAAGACCTCCTCCCGCCCAAGACCAAGAGCGTCCGTCCCAGTAAAGGACACGGTGGGGCTTCTCCGGATGAACGCCACGAGGTCATCTCTCATGGATGTCCTGCTCGATGATGTAGAGGAAGCGGAGAACTCCTCGATGGCGGTCATTTCAATGTCCTGAGCGGGGGGTCCCGACTTCGTTGATTGGGGGCTCACGGAACCCCCAGGAGCCCGCAAGGACGGAGCTGGTATCACAGGTGGAGGGGCAGGAGACGTGTCCTCCACAGGTAAGGCCAAAGGCGCTGGTGGTGGTGGCCGGGGTGCAGCAGGTGGAAGTAGCGCGGCACGGCTCGCGGGAGGCACGTCGGAGAGCTCCATGGTTGGACTGGGAGACGCCGAAGGTGGAGGCTGGGCGGATGGCTGCTGAGGCAGGCCAGGCGCAGTCGCTGAAGGGACGCTGGTGGGAGAGGTAGGTGTGGCCGGTCCAGGAGCGTTGGTTCGCCCTGCAAGCAGGGGGCAGTTGGCCCGGCGATGTCCTTGGCCTCGGCACCTGGAGCACCTAATCCCGGAGGATAGGTATGCGGGTCAGGCCTCGCCTTTGATAGTGATGTTGAGACGGGTGGGCAGTCCCTCGATGGTCATTCCTTCGCGGAGGATGATAAACGCTTCTCGGCGGCCGTCGTTATAGATGTACGGGCCAGCCTTCATCAGCTTGGGGGCGATAGATGTTACTCGCCCGAAAGCTGAAAGGGCGCTGATGATGGTTGCATCCCCCACGAAGAAGGGGAGGTTGCCCACCGTAATTCTCTCCGCCCTCTTGCGGAATGGGAAGGCCCTGTGGAGAGTTCCCTCCACCTCGAGGCCCTCGTTGACGAGGCGCTCGGCCATGCCTCTGTTTGCCAGTCCCACCAGGAAGTGGCCGTTCATTTTGGTCACCTGGAAGACCTCCCTGGTGCTCCCAAACATCCTTTCAATGGCCCTCATGTAGTGAAAGGGCTCCAGTTCAGGGCTGCGCTCTACGTAAACGCAGTGGTCCTCGGTGGAAGACGCCGTTTGATCCAATTCTGGAATTATTAAAAATTGAGGAATAGTTGGTATTTATTCCGATAGATGACGCCAGCCATCAGCAACTTTCAGTTACACGATAAGGAGATGCCTTTTTTCTTCATTTATCTACCTCATCCCAGTACAATTTGTACTATTTTTTTCATTTATATTTCCACGTGGAAAATTAGGGAAGATCTACTTCGGAATGAGACAACAATTTATTTCAGGCAAAAACAAACTATGAATGGTAAACAAAAGATAAGCAAAATAGGGAAGTGTACAGAGTAGGAAAATATAAACATAAAAATAATACTCTGCTAATAAAATAATAAATACACCTATCCCCCGATTTACACGTAGATACGTTCCTGAGAAAAACGTGTAAATCGAAAATTAAAAGTTTTCGCGAAATTTTTATGCGAAGAAATACAGACACAGTGTGCGTGTGCAGCAAGTCAGCACATAAGCTCGGGATTCCTCGTGAGATGTGTACACAGCGCATGTGTTAAATCACAGTAGCATTTAGTATAGTGCGATAAAAAGAAAAAAAAACTTATTTGGAAAACCGTGTAAAAGCGAAAACGTGTAAAATAAGTACCGTGTAGATCGGGGGATAGGTGTACTTTGTTACAATATCGGGTTTCTATCCTATATTCTAGCGATGACTTTATTACATTGCCACCTTCAGGTATAAATATCCGTTAAATGTATAGCATGGGCAGGAGGTTGGTAGCGCGGTGACATAAACCGTCAAATGTCAACAGTTACGACCCTTGTTCGAATCCTGCATCAGACACTTTCAGGACGAGTGAGTAACACCCTCGATTCCCGACAGACAATAACCGGGATCGAATCCCGCGTTAACATTTTGTTTAATATGTGAATAAACTTCACTTTTTTTTTCATGTGTTAAGCGTATTTACGCAAGTTTGGCCTTAAATGTCCATTTCTTGGTTTCTCAAGAAGCCTCTGAAACCAAAAATATTTTTGATCGCGGTGGTTACAGCCTGCTACACGTTGACGAGCGCAAACAGCGTGAAACGCGTTCGTGGATTGCTTTTCTTGATTTATCAAGAAATTGGGTTGGCCAAATATCAGGGAACAGGTTAAATCAATGTTTAGTTGATTTCTGTTCCACTAGATGGCACTCTGTCATCTGAAAAGCACATGTGCTCCTGGTCAGGATATACCTTCCTTATTTTTAATATTATTCATTGTTGCAAATATCATTTTTTTTTTTTTTTTTTGCTTATCCCTAGTACACGTGGTACAGGCCATGATAATCATGGTGGGTAGTTAGCGACTGCTTTTACTGTAAGTGCACCACATGTCTACACATGTGAAAAGCAGTTCGACTTTGCACTTACTAATGCCAGAGCCCCGTTTGGTTACTTGCACTCGCTGGTGGGGTTGGACTTTTGCAAGAATCGGGGGCCATTGGAGCATTTTTTTTTCTTTAAACAGAAAAAAGTGTCCAATGCGGGTTCGAACCCGGGTCCTAGTGGTCGAAAACCAAACGGTTTAACCAGCCTTCCACCGACCCCCGCAAATATCATAAACTAGGTTGATCTTATTAAGTGGTACCTAGTAAAGTGATTTAGGAACAAGTATCGCACGGGCGACTGGCAAATGCTCAGTTTTTTGCAAACATTTCCATCTAATGTGAAAAAAAAATTATTAATCAAGAATGGGTATTTGGCCAATTCTGGAATAATTAAAAATCAACGTTAATAGTTGATATTTATTCCGATGATGGCGCAAGCCATTAGCAACTTTCAGTTGCACGTTAAGGAGATGCCTTTTTCTTAATTTTCATCTAAGATTGGTTTATTAAGTATATCTATTAGCTTTTTTTACATGAAGATTGTCGGTTGTGTTGTACTAAACATTGATCATGATTAGATAATTGCCGCCGAATTGATTTGGAGAATTTATTATTAGTTTATTGAAAGACGAACTCAATTGAGGAAATTTAAAAATTTTATGTTTTGAAGTTAGTTTCCTTTTAGCGTAATTTTACCCGCCATGTCTAATTAAAAAGAGGAAATTTGAGGAAATTAAATGAAACCTTTTTCTTGAACTGTAGCGTGTGTCACCGAGGGTTTGTCTGAGGAAATTAACTATACATATATACATATACTCGTATATATGTTATAATAAATATTATTTTGGGATAGAAATTAATTGCTGGTTCTTTTGAGTACATGAGTACTTAATGGTATCGTTTGCAGTCGTGTCATTTTGAAAGAAAAGAAGAAAAATAACTATTTACTATCAAGTAGTTTTTATTTCAAATTACTTGAAGAAAATTACAATAAGACATTTTTCACAGTTATATAGAATTTATGAAATGAATTCTATATTAGTGAATTTCAAAAATAGGTTAGATAACTACATATTTACAACAAGTATTAAAGTGGTATGTTCCGAATCTATGGTCAAAAAATGTAGAACAGTCAATGAATGAAAATGAAATATATGTTTTTAAAAAATTAAAATATTTGCATTTTAGATTATATAATATATATATATTGGTAACTGTATAGTCAGCCCAGCGCTGATTGAATAAACCTCAGTGTGGGATTGTATGTGTATATCTCGTACTTTGATAAACTCTTCTCAGAATTAAAATTCAACCTGAAGAAGTTGATTCTGTACTTCCTCTTTAGCAACAATGTAGACAGTGGAAATGTCTTACTGACGTGTTGTCCCCAGTGTGACATTCGGCGATGTTGTCCCCAGTGTGACATTCGGCGATGTTGTCCCCAGTGTGACATTCGGCGATGTTGTCCCCAGTGTGACATTCGGCGATGTTGTCCCCACTGTGACATTCGGCGATGTTGTCCCCAGTGTGACATTCGGCGATGTTGTCCCCAGTGTGACATTCGGCGATGTTGTCCCCAGTGTGACATTCGGCGATGTTGTCCCCAGTGTGACATTCGGCGATGTTGTCCCCAGTGTGACATTCGGCGATGTTGTCCCCAGTGTGACATTCGGCGATGTTGTCCCCAGTGTGACATTCGGCGATGTTGTCCCCAGTGTGACATTCGGCGATGTTGTCCCCAGTGTGACATTCGG
Organism: Cordylochernes scorpioides; assembly: GCA_030710605.1. Classification (NCBI taxonomy): domain Eukaryota; kingdom Metazoa; phylum Arthropoda; class Arachnida; order Pseudoscorpiones; family Chernetidae; genus Cordylochernes; species Cordylochernes scorpioides. Next base: position 73,023,528 of record CP092881.1, read on the forward strand.
CGATGTTGTCCCCAGTGTGACATTCGGCGATGTTGTCCCCAGTGTGGCATTCGGCGATGTTGTCCCAGTGTGACATTCGGCGATGTTGTCCCCACTGTGACATTCGGCGATGTTGTCCCCACTGTGACATTCGGCGATGTTGTCCCCACTGTGACATTCGGCGATGTTGATATTCGGCGATGTTGTCCCCAGTGTGACTGTCATTCGACAATGATGTTCTGGGATATTGTCCCCACTGTGACATTCGGCGATTTTGTCCCCAGTGTGACAGTCATTCGACAATGATGTTCTGAGATATTGTCTCCAGTGTGACATTCGGCAATGTTGTCCCCAGTGTGACATTCGGCGATGTTGTCCCCACTGTGACAGTCAATCGACAATGATGTTCTGAGATATTGTCTCCAGTGTGACATTCGGCAATGTTGTCCCCAGTGTGACATTCGGCGATGTTGTCCCCACTGTGACAGTCAATCGACAATGATGTTCTGAGATATTGTCTCCAGTGTGACATTCGGCAATGTTGTCCCCAGTGTGACATTCGGCGATGTTGTCCCCACTGTGACAGTCAATCGACAATGATGTTCTGAGATATTGTCTCCAGTGTGACATTCGGCAATGTTGTCCCCAGTGTGACATTCGGCGATGTTGTCCCCACTGTGACAGTCAGTCGACAATGATGTTCTGAGATATTGTCTCCAGTGTGACATTCGGCAATGTTGTCCCCAGTGTGACATTCGGCGATGTTGTCCCCACTGTGACAGTCAATCGACAATGATGTTCTGAGATATTGTCCCAGTGTGACAGTCATTCGACAATGATGTTCTGAGATATTGTCCCCAGTGTGACAGTCATTCGACAATGATGTTCTGAGATATTGTCCCCAGTGTGACATTCGGCAATGTTGTCTCCAGTGTGACATTCGGCAATGTTGTCCCCAGTGTGACATTCGGCGATTTTGTCCCCAGTGTGACATTCGCCATTGTTGTCCTAAGATGTTGTCCCCAGTGTGACATTCAGCATTGTTGTCCTAAGAGGTTGTCCCCAGTGTGACATTGTTGTCCTAAGAGGTTGTCGGCTGTGTGACAGTAAACAATGTCGGTGCCTCCTACAAGTTCTTCGAGTACTACACCAAGGTGCCGAATGGAGACGAGGTAAGAACCAAACATCTGCTGGAATTCACTTAGAACAGAAGTAAATAGTCAAATTTGCACAAAATCACGTTGTTTCTACAGAAGTGGCGTCTTAAGAAACATTCGTTCTTTAATTTTCTCATTTCTTACTTTTACATGTTTTACTTAGCCGTCTTCTATAGAGTTACGATGTAATTTTCATCGTTAAAAGTTACTTCTAATACTTTATCTCCAATCTATATTTTACTTTATAATTTGAACGGCACAATAAAGGATCATTTCATTTCTTATATTTGATTGCTATATACATACCGGGGGTGATTATCTGCAGAAACTAGAGATAATTATCACAGATTTAACCATTTTTATTAATGTATTTATGGTTATCTTTCTAACCTGGAAGGATCAGGATCCTAATATATCTTATTATATCTCATTTTTATTTATTATTTTTTGTTTTAATATGTTTATAACTGCTTATTTTTAAAAATGTAAATAGACACAATTATCCCTAGCTGGGATATAGCGTTTTGGGTGTTGAAATAAATAAATCATCTCTGCAAAACAATGTGGAGTTACACACATGATGGAGACCACCATCTACGTGACCTCACTGTCCTATGTTCAACTAGAGAATATAAAGCTCTACACGGTGTCACTCACTGTCGTGCTGTGGTGTGACAGCTGATGGAGAACATCTTCAGACTCAACATCACGTCCTACACGATGGTGAGTTTATAGCACGCCACTGCACGTCATAGCACGTCACTGCACGACCTCATCTACCTCCTTCACTCAGCTTGCTAACGTACCAATACTCGCCTATGTAAAATTCAATCATGTTTTTAGAACGAGGTTTACAACTATCCCGCAAATGTTTTTTTTTTGTTAACGAAAAATCGAAATTTTTAAAAAGAGAAATAACGATTATTTCCAACCTTAGGGATGAAGTATGAAAGAATGAATTGTGAAGAGTAATGATAAACGGAAAAATAAAGTGTCCAGGGATGGGAATCGAACCCACAATGTTCCGCTTACCGAGCAGATGCCATGTCCACTAAGCTACCCTGGACATATTTCTCCGTTCGTAAATATTATATAAAGAAATTTATAATACAATATAATACGGCTTATGATATATTGTAGAACGACATTGACAATTATACCACAAATGTTTCTTTTGAACGAAAAATCGAGATTTATTTTAAGGAGAAATAACGATTCCCATCCCTGGACACTTTATTTTTATCATTACTCTTCACAATTCATCCTTTCATACTTCATCCCTAAGGATAGAAATTATCGTTATTTCTCCTTAAAATAAATTTCGATTTTTTTCGTTCAAAAGAAACACTTGCTGGATAATTTTCAAATGTCGTTCTACACAATTAAGCCGCATTATATTGTATTATCAATCATGTTTGTAGATTCATTTTAGAGTTTCTGTTTGTGAGAAAACCAACTTTTCAGTTTTAATTTTGTTTTTAACCTTGTTTATTGAATTATATATAAAGTGAATAAGCTGCTAAAATGTGTATTTATAGGAGCAAGTATCCCAAGCTGGGATATCACGTCCGATATGTCAAATAAGAAAAGTCTCGCTGTACTATGAACATATCAAACTGCCTTATGTCCAATATCCCCATCGTCTGGTTATAACATTTAAATTATTTACACTCATTCCATAAATGTGATCACGAAATTCTATTGTATTGGAAAGGACAAAGGATCCCTGTACAGAGAACCAAGAAGAGTTCTTGAACTTCTTTATGAGCACGACCTCCAAGATCTTGTCTAATTTAGAATAAAAGGATAAGTAAAAAAAAGTAAATTCTAGAATCCTTACTGTAATACTACGTATTTTTCATAAGGAATGGATTATCAAAATGATGAATTTCCGATGATTCTGCGATATTTCTACAGTTGAATCTCTATACAGAAAACTGACAAAAACTATAACAAGACTTAGAAAAAAAAACACTATAAAGGAATGACAATACATCTAGATGGCACAAGAACCTATAGAACATGCAACAATTGTCCTGGTGTAGAACTAACACCTACCCACATATTCTCATGTCCAGCAATGGCCGCAACCTTGCAGAAAATTGACTTAGACCCAGAGCAGCAGCTCTACACACCCAAGATAGTGGATATTGCTGCTGCTGTGATGGAGATGCATGGAGACATCTGAGACTCTTCTTTGGACACGACAACAACAACAACAACAATCTCTATACCATTGTTCAAGTATTTTATTTGATTATACTGCTCTGTCTGAGGAAAGACGAAAACTAAATGATAAAACGGGGCAACTTTGTCTTTCATTTCCGGCACTAATTAATGAAATATCAAAGAATAGGTATATAGCGGTGGCGATATTTGGATTCCACAGGATTATATCCCGGAAAAAGGCCACACAGTGTTCTCCCCATCCCTTGTGAACTGGCGAATCCTGTATAGGGCGAGAGGCTCTAAATAAAGGCTTTGTTTGTTTGTTTGAGTTACTTTTGTCTGTTAATAAAAAAAATAGCTTTAACATTGATACAGAAGGGATAAGGTTCATAAATTAAAAAGAAAAAAGGGCATCTCCTTATCTGGCCTTAACTACTCGCTTCATGATTTTTCAGGATACCTGAATGACCAGTGTTTTGGTCGTTGAGTTACAGCTTGCACCACGCTGATGAGGGCCAACAGCCTGAAACGTGTACTTGGTTAACTTTCTTGATTAATCAAGAATGGGTATTTGGCCAATTCTGGAATAATTAAAAAATCAACGAATAGTTGATATTTATTCTGATAGATGGCGCAAGCTATCAGCAACTTTCAATTGCCCGATAAGGAGATGCCTTTTTTTTTAATTATCCTTGATGCACTATCGCGCCATCTGTTATGAAAATTCGAAACTATTTTAGACGCGTAAGATTCTTTTGAAATTAAACTATTTCTACTGCTCTTACTGCAATGGAAAAATTAATAGGAGGGGCCTGGCTCATCAGTGGTGAACCCTCCCAGCGGTATGGTAGATTAAACTGGCGAAACTGCTGGGAGGGTTCACCACTGATGAGCCAGGCCCTCCCAATAATTTTTTCCACATACACACACATCCAATAAGGTCAGTAGAAATTGTTTAATTTCAAAAAGAATCTTACACGTCTAAAATAGTTTCGTGTTATACGAGTGTTGGTTAAAGAAAGGTTGTCCCAGCAGCAAGTGTGTGTGTGACGCAGATGTCCAGAATCGTACTGCCGGGAATGCAGGCGCGGAAGTCCGGTGTCATCCTCAGTGTGGGGTCCGCCAGCGGATGCAAGCCTATGCCTTTCCTAAGCACATACGGGGCCTCCAAGGTACACTCACTTCTTTATATCAAATATAGATTGAAACTGCTTCATTATATATCGTTCATATAGGATTATATGTGAAAAATAATAGAAAAAAAATAAAAAGATCGGGTGTTGATATTAAAAATAAAAGAGGCATATCCTGACAAGGAGCACATGTGCTTTTTAGATGGCAGAGCGCCATCTAGTGAAACAGAAATCAACTAAACAATGATTTAGCCTGTTCCCTGATATTTGGCCAACCCAATTTCTTGATAAATCAAGAAAATCCATCCACGAACGCGTTTCGCGCTGTTGGCGCTCGTCAGCGTGGAGTAGACTGTACCACTGCAACCAAAAATAATTTTGGTCCCAGAGGCTTCTTGAGAAACCAAGAAATGGGTATTTAGGGCCAAATTTGCGTAAATACACTTGACATGTGAAAAATAATAGAAAAATAAAATATATAAAAAGGTCAGGTGTTGATATTAAAAATAAAAGAGGCATATCCTGACCAGGAGCACATTTTTGTTCCACCAGATGGCGCTCTGTCATCTGAAAAGCATATGTGGTCCTGGTCAGGATATGCTCTTTTTATTTTTAATAGGATTATATAGATTCAAATCTCCCTGAGAAGCACGCGGACCACAATAATTCTAGGCTCTTCTCTCAGTTTTCCTCCGAATCAGACATTTGTTCCATCAGTTTCTCATCTGAGATCTGAGTGGGAAACCTTCGCCAAGCCTCTCTATGTGCCGCCGACTTTCCTAACTAACATTCCGGCTAAATTGAACCTTTCTCTTCTGATGAATGGCTGTTACATTCCCTGTGGATTCTTGAAGAAAAAAGTTCTGGTTATTCAAGAAATATTTGAATGATATTCTCATATATCGATTATATGCATATCGTTAAATACCTTAAATATATATATATTTACATATTGTAGCGAAATATTTATTTTAATGAACATATTATTAATTTTATATATATGTCTTAATTTGTATAACATCCAAGATGTATAATTTCTTTTCGCCAAAATAAGTATGTAAATATGTTAAGATTGTGTTAAAATGTAACTATGCAAATTTATCCATCTATAAAAATTGTACAAAAATAAACGTGGCAGACATCGCGGGCGAATGCTACGACACGTCGCGCTGCTCACTTGGCTGGAACTAAATCATGATTGCATGCATAACGGTTGCACCCTTCCATTCGATCACGACATATATATATTGCTACTCTGTATACCTTCCTTATTTCTTCTCTTATATTTTATCAATTGTAGTTTGTGTCTATGATAAATTGCTGCGTCAGGCTGAAGTTTGTCTTTCCTAATTTTCCACGTGACATTTGGTGGAGAAGCTGGGTAGATTAGGGAAGACAAACTGATGATCGCCGAGAATACCTTGAGGCATTGGGTGCTGTGATCTACATTGCCAGCTAATGGCTCCAGGATTCCACCGCCGTGCCAAAGCCAAGACTTCCCTCCGAGATAACGATGTATCTATAGACGACGACAAAGCCGCTCTTCACGCAGCAAGAAATAGGACGTTAAATTACTAGGGACAAAGTTCCAAGACTACAAGGGAATCCCAGGCTGAAGCATGTCAGATCCATGTCAGTAGTAACAAGATTTTCAATCTGTGGGTCACAGCTCCCATAGGGAAGGAGCTATGTAGCGAAATATTTATTTTTATCAACAGATTATTAATTTTGATATTTATATTTTAATACTCTGTATACTTTCCTTATTGATTCTCTTGTATTTTATCGATTTTAGTGCACTTGTGCCTAAAATAAATTTCTGCCTACGCCTGAAGTTTGTCTTTCCTAATTCTCCATGTGACAATATATTTCAAACCTCATATTCCCCAAAGAAGTAACGATGTGGTGTTCCAGCGTTACCAGGAGTATTTCGTGCGAGCTCTGAGGGAAGAATGCAAGGGAACCGGCGTAGTTATGCAGGTATGGCTCTTCACATGTGTTGACTTTGCTTAGAATTATTAATGAAACTGATTCCAATAATTATTAATTAAACATTATATTTATTGAATCACAAGAGAGAAAACAAAATATAAAAGGGAAACTAATATTAAACAAAGGAACTTTTTTTTCTGTTTCGGTTAGCGCCTATTTACCTGTGAGCTTACACACACTCTGTGGAACAATTAATTAATATATATACAACAACATGTCTGGACAATTGACAAAATAATTTTTTCTTGAAAATAAAGATACTTCGGCCAGTAAATATTTTTATTACCTCGACGTTTCGACAAAAATATGTTGTCCTCGTTAGGAGCAAACAAAAATCAAAACATTTGGTGTTAAAAATTATTAATAAAAAATGTATCTTTATTTTCAAGAAATATCAATGCCGGCCAGGCAGCCTCTATCTTTACGATAAAATAATTTTATTGACATCCTGTCAATACATGCAAAAGTGCACATTCTGCACTATTTTAAAACATAATTTATATATATACATGATACTATGTACAATGAATATGGCGCCTCTGCCACCACTGGGTGTTGGAATTGAGGACATCGCCTGGAAGAGGATACTTGTACATGTGATGTCCCTGGTTCGAACACGCTTTTCGCTATCTTTTTATTTTCTCTCAGCCACCGCTGCAGAGTTTGATGGAGAATCACCAGCGGGTCTCCAGCAGCACCAGGTATTTCGTGATCTACGCGATATATACATGTCTAGAGATAGACGTTGATATTTAAAATGACTTCTTGACATCTTGTCCATACAAGTGTACAATCCTCACTAATTATTCAATGATGGTGATACAATGAAAATGAACAATTTGGGAGGATTTGGGCAGAGCCCCGCGAAGCTTGGATTCGACGAAGACTCGGTGTTAAGCTCCTACGAAGAAGTCTTCGAAGACCTTAGCGACTTCTCAGGGCACGCTATCCCAACCAGCCGCTTGTGGCAGCTTCCACCTCAGCCAAAGAGATATTTGCTCGATGATGCGGGTCACTATCCTTCTATAGACTCAATGAGAGACCGAACATTTTTCAAGCATCTTGTTACAGTCTTTAATCCGTTGGCCTTTCTGTTCTTATGTAAGGATGTGGGATACAAATTTTTCTGTGTATCTTTAAGCTTTAAAACATCCCTGTCATACACAAAATAATAATCCAACCTCTTCTGACACTTTTTTTTTGCACTATTGACATCTTTATTTATTTATGTTTGTATTTTAAAGGTTTTATAATCCTCAGAACAGCCATAACGCTCGCTATCTTCAAATGGAACTTTCGCCTCTCATTTCTAAATTTATTCCAATGAAATATGTTTGAAAATATGCTAATCTCTTATTATAAGCAACCTTATTTCAAAGCATTTCAATGAATATTTCTTTGTCCACTGCAAATTTGTTGAAGTTTAACATGATAAAGGTTTAGTCATTGTTTTCCTCGAATACACTACAATTGATTTCATTTAACTAAATTTGCATACCAACCCTTCGTACATATTTCATATTGTGTTGATATTTTTCAATTTTCATCTAACTTGCATACTAATTCTTGTACATATTTCAAATGATTTTTCTTTCTTTTCTTTCTATGTTTAGTTTACCTTTAAAGTGCAAGTGTCCCTAGGGGGACATAGCGCTCTAAGCGCTTTAGTTGGTAATATTAGTTTTTTTAGTCAATTTTTCTAGAACGATTTCAAGCCAAACTTAAGTTGTGTGAAATATATTTTTTAAGATGTGTGTGTAAAAAGGAAAGTTGGCCATTACATTTAAATTTTATTTCCATACTGAATTTAATTTGTTTACCTCATTCTCCTGTAACTAAAAATATGATAATTATACTTTATTATATCAATATTCTATAGCGATTTTAAGTCAAAACTTAAGTTGTATGTAACAGATTTTTTTGAAATTTTGTTTGTAAAGAAGGAAAGTTATCCATTACATTTAATTTTAATTTCCACACAATATATAATTTTCTGACTTCATTCCTGTAACAACCGGCCTTGTATAGCGTGTCTTGAAAATTCGAAACTATTATAGATTCGTATGATTCTTTTAAAAATTAAGAAATTTTCTACTGCTCCCCCCCCCCCCCCCCTTACTGCAATGAAAAATTAATGGTAGTGCCTGGCTCATCAGTGGTTAGCCGCTGGGAGGGTTCATTACTGGTGAGCAAGGCCCTCCCATTAATTTTTCTTAGCAGTAAGGGCAGAATTTACATAACAGATGGCACGCTAAGGCATTATAATATTGTGTAGAACGACATTTGATCCCGCATGTGTTTCTTTTGAACGAAAAATCGAAATTTAGTTTAAGGAGAAATAACGATTATTTCTAACCTTAAGGATGAAGTATGAAAGAATGAATTGTGAAGAGTAATGAACACTTATCATTACTCTTCACAATTCATCCTTTCATACTTAATCCCTAAGGTTAGAAATAATCGTTATTTCTCCCCTTAAAATAAATTTCGATTTTTCGTTCACAAGAAACACATGCGGGATAATTGTCAAATGTCGTTTTACAATCATAAGCCGCGTTATATTGTATTATAATATTGTGTCTTGTTTGTTGCTGACTTATTTCGGCGTGTGACAGTTCCTCATCCCTCACTATGTCGTCACCAAAATGTCCAAGATCAAGACAGTCTCGATCATCACGCCATCGGCCCGCACGTACGCACGCTGGGCGCTGCTCAGCATCGGCCTGGCACCTGTCACGTACGGCTACCCCATCCACTGGGCCATGGTACGTTGCCTGTATGGAACATGGGAAATATGCTTCAATCAGTGTAACGGATTGTTTATGTCTGGGGAAGTTCAGAAACTCTACTCCTCCTCACTCGATTTTTAAATTTTGATAATGGTATACAACCCCTTCTCACAACCAGTAACAACCCGCAGGCCAACGTCCTCTGTAAGCGCCTTAATGCGACACTTACAAGCTTAGAATCCTCCATCATCGAAAACCCTAAAGAATCCTAGATCAAATTAATAAAAAACGGTAACAGATAAATATAATCAAACCTCCCCATACAATCAGTGAATTCCTCTCTTTGTTTCTTATGTAAAATTCCAATATAGAGTTAGATTTCCACATAGATCTCTTCCCCCTGTCGAAGAAGCTGGGAGAAAACGTGTGCAAGATTACGAGCTAAAAATATTCGTAGCTATAAACGATCAAACAATGGGCACGTTGTAGAAAAAACTAAAATAAAATTCCCCAATTTGAAATAGGATATTTAGTTTTAGTCAAGGCCTTCCATCACCCGAACAGCGGTAAATTAGTTCCCTACTTTACAGGTCCCTATACCCCATTATAAATAATTTTCCCCAACATTGTTTTTTTTTTTTTGCTTATCCCTAGTACACATGGTACAGGCCATGATAATCATGGTGGGTAGTTAGCGATTGCTTTTACTGTAAGCGCACCACATATCTACACATGTGAAAAGCAGTTCGACTTTGCACTTACAAATGTGCCAGAGCCCCATTTGGTTACTTGCACTCGCTGGTGGGGTTGGACTTTTGCAAGAATCGGGGGCCATTGGAGCATTTTTTTTTTAAAACAGAAAAAAGTGTCCAATGCGGGAATCGAACCCGGGTCATAGTGGTCGAAAACCAAATGGTTTAACCAGCCTTCCACCGACCCCCCATTGTTCATATAAATATTACCAATCAGATCTTAGATATAGACAACAACACAGTCCACGTAAACAAGTTAAAATATTACACCAAAGAGAGGTCTTATATATTGTTACATTGTCCTGTGACTTCACTTCAGTATTCGATTGTTCCATATCAAGATTATAAGTGATACCAGAATGAGTAATCATAAAACAAAGTTATTTTATTAAAGAAAGTATTTACAATTATTTTCAATCTTAAAAAAAAAAAAAAACAACTGAGAGATATGTAAACAGAATATTTACATATAAAATGCTGACGTCACGTGACAGATGATGATAAACCGAGTAGACCACCACAGAATATTCTGCGACAATATCACACTGCCCCGAATAGATCCCCTTCTATATCAAAACTTCAGGAAACCCACCAATCTATCATCGTTCAACCACCTTCCCGCAGAATTTCTCGAGGTCCCAACTAACCGCCACATTCCTCCCAGATAGATTGAACTGTTCTTACATTCAACACCAGATATTCTAAACAATTTTAACTCCTAATTGACCCGAATGCTTCGTTTTAAAAAAGCTATCATTTTCTAGCAACTCATCTAACAATTTTTTTGAAATTCGTGCCAAGTAATCAATTTTTGGACTTTTGCAAAAATCGGAGGCCATTGGAGCATTTTTTATTTTTTTACTAGCGGACGTACCCGGCTTCGCCCGGGTTTTACCCGAGTAAAAGTTTGTCTAACGAATCTCTCGATAAAGTGAACATTTTTTCCCGGTCCCTTGAAAAATACTCGATAAGTTGAATAAAATCAATATTAATTGGTTCCCTCGGTAATTGGAAGTTAAAGGAATTAGTATCTTGCCTTGGAATTGTATCATTATTCTTGTCTCAAATAAATTGCCGTGTCATCCTGAATTTTGTCTTTCCTAATTTTCTACATTACAAAGTCATCGTATCATCATGATAATATTTAGAGCAGATTGTTGAATTATAACAGATAAATTAGAATATTTATCTTGATTATTTCTAGGCGAAAAGTTATTTCAAAAATTTTATTTGCTAGAAACCTTCCCAGTACTATACTAAATAACTTCCCAAAGTTTCATGGCGATCCAATGAGTGGTTTGGTCAGGCATAAAGGACAAACAAACAGACATACATACATTCATTTTATATATATAGATTTTTTATTAGAAAAAATGCCCAATGTGGGATTCGATCCCGGGTCGTAGCGGTCCAATACCAACGGTTTAGACCACCGACCCCCGACAATCTATATTTTAATGTGTTATTCAACATTGAGTACAAGAGTTCTGCAGTGAGTAACAATGGAGATATAAATGATAAAAAAACACACAACACCATATTGACTCTGATATACAATGTTTCCGTGGCTTCAATAATGAGAGAATCAAGTTGAGGAACAAACGATTTCCCGTGTGGTGTATTTAGGTTGATTTAAAAGTAGAAATAGATTTTAGGCTTTATTTATTTAAATGGCTTTTATTATATTACACCGTATTAGATGCAAGCTTAAGAATTGCAAGTCAACAATCGAATTATATGATGATAAGTTATATATTATGATATATACAATATATCGCAGAATAATAATCTGTGGATTTAAAATTATTCTATATACAGTTACGAGCGTCATTCCTCATCTCCTAATCAATCAACTCTGTCACCGTTTGCTTTTTTTTTTTTTTGGAATGGCGCTCTCCTATTGGTTGGCTACGATCACGCCACCTTTGCCCCCCCCCCCCCCCCCCCCCCCCCCCCCCCATCATGCCTCCCCCACTCTGTTATCTTTTTGTAACTATTGTGTTGGAGCGGGTCGCTCCTTAAATAAATGCATATATTAGTTAATAACTAAATGGAATCCTCTCTTTCTTTTTCCCAGTATGAGACGCCTACGGAAGCCAACAGTACATAGACAGATAAAGCACATAGGCTATAGTTATTAACTAATATATGCATTTATTTAAGGCGCCAATTTATAATTGTAACAAATAGTATTTGAATCAAAACATTCAATCGGGTAAAACACGGGCGTTGCCCGGGTCATTCAGTTAGTTAGAATATAAATATACGACACCGTGATTCTCCGTTTTCTACAGAAATACAGTTTATCAAAGCCACGCAATCTACGACCTGGATTGTTATTTATGAAATGAAAGCGCATGAAATAATGATGATTTTTATCCGTATATCATGAGCTAGTTTTCTCTCTTTTATATTATACACTCATGGACAAAACTTAAGGAAGTTAAAATCTTGAATATCGCCGGTCACCTTTTTTTTTTTTAAAGAGACAGAGGCAATTTTGTTCACACTTTAAACTCAAGGTAATAAGACCAAATCCAAATAAATAAATTGTGTGTGACGTTTCAGTAACAGCGTTGTTACCATCTTCAGGCAAAAGTACTGAATCAGTCTGATGATGGTAACAACACTGTTACAGAAATGTCGCACACTATTTATTTATTTGGATTTGGTCTTATTACCTTTGTCTTTATAATCTATAATCAAAATTGTGGATTATCATTGTTCACACTTTGTTATCTCGTATGTCTTCAATAAAGGTCACTGTAATATATTTCAGAGTTATTGTCTGAATCCCGATATATACATGCTAAAAGGTAAAACTTCATTAAGTTTTGTCTATGAGTGTATTTTGTCTAAAAATTACTTTTTTAAGAAAAATTTTGAATCTTGTAAACTGATCCTTTAAGATAAAGAAATGTTCTAATGGCACTTGATCTAGTCAGCTGGAACAGATCTGAGCAATGTTCGCTCATTATTCTTTGGTTTAAAATGCCGTCAGGTTGTCTAACACAAGTTGTTTGTTTCAGATCCGGATATGGGAGAAGTTAGGATTCATGTTCCAATTATTCTTCTGGGTGACTTTCGAGTATTACTTCGCCAAGACTTTCCTGAAGTTCTTCAAGAAGAAGCACGGCTTGTACAAGACACAGCAGAACCACTGCAAGGGCTAGATGTGCCCATCCACGATGCCAAACCTACCTCTGGTCACCCCAGCGGTTGTATATCTAAACATGCTCCATCCAAACATCATTGTGTTGTACACCTCATCTTTATTGGTTTTGGAATTTTGTCATTAAACTTTTTAATTAATTTATATTCTCTTCTCTAATTTACTTATACAACACCTTTATAATACTTTTATTTTGTTGATATATTATTTTAAAAAAAAGAGCATCTCCTTATTGGAAAACTGAAAATTGCTGATGGCTTTCGCCATCTATCAGAATATTTTGATTTTTTTTTTTATTATTCCAGAATTAGCCAAATACCAAATTCTTGATTAATCAATAAATATAAGAATTAAATCCATAGTTGAATGTAGTTTGTTTTAAACGGTACATATTTCGGTATCTGAAATATACATAAAATGTAATTATACATATTAAAAAGAATGTTAAATATAAATCTATATGAAAAAAACAATAGAAAAAAAAATAAAAGATAAGTGAGTCAGGTGTTGATATTAAAAATAAAGAAGGCATCTCCTGACCACGAGCACATGTGCTTTTTAGATGGCAGAGCGCCATCTAGTGGAGCAAAAATAAACTAAACGTTTATTTAGCTTGCTCCGTGATATTTGGCCAACCCAATTTCTTGATAAATCAAGAAAAGCCATCCACGAACGCGTTTCGCGCTGTTGGCGCTCGTCAGCGGGGAGAAGGCTGTAACCACTGCGACCAAAAAGATTTTGGTCCCAATGGCTTCCCGAAAAATCAAGAAATGGGTATTTAAGGCCAAATTTGCGTAAAGACGCTTAACACATGAAAAAAACAATAGAAAAAAATAAAAGATAAGTGAGTCAGGTGCTGATATTAAAAATGAAGAAGGCATCTTCTGACCACGAGCACATGTACTTTTTAGATGGCAGAGCGCCATCTAGTGGAGCAAAAATAAACTAAACGTTTATTTAGCTTGCTCCGTGATATTTGGCCAACCCAATTTCTTGATAAATCAAGAAAATCCATCCACGAACGCGTTTCGCGCTGTTGGCGCTCTTCAGCGTGGAGAAGGCTGTAACCACTGCGACCAAAAAGATTTTTGGTCCCAATGGCTTCCCAAATAATCAAGAAATGGGTATTTAAGGCCAAATTTGCGTAAAGACGCTTAACACATGAGAAAACAATAGAAAAAAATAAAAGATAAGTGAGTCAAGTGTTGATATCTATATATATAAAAATGAATGTTTGTATGTTTGTTTGTTGGTTTGTATGTCCGGTATACAAATTCGCAGTAGTTCACTAATTCAAACCAAAATTTCCCTACATAGGTAAAAAATAACGGGGATGACGATAGGCTATTTTAAAAAATATATAAATCAATTATTAAAACTATATATTCAAATTATTCGACTTAGCTCACGAGCAGCGCCCTCTAGAACACTCAAGCGACCTGCCGGCGGCGCGCGCCCGTTGGCTGCCGGCGAGCACGTGACTTCCCTGTGCGCGCGCATGGCGGGCGGTCGCGTGAAACAGCCCTAGCCGAAAGCCATGCGCGCGCACAGGGTAGTCACGTGCTCGTCGGCAGCCAACGGGCGCGCGCCGCCGGCAGGTCGCCTGAGCGTTATAGACGAGAAGCTTTTTCTTAATTACAATGCAAGTCCTTAACTATATTTACAGGTTTTCTAATTTATAACTATTTCACATATTTACATATATATTTTCATTTTTTGCTATAACTGATCTAATTCGCCGTTTAAAATAACTGCTCTTGCTATATTTGCTATGTTTTATTTCTCTATGTTTTATGTGTTTGAATAATACATTTAATCGTGTAAACCCGGGCGTTGCCCGGGTCATTCGTCTAGTTAAAAATAAAGAAGGCATCTCCTGACCACGAGCACATGTGCTTTTTATTTTGCTCCACTAGATGGCGCTCTGCCATCTAAAAAGCACATGTGCTCGTGGTCAGGAGATGCCTTCTTTATTTTTAATATCAACACCTGACCCACTTATCTTTTATTTTTTTTTTCTATTGTTTTTTCATGTGTTAAGCGTCTTAACGCAAATTTAGCCTTGAATACCCATTTCTTGATTTTTCGGGAAGCCATTGGGACCAAAAATCTTTTTGGTCGCAGTGGTTACAGCCTTCTCCACGCTGACCAGCGCCAACAGCGCGAAACGCGTTCGTGGATGGCTTGTCTTGATTTATCAAGAAATTGGGTTGGCCAAATATCACGGAGCAAGCTAAATAAACGTTTAGTTTATTTTTGCTCCACTAGATGGCGCTCTTCCATCTAAAAAGCACATGTGCTCGTGGTCAGGAGATGCCTTCTTTATTCATAAATCTATATATATATAAATCAATGTTTGTATGTATGTTTGTTTGTTTGTATGTCCGGTATACAAATTCGCAGTAGTTCACTAATTCAAACCAAAATTTCCATACATAGGTAAAAAAATACGGGAAAGACGATAGGCTATTTTAAAAAACATATAAATCAATTATTAAAACTATATATTCAAATTATTCTACTTAGCTCACGAACAGCGCCCTCTATCAAAGATTAGATTAAATTATGCTGATGCAAACAAATAGATGATGCTAATAACAAACAATTATAAAAAAATCTTATCTAAATATATATCCCTCGGGTAGATATGCACACGGGTCAATCCCGGGGCGAAGCCCGGGTCACCCGTCTAGTAATATATAAATTTTAAGTGTATTTTAATAATAAAATATGTTTCTATTTTATTCCCTAGATACTTGCTAGCTTAACATTTTATAACCTCACATTCTTGGCGAGTTTTTTAATGGTTAAAAAGAGCGTCAGAATCTATAACAAATCTCCATGGATAAATGTCTTCCTTTATCACCAACACTTCGAGCTTTCAGATAAAACAACCCCTCTACAGAAATATCGAATATGATCGTGGTGATGGTGCTCCATGGTTAAACCGATTCCTGAGGTCCACTCCAATTTTGCGATGGTAGTTATAGGCCTGGAAAATAGGTCCTCTATTGTCAGTTCTGAGCATGATATGTTCATAATAAGGGCATTATGTTTATTATTCCAGATTCCAGATTCGATTTCCATCCCTGAACACTTTTATTTTTCCGTTTATCATTACTCTTCACCATTCATCCTTTCATACTTCATCCCTAAGGTTAGAAATAATCGTTATTTCTCCTTAAAATAAATTTCGATTTTTCGTTCAAAAGAAACACGTGTGGATAATTTTCAAATGTCGTTCCAGATAGATTAAACCAGATAGATGGCGCAAGTCATCAGCAACTTTCAGTTGCCCGATAAGGAGATGCTCTTTTTATTTTTTAATTTATGAACCTTATCCCAGTACAATATCACATTTGTACTATTTGTTCACATTGAGATATTAAAGTTTGTATAATTGATTTGTTGAAAACATTTTGAACATTATCGAAAACAACTTTTAGAAATGATCTGTGATAACAAGGAAGACATACTCTCACCAATATCTCCAGCTTCAAATCGATGGATTATACAATGATTATGACTAGAATTGCGATGCTTCGCTTGTGACATTGTTGGTAAATTTCTAATGAGAAATATACGGAGCACAGACAATAAATTCCTATATATATAAAAGTCAGTGTATGTATGTATATATGTATGTATGTATGTATGTATGTATGTATGTATGTATGTCGGTATCTATGTCGGCTATACACGTCCACAATACTAACTGATCTGACTGAAATTTTAACAGTATATAGAGTAGAATCTGGAAAAACTTATAGTGAAAATTTCAGGTCTCTATTCCGAATATTCGTCGAGTTATTTGCAAATTGCGTTGCAAATTTGCCCTTTCGCTCGCAAGCAGCGCCTCTTGCGGTGAAGATGGGAGGTAATATCAGCTGACCTAATGTACATGTAAAAAGGGGTTTTAACAGGACATAGAGAAAAATATGGAAGGGATATTTGTCGCATTTTTAGCCAAGAAAAATTGAAATTGACAGGTGTTGGGCAAAATAGTTGTTTTTTTTTTTTTGGTCAGAAAATGATGATGACCATATTGCTGTATCATCAGTTCATTTTTAGTATTCAGGAACAAAATTATAACAGAAAAAAAAATCATTCTAACAGAAGACACGAAGCCAGATCATCTCTCAAAAATATCGCTTCTCAGACACAAATTTGGAGCTGGACGTTTCACAAGAGTGACATCCACGGCGCCAATTTATAATTGTAACGAATAGTATTTGAATAAAAACATTTAATCGGGTAAAACCCGGGGGTTGCCCGGGTCATTCGGCTAGTAACCAAATAAAAAGGTAAAACTTAACTTTATGATATAATGTATGGTGGTGGTGTCTTGTCCACGGAGCAGATCGGTCCGTGCACCCTGATCACAATACCGGCCAACTGAGGTGGTGGTGTCTTGTCCATGGAGCAGATCAGATCGGTCCGTGCACCCTGATCACAATACCGGCCAACTGAGGTGGTGGAGATGTCTTGTCCATGGAGCAGATCAGATCGGTCTATGCACCCTGATCATAATACCAGCCAACTGAGGTGGTGGTGGTGTCTTGTCCACGGAGCAGATCAGATCGGTTCGTGCACCCTGATCACAATACCAGCCAACTGAGGTGGTGGTGGTGTCTTGTCCATGAAGCAGATCAAATAGGTCCATGCACCCTGATCACAATACCGGCCAACTGAGGTGGTGGTGGTGTCTTGTCCATGGAGCAGATGAGATCGGTCCATGTACCCTGATCACAATACCGGCCAACTGAGGTGGTGGTGATGTCTTGTCCATGGAGCAGATCAGATCGGTCCATGCACCCTGATCACAATACCGGCTAACTGAGGTGGTGGTGGTGTCTTGTCCATGGAGCAGATCAGATCGGTCCATGCACCCTGATCACAATACCGGCCAACTGAGGTGGTGGTGGTGTCTTGTCCATGGAGCAGATCAGATCGGTCCATGCACCCTGATCACAATACCGGCCAACTGAGGTGGTGATGGTGTCTTGTCCATGGAGCAGATCAGATCGGTCCGTGCACCCTGATCACAATACCAGCCAACTGAGGTGGTGGTGGTGTCTTGTCCATGGAGCAGATCAGATCGGTCCATGCACCCTGATCAAAATACCAGTCAACAAAGGTGCCTTGTTCGTATGGATGTCCTCTTTTAGATTACTGCTCCATGGAAAGTGGGGCGCCATTGCCCCGTTAGTCAGCCACATTCAGAGTTCCCTGTAGGCCTTCATGGTTACCGTAGCGGCTCACGACACCGTACTACAGGGCAGTCCCTTACTTGTGCTGCTTCTACCGCCCGCCACGCAGAGGAGGACTTCTGGGCAGGTTTATGCATATATGCACACCCGGTATCATTGTTTCAAGGTGCACACATATACACAAAATATCCTATAAATATATAAATATTAAGAGCTAAATTATTCAAACGTTTTGTTGTATACCAATATGTGTTTATTTATATACGCTGTCTGTTTTTGGTACCGATATCCTTCAGCATTAATGGCATACCCCGACATGCGTATTGTTACGTCGTACCCAGACGCTATTCGAGTACTTTGTCTACTCAGGATGCCACAAAGATACACATGTGAGTTCGAGGGGATGCAGCTAAAGTTAGCGCTTTATTATGGCTCTAGACAGAAGGAGAACAAGCAGTGGGACTTACCTTCAACCTCCCCGGCAGAAGAATCCTTGGCGCCGTGGATGTCACTCTTGTGAAGCGTTCCGCTCCACACAACACGTCCAGCTTGGACTACACCGCCTTTCAGGATCACACGTCGCCACGTCTTCTCCTTCCCGCAGATGTCACCAGACTCTGTCCTCCCCCAAACAGGAATGCTGTTTTTGGCGCCTGCCACATTGCAGCGGGGGCAGCTGGAGTTCATCCCTCTTTCCCCAACTTTACTCTGGTATCTTGGCTTTGTCATCCATTTTACAGTATGAATGGACTACTGTCCACGTGGACTGGATGCAATCATAAACGACTTTATTTTTCTGGAAAAATTTGACATCAGAAGAAGTATAGGAAAATTCAAATGTGTAGTAGCCACAATTTCTGCTGATCCAGTATTGTTAAAATGTGAAATGCGACTCATCGGCCTGAATGAATTCATTATATGGAAACGTATGTATCAAATCACCCCTTTCTTTTTCCAAAGCGATTTAGCTTCCGATTTGAGCTGGAATCGTTAGCTTACTTCTATATTTCAATCTTAATTTCTTCCGAAATACCTCATGAACATATGCAACGGAATCATTCAATGTTATTGCAATATTTCATATGGATATTCCATTATTCCATTTTTGGTCTTTACTTTCATTAGAACTTTCGCCTTCCTTCTAGATCCCTCTTCGATCATTTTCTCCATTACTTAATGAAAACCTATTCAAAATGCTATATATTGTACTTAGAAACTCTTTTCACTTGAAAATTGAATTCTCTGTAAGAGATTTTCTAAATATCAAATAAACTTCGTAAAAATTGTACACGCGTATTTCTAGGTCCTCTTGATTCGAAGACATTTTATTTCCAAATGAATCAAACAAATTGTTGGCGTTCGACCATATACGATTAAGATTTTTACGCCATTTCACGTAACATATGCCTTGTTTACCGCGGATTTCCGAGAATTCTAGCGTACGGGGCCAGTGTTTCCCCAGCAGCCGTTATCCAGTGTCTCTGTCAGCTCAAGACGATCCTTCCTCGCCGACCAAACAGGCCAGTTGTGATTGGTCACTGGCACTAGGCAGGGTGATGTGGGCCTTGAAGTCTCAAGATGGAATTTGAAAACAATAAAGGTGAAATATTAAATGCAATAAAACTAAAATAATATATTTTTATACCATTAGCGAGCCATTTCTTAGTATATGACATGAATAAGTAAGATTGTGAAATCACGGCATCGATTCGCCACATTTCTTTAATGACACATTGGCGAGCTGAGCACTGTTCCTCAACGGGCTGCTTTCTAGGGTTGTAAGTTGGCAATGAATAAATATTGGAATATCTTCATATCAAAAAATATGTTTTGAACAATTGAATTTTGCATACTGTTGATCTTTAAGAGTTCGATGAAGTTTTACACGATTGTCTGATAGCAGCTCTAGAGAATAAGTACCAGTAGCAGAGAAGTTGTCGGCCCGAAATCTCGCGTATTTTGCGTATTTAAACACACACATACACACGTGTCTGGCCATTAACCAGATATTCTGTAAAAAAGCTGGATGTACCTATAGTTTCGAATTGTTCTCAGAGAAAGATCAACAGGGGGGTGAGTTGGTTAGTAGCTTGGCTTTGAACTAATTCCAATCTCATACCTCACTAAATCCTCAACTGCACCTATTTAACTATAATATCGAGGAAAATCTATACCAAGAGATGTCATATTTACCAGTTGTTATTGGGAGTCACTCGAAGAAAGTGAGGCATTTCAAGTTGCGAGCTTGTTTCTCAAATTGATGCGAAAAAAATTAGAACGAGATAGATATGCAAATATAATATGATGTATTTATAAAATATGTATAATAATACTATTAATATATAAAATCGAAGTTATATATTATATACCATATAAATAGTAATCTATATTTGATCATTTGTGCTGCAAAGTACCTCCATCAGGTATTTGAATCAGAGGTCTAAAATATAAGCATTCAATTGACCTGAGAGTCCTCAGAACAGATATAAAAAACATCATATATTCCGGTATAAAAAGTTGAACAAAAATCAATATACTTGTATATATATGTATATATGGTCTCAGTGGTACAGCCTACTCCAAGCTGACGAGCGCCAACAGCGCGAAACGCGTTCGTGGATGGCTTTTCTTGATTTATCAAGAAATTGGGTTGGCCAAATATCAGGGAAAAGACTAAATCAATATTTAGTTTATTTCTGTTCCACCAGATGGCTGCCTTATGTAAATCACATGTGCTCCTGGTTAGGATATGTCATTTTATTTTTAATATATATGTATATTGATTTTATTTTAAAAAACACAACGCACACAAATATTTAGTTTAGATGTTAAGAATTATCATATTTATATACAAATCATGGGAGAGTTGGGATGATCAAATTTTCTTTATCTCGTGTTTTTTGTTCATATTTATTTTCTCTATTTTTTAAATGAGGTAATTTTTGGACACACTGGGTGTAGCCACCCTATTATTTTTAATTGGCTTTGGTATAATGGCGAGTACATGTCGTAAAAGAATCAGTTTGATTGGCAGTTTTATACTGTTTGTTACGAGAGCAGTACACCCAATCAAACCTAATTAATTATCACAAAAATTTAAACCACTAATCAAGAAAGTTACTTTTCAAATTAATGCGAAGTCTACTGTCCTTAATATCTTTAAAAGAAGTGGGAGAGCTTGGCTCATCATTGGTGAACATACCCCATCCAGGAATTTCCCCAATTCAATACATCATAAAACTCCGCCTTTGCCGGTTCCAAGCCCGGATGAAAAAGGAGGAGGGGGAGCAGTAACAAGCTCACTAAAAAACCTGGGCTCAGCTGGTCCAGCTGATAGTACCCTGTAAAGACTCCTAATTCAGGGATACAGGATGAGCAGCGTTTGTACTCCATGTTAGGGGCGGCTGCACATGGCGTCTGCTCCTCATGTCAGAGACGGCCATTTCTTTTGGAACTAAGTCACTGAGTAGCCACTGAGTAGTGCTCCCAGTCTTAATGACAAAGGCAGACGCATTCTACTTCACCCGGTACCCTAATATGATTGAGTGGAGATAAGAAAGAAAGAAGAAAAGAATACATCATAGGGCTTTTTAGACTTCTAATATTGTATTGTACCATTCTGTTTATATATGGGAAAATGAAGGATGGAAGTTCTCCTAAATTTGCATAAAAACAGTCTAAGTAGTTGTGTGAATGCTCATGTTACACCCGATGGATTTGAAACTGGTAAGCATCTCGTTCACCATTTCAATAAATGTCTCAACTTTGCGTTTGCCCAGAAAATTTCCGATAACTTCAACAAATGAAATCCTGGATTTTCTCGCAGCCATATTTATAGAATATATGAAGGCATGGTTTCTTAATGAGTTGTCTTATTTGTGGGACGTCAAAAATTCCTGCACAATTTTTTTTTCATACTCGAAAGAAACCTTTTATCTTATATATGCTGTCCGAAAAGAAGGAGTTCGAGGCAGCCAATGGGAGGCCGACGGAGGGGGCTACGGGGATGTAGCGGTTGGAATGAGGAAAAACGAAAAAAAAAAAAGAACTTGGAAACAACTTCGAACGGGACGGTTTGCCCTGATCCCCGATTGTTATAGTGTAAATACATTTAAAATATATTTCATTAAATAATCCTTTAATATTTTTTAAAATGATAATAAATATAATTTTCCCTCCTGTTTTCGTCGTATATTTTAAAAAGTGGTACAAGCAGCGACACCTCAGCTTTGAACCTTCAACCCCGCCGACCAAGAATAGAGGTGAGTGACTCCCTCTATAGAACTTAGATCGTCGTCACAACACAGAGTGGCGGTGAAATCACAATATATGCAAAGCTTGATCTGTTCTTATCCAGAGCTTTTACGAACTGCTTCATAAGACCCAACTTGATATTCAGTAGAGGCAAAATGATTTTCTCTCGTTCAATTAAAGGGTCGTTAATAACACTCTATTCCCCCAATGTCCACGTTTTCTCTTTTAGGCCACTTTTTTTCTAATCCAGTGATGTGCTTCGTTTTCTATCTCAGAGACACATGAAGCAAGGATATTTGGTATGGCCACTTTGCCGTCCAAGAAATTTACTTTTATTTTAATTTATTAATGTCTGTACAAATCATCCATTGATGTTCATGATACATTATCTTCTCCAAGATGGAAGCTATGGTATTATATTCTTTTTTCATTTTCGTTGAGTGAGCAATCGGTGTTGAGCCAAAATTGTCCCTATTGTGTAGAAGCACACATTTCAAACTTGGCTTTGAGCTGTCAATAAACAGGCGCTAATTTTATCTATGTTAATAAAATCGAAGATTGAGAATTTTTTTTATCGTTGCTGTTACTTTTAATAGCTATTTCCAAATTTCAACATGTCCAAAAGGTGGGTGCCAGTGGCTCCTGCGAACCACAAATTTATTGGTATATGGCACATGTAGAGATCTAAAGCTGTACCAACTAGCAAAGAGTTAAAGGGGATTTAACCACTCCTTTTCCACTAAACATATTTTATTTATATATGGACTAATAAAATGTATAATAAATAAAATACAAGTTAAAGGGAGGATTAAAAATATAAACACAAAAAAATTAAAGAAGACTTTACCCACGAAAAACAACTTTAAAAATTTAGTCCACTAACCCCACCTACCTCTTAAATAGCAACCCAGGTCCAGGATTGGAAAAGGGGGGCTAAAGTCGCAGCCAGGCCAGCGGCTCTGCGCTATCAGTAACTCCTCTTATTTTTTTCCTGTCCTCTGCTTTTTTTTAATATCATAATATCAATATCCCGCTTACTTGCCTCCATGTTGCTGAACTAACCCCAAAGGCTATCATCAGCCTTCTCTCTCTCTGTGGAGTAAAAATATTTTTATAAAATGAAATTTTAAAATATATATATTAAAGAAAACATTCACCAATAAAAAATAAATATGGGGATAACTATTGAATACTGTATTTTTATATATATTTTTTAAATGCCTTTGTTGGAACTGGACATCTTGAGGTCTGCTTTGGGAAGGTTTGAGGCTCATGGTGGAGCTAGTGTTCTGCTTGAAGATGAAGGTATCAGCCGCCATGGATCTGTTGCTTACCTATAGGGATAGGCATGCTGGACTCTGGCTTGGTGGGGTCAAGTCATTCACCAAAGGTCAATTAACTTGGCTCTATTTACGCCTCACATCACCATAGCCTTACAGCTTAGAGGATGGAAGGGTGGGATATGGTTAGGTTAGGTGGGGTTCTGGGTGAATCGAGGCATACAGTGTTCACAAGGAGTCCTAACATCTGCAACTATTCAGAAAGAGTCACTTTTTCTATGAGTCTTAGAATTTCATGACAGAATACAAGATTCTCTTCTTAAGAGAAGAAGGGTAGCATATCCTTTTCTCCCTTTTTCCAGAATATTTTTTTATTCAATCTGAAAGCAAGTAATTCAGATATTTTTTTAACAGCTTGAGATCTCTGGAAAGGTCATTTAACTCATCCTGGTTGAAACGTTGAGGATGACATCCCTTTATAATTCCTGCCACTTTCTTCAGTATTAGAAGGGTTGTTTTTTTGATTGAAAGGACAATACTTATCTTCACAGAGATCAAGTAGCTTGTAAAACATATGGACCAGATGTCTTGCAGAGACTGAATCATGATGAGTCAACACTTGCAATAAGTATACAATTTCTTCTACTTAAATTCATTCCCCCCATATTCAGCAACAAAAATCCACAATATCTAGCTATGATTAAGAGATATATTTAAAACTCCTCCAGGTTCCTAGAACGCAGAACGCCAACTACCAAACTACCTACTGCCTAACTAACAAAGTCCAGTTCTGTCGCCAGGCTGATTTGTACCTAGCAATGTTCAGCAGGTCTTTAGGGTAAGAATGCTTATTTCTAGGAGGATGGCTGTTTGAAACCTATGAAGATGGTAAACGGGACATCTGAGGAGAAGGTGATCGACAATTTGGTCTTCCTGGTGGCAATATGGGCAGTTAGGCTCATCTTTTGATATGCACAAGTGACTTATGATGATTCTACAGAATATATTCAAAGTAAATGAGCATTTTGATATATTTTATAATAAAATTACATATATTTTTTTAATATAAATTTTAGAAAAAAATATATATATTTTTAATTTAGACCTTCAAGAGCACTATTTTTCTTTTAATATTTCATATTGAAAGTATCTCTCTCCCAAAAATTAACCTTCAGTTGAAGCTTTGAAGGTCAATTCATAGTTGCTTAGAAGACAACGCCATCTATTGGATTTTTCTGGACAACCAACTGGACGGCAGACTGCCAATTGGGCGGTCATGTACATATATATTTACATTCATCTTCTCCCGTGAGCTCTTGCTCCTCTCTGGACCTCCTATACAGCCACATATACAGGAACCAATACTTTTATATGTGATTTATAGCTGCACAATTGAGGTCATGTATGCATATTTAATGTATAACTGCACTTAGAAAAGCACTGATCTAAAAAATAGAGCTGATATAGAAAAACTGATTTCATATTAAGATTCAGCGACCCAAATATAGCTAAAATCTGTTATAAAATTCTAGGCACTGAAATATTTTTTTGTTGCCCTGTGTAAATTAAGTATGGAAAGTTTGAAATAGTTTAATCTTTTAAAAGCACCCTGTTATTTGTAAAGGTTTTCAGCATTTTTTCAGAAAAGAATAGCTAATATAATAAACTGATCAAATTAAATGATAATAATAAAGTTCAAGTTTTTAATGTTCGTTGTATTTTAAAATTATATACATTTATAAGTTTATTAAGGTTTGGCTGTAACAAATTTAAAATAAGACATAAAGTAATTTTGACAAATATATTTTTAGAATACAAAGTTGGCAACATGGCTCTCACAACTGTTCCTATATTTTTTTCCTATTTCTGAAATCAAAGATGTAATTAGGAATAAGTAAAACTAAGGATTATACATTTTATTTTATCAAAATTGTTCAAAGGTAAGGCTCCATCATATAATATTATAGTAGATTTTATTAAGAAGTGAAATTACGCTAATACTTTTTAGGCCTTAAAGAACAATAATGTTGTGTTGACCTAACCACTGTTTGTTTATTTTGTGTATATAAACACGCAAAGACATTTAAAGGGGCATAGATGCATAATTGGTATCTTTAAGACATATTAAATAAATTCCCACAAAATCTTTTGAGATTTGTAAATGAAGGCCTTAAATTTGATTTTTAAACTTGATGGCTTCATATGACAAAATTTAAATATGTCATTTTCATTGTTGCATCGTAGCGTTTTTCAGGTAGACCAATTTTCCTCATTGATATATTATAAAGAAATCTATAATAGTTGTAAATAAATATTTTTATTTAAAATATAAATTTAATGATTATAAAATTTTTAAACCCCTCCAGCTAAAAATTCTAAATTACCTCTTATCCTAAATACCTAAATTATTTTTTTGTTTAACTTGTGTGTACAGAGATAACAAAATTATAAAGACAAAAATTGTGCATTTTTTTATATTAACTTTTGAACTTGGAAAACTACAGATAAATAGGCTAATATAGGAAAAAGGGATGATTTTTGTCAAAGTTTATCAAAATGTAAAAAAAAGAGAATTATTGTGTATATTTTTCACACCTTTTTTAAAATGTTGCATTACTAATTTAAAAATGAATATTACCAAAATTATACCAAATTTAAATGCAATAATGGTAAAAAAATTTTTTTTTCTTTTGACAAGTTTGTATTATTTAGTAACTAATACACTTGAATTTTATTTATAGAATATCTTTTGTGTGTGTGTATAAAAATTTAGAAAAATATAATCTCAAATGAATCAATATGCCAAATTAGGTTAAATTCATATATTCTAGGTTAGTTTCAGATAGGTCAAATTAGGTTAGTTTAGGTAAGGTTGTTTAAAATTTTTATTATTAAAAAAATATATTGTATGATTCAACTTTAAAATATTTTAATTTAATTATATTAATCTATGTTTGAAAAATGGTGTAAATATTTGACACAATGATTCACTTTGTTTACATTTTACCAAACTAGGTCAAAAGTCTCCCTTTTTCTTCTGCAATATATTCATTTTCATAGAGTATGACTTTGAATAAAAATACATTATTTAATATATAATAGAGTTGAGTACTTCTCATTATTCTTTTCAGGAAATGAAAAAATTATTAAAATCAATTTCCTTGTATTGGCATAATAATTTGAGCATGTCATTTCTCTTTAAAATAACTTTTATTTTTTTAAAAATGCCATTTGAATTTTGTTTAGCAATGTAATTTGATTTTGATTCAATACTCATTATTATATATAATAAATAATTTTAAATTTAATAATAATTATTATTGAATCAAAACAAATTAAATTGCTAAACAAAATTCAAATGGTATTTAAAAAAATGAAGTTATTTTAAAGAGAAATGACATGCTCAATTTATTATGCCATTACAAGAAAATTGATTTTATTAATTTAATACATAATGAACATCTCTTCTTCTTTCTTATCTCCACTCAATCATATTAGGGTATCAAGCTTGTAGAGCTTGAGACTTGACAACCATCATGACTGGGTGAAGTAGAATGCATCTGCCTTTGTCATTAAGACTAGGAGCACTACTCAGTGGCAGGCCGACGGCCGACTTGCTCCAAAAAAATGGCCGCTTCTGACATGAGGAACAGAATTAACATAATTACTTAATTAAT
This sequence comes from Cordylochernes scorpioides, assembly GCA_030710605.1. Taxonomy (NCBI): domain Eukaryota; kingdom Metazoa; phylum Arthropoda; class Arachnida; order Pseudoscorpiones; family Chernetidae; genus Cordylochernes; species Cordylochernes scorpioides. The sequence continues at coordinate 73,051,032 of CP092881.1, forward strand.
ATCAGCAAATCTGAAATTGGCCTCTTCACCATCAACAACCACCTTCACCACTGGAACCCAAATATTTCATTGAACAACTCAATAATTCAATATTCAGATTCCCCAAGATATCTTGGTTTCATCCGACCCTGCTCTTACCTTTAAAAAACATATTGACACCAGAATAAACAAAGCTAAAAATACTCAGAATCCTGAAAAAATATCAGGCTTAAACTGGGTGCAAATGCCAATATCTTAGGCTACCTTGCACTAGTAAGACCTATTCTGGAATATGCTGCCCCAGCCTGATTCAACGCAA
>CP092881.1:73061094-73097690 GCA_030710605.1 Cordylochernes scorpioides
CACCAGCGGGTCTCCAGCAACACCAGGTATTTCGTGATCTACGCGATATATACATGTCTAGAGATAGACATTGATATTTAAAATGACTTATTAACATCTTGTCCATACAAGTGTACAATCCTCACTAATTATTCAATGATGGTGATACAATGAAAATGAACAATTTGGGAGGATTTGGGCAGAGCCCCGCGAAGCTTGGATTCGACGAAGACTCGGTGTTAAGCTCCTACGAAGAAGTCTTCGAAGACCTTAGCGACTTCTCAGGGCACGCTATCCCAACCAGCCGCTTGTGGCAGCTTCCACCTGAGCCAAAGAGATATGTGCTCGATGATGCGGGTCACTATCCTTCTATAGACTCAATGAGAGACCGAACATTTTTCAAGCATCTTGTTACAGTCTTTAATCCGTTGGCCTTTCTGTTCTTATGTAAGGATGTGGGATACAAATTTTTCTGTTGTATCTTTAAGCTTTAAAACATCCCTGTCATACACAAAATAATAATCCAACCTCTTCTGACACTTTTTTTTTTGCACTATTTGACATCTTTATTTATTTATGTTTGTATTTTAAAGGTTTTATAATCCTCAGAACAGCCATAAAGCTCGCTATCTTCAAATGGAACTTCGCCTCTCATTTCTAAATTATTCCAATGAAATATGTTTGAAAATATGATAATCTCTTATTATAAGCAACCTTATTTCAAAGCATTTCAATGAATATTTCTTTCTCCACTGCAAATTTGTTGAAGTTTAACATGATAAAGGTTTAGTCATTGTTTTCCTCGAATACACTACAATTGATTTCATTTAACTAAATTTGCATACCAACCCTTCGTACATATTTCAATTGTGTTGATATTTTTTTCATTTTCATCTAACTTGCATACTAATTCTTGTACATATTTCAAATGATTTTTCTTTCTTTTCTTTCTATGTTTAGTTTACCTTTAAAGTGCAAGTGTCTCAAGGGGGACATAACGCTCTAAGCGCTTTAGTTGGTAATATTAGTTTTTTTAGTCAATTTTTCTAGAACGATTTCAAGCCAAACTTAAGTTGTGTGAAATAGATTTTTTAAGATGTTGTGTGTAAAAAGGAAAGTTGGCCATTACATTTAAATTTTATTTCCATACTGAATTTAATTTGTTTACCTCATTCCTGTAACTAAAAATATGATAATTATACTTTATTATATCAATATTCTATAGCGATTTTAAGTCAAAACTTAAGTTGTATGTAACAGATTTTTTTGAAATGTTGTGTGTAAAGAAGGAAAGTTATCCATTACATTTAATTTTTATTTCCACACAATATATAATTTTCTGACCTCATTCCTGTAACAACCGGCCTTGTATAGCGTGTCTTGAAAATTCGAAACTATTATAAACGCGTATGATTCTTTTAAAAATTAAGAAATTTTCTACTGCCCTTACTGAAATGAAAAATTAATGGGAGTGCCTGGCTCATCAGTGGTTAACCGCTGGGAGGGTTCATTACTGGTGAGCGAGGCCCTCGCATTAATTTTTCATTGCAGTAAGGGCAGAATTTACATAACAGATGGCGCGCTAATGCATCATAATATTGTGTAGAACGACATTTGATCCCGCAAGTGTTTCTTTTGAACGAAAAATCGAAATTTATTTTAAGGAGAAATAGCGATTATTTCTAACCTTAGGGATGAAGTATGAAAGGATGAATTGTGAAGAGTAATGAACACTTATCATTACTCTTCACAATTCATCCTATCATACTTCATCCTTAAGGTTAGAAATAATCGTTATTTCTCCCCTTAAAATAAATTTCTAATTTTTTGTTCACAAGAAACACATGCGGGATCAAATGTCGTTCTACAATCATAAGCCGCATGATATTGTATTACAATATTGTGTCTTGTTTGTTGCTGACTTATTTCGGCGTGTGACAGTTCCTCATCCCTCACTATGTCGTCACCAAAATGTCCAAGATCAAGACAGTCTCGATCATCACGCCATCGGCCCGCACGTACGCACGCTGGGCGCTGCTCAGCATCGGCCTGGGACCTGTCACGTACGGCTACCCCATCCACTGGGCCATGGTACGTTGCCTGTATGGAACATGGGAAATATGCTTCAATCAGTGTGATGGATTGTATCTGTCTGGGGATGTTCAGAAACTCTACTCCTCACTCGATTTTTAAAATTTGATAATGGTATACAACCCCTTCTCACGACCAGTAACAACCCGCAGGCCAACGTCCTCTGTAAGCGCCTTAATGCGACACTCACAAGCTTAGAATTCTCCATCATTGAAAACCCAAAAGTATCCTGGATCAAATTAATAAAAACGGTAACAGATAAATATAATCAAACCTCCCCCATACAATCAGTGAATTCCTCTCTTTGTTTCTTATGTAAAATCCCAATATAGAGTTAGATTTCCACATAGATCTCTTCCCCCCCCCCCCCCCTTGTCGAAGAAGCTGGGAGAATACGTGTATGAGAATACGAGCTATGAATACTCGTAGCTATAAACAATGGGCACACGTTATGGAAAAAAAAACTAAAATAAAATTCCCCAATTTGAGATCGGAGGTTTAGTTTTAGTCAAGGCCTTCCATCACCCGAACAACGGTAAATTAGTTCCCTACTTTACAGGTTCCTATACCACATTATAAATAATTTCCCCCAACGTTGTTCACATAAATATTACCAATCAGCCCATAAATATAGACAACAACACAGTCCACGTAAACAAGTTAAAATATTACACCGAAGAGAGGTCCTTTATATTGTTACATTGTCCTGGGGCTTCACTTCAATATTTGATTGTTCCATATCAAGATCATAAGTGATACCAGAATGAGTAATCATAAAACAAAGTTATTTTAATAAAGAAAGTATTTACAATTATTTTCAATCTTAAATAAAAAAACAACTGAGAGATATGTAAACAAAATATTTACATATAAAATGTTGACGTCACGTGACAGATGATGATAAACCGAGTAGACCACCACAGATTATTCTGCGACAATATCACACCGCCCCGAATATATCCCCTTCTAAATCAAAATATTAGGAAACCCACCAATCTATCATCGTTCAACCATCTTCCCGCAGAATTTCTCGAGGTCCCAACTAACCGCCACATTCCTCCCAGATAGATTGAACTGTTCTTACATTCAACACCAGATATTCTAAACAATTTTAACTCCTAATTGACCTGAATGCTTGGTTTTAAAAAAAAGCCATCATTTTCTAGCAACTCATTCAACAATCTTTTCGACCTGCTCACTCTGTGGGAAAGAACTCTCGCAGTCCATCGGTGGCGGAGTCTTTCCCGCGGTGGGCGCCACCAATGACGACTTGTATATATATTTATAAATGTAATAAGAGATGAGAGTTCCGGTAGCTTTTGTAGAATCCTGTCGACTCACTGTAATAATTTGTTGAGTTTGATGTCGACTACTGAAATAAGTTGAAGTTCTGGTAAGCCTTGTGTAGAGTTTTCCAGTACCTCTCTGCACCTTGGAAGACCTATAAAAGTTCTCACAAAATACAGGCAGTCGTGGTCGAGGCAGAGTGGAAAGTTTGGGAATGTCCACACAAAAAACGAAGACACAATTGCACTAAGAAAGTTCCGTTAACAGATAAAAGTTGAGCTAGGAGCGAAAGATGGAGATAGAAGTTTCTTACTCGTCTACATGATGGATGAGATCGACATGACATACGACCGACGCGGGCTTGCACTAAGGGTGAACTAAACTGTCAAGTGACTGTAAAGTGATTGTATTTATAGGTTAAAGACGGGGGCCTTATGTGACAGGGGGCCGTTTCTGAGAAAGGGGGCTTTGCATGTCCAGGTGTGAGAGGGGTCTCTGCATTCCACCACATGTGACAGTGTGGGTGGTCTTGTCGTGGGAATTGTAAATCTATCTGATTTTGACGTTATGACTTCCATCTCTTGCTTAGCTCAACTCTTAAATCTATTACAGATTTTATTTATTTATCCACTTTGTACAAATTACATTACATATTTTTATTATCATTTACAAAGCACGCGATATCCGTCTTGGATATTTGCATGCATACACAAGTTTGGGAGCTTATTTACAGTAATTATTAATATGATTTTAGTTATTATAATAGAAATTATTAACATATTTGTCAGTTAGTTAACGATTTAATTACCCTATAATGAATATTAGTGAACATCACAGATAAGAACAGAAATTTAGAGCTATTTACAGCATATAACTATATATCAGTTATTACAGCCCAGGCTATCTATTACTAAAAAACATTCTACAAAATCTATTAAAATTTATATACATATATCTATTATTAACTATTTGATTTAGACAATTTATATTTATTTGATTTTTGACTCTCAAGTCCTCTACAAGTCGACAGTCCGTTAGAATATGTACAGGATTTTCTTCTTCTGCACCACATGAGCATTTAGGCGAATCCGTCTTTCTGACTTTGTACAAATATGATCTAAAGTTCCGTGTCCAGTAAAAAATTGGACACTGTAAAAATTTGGCTTGACATATTTGGGTATTTGGGAGTCAGTGAAGAAGGACTTGAAAATGGTATTAGTCTTCTCATAGTATTTCTGCATTTTTTCCCTTATATAATTAGAAATTATATTCCTACTTGAAGAGTCAAATCGGTTGTAATTTATTTCGGTTTTCAACATGTTAGATTCAATATAATCAGTAAGTTTGGGGACTTGTGCAAGTATGTGTGTACAGTCCGATGAAGTTGTACTGTAGGCCTGTATACAATGTTTTAATATTTTATATTGAAGAGAATTTAGTTTGTCCTTAGACTTTTTGTTTATGAATGGATACCATACTGAATAACCATAAGTAATTGTACTTCGATATAATGTCTTATACAATATCAGTCTTCGTCTAAAGTCTAGACCCCATGCTTTCTTTGTCAGGCCAAATAGGTATCCACTAGCTCTAGTTACTTTTATGATCATTTCATTAACGTGAGGCGTAAAGTCCAGTTTGCTTCTGACTCGGTGATTTTTAATAGTCACTCCTAGGATCTTAAGTTCTTCAACCGGTTTAATTAACTTGCTACCTGAGACTATTATATCGCTATTGCATTTATATAAATATAATATTTTTGTTTTTTCATCTGACAATTTTAATTTACGACTTTCACACCACTTATTGATTTTTCTTAATACATTATCTATTGTCTTTCTTAGTTGTTCAGGAGTTTTATTCCAAATTACCATATATATATATGTTTATCATTTGTTTTATATATTTTTATCTATTTATTCATATATTTATCATTATATAATCTTATTTATTTATATTTATATTTATTCTGTATTTAACCTTGTATAATCTTATATGGACTTTGAAATAAATCAATTTCAATCTCAAATCTCAACAATCTTTTGAAATTCGTGCCAAGTAATCAATTTTTGGACTTTTGCAAGAATCGGAGGCCATTGGAGCATTTTTTTTTATTTAGAAAAAGTGCCCAATGCGGGGTTCGATCCCGGGTCGTAGCGGTCCAAAACCAACGGTTTAAACCACCCTTCCATCAACAATCTATATTTTATGAAAATAAGAAACTATTATAGACAGGTATGATTCTTTTTAAAATAAAACAATTTCTACTGTCCTTACTGCATAGAAAAATTAATGGGAGGGCCTAGCTCATCAGTGGTGGACCCTCCCAGCGGTTTCGCCAGTTTAATCTACCATACCGCTGCTATATTGTATTTTTCGATCTTCCTTTCATAGTGATACTGTTGTTAGACTCTTGGAATGAGTATTGTATATGAACTATGGACATAAGCTTTGAGGACAGTAGAATTACATACAATTATAAATATATAATTAATTTTTCCATATAGCAGTAAGGTCAGTAGAAATTGTTTAATTTCAAAAAGAATCTTACGCGTCTAAAATAGTTTCTAATTTTCATAACAGATGGCGCGCTAGTGCATCGTAATCTATATTTTGATATGTCATTCAACATTGAGTACAATAATTCTACAGAGAGTAACAATAGATATATATAAATGATAAAAACACACAACACCATATTGACTCTGATATACAATGTTTCAGTGACTTTAATAATGAGAGAATCAAGTTGAGGAACAAACGACTTCCCGTATTTAGTTTGATTTAAAAGTAGAATAGATTTTAGGCTTTATTTATTTAAATGTCTTTTATTATATTACACCGTATTAGATGCAAACTCAAGAATTGCAAGTCAACAATAGAATATGATGATAAGTTATATATTATGATATATCACAGAATAATAATCTGTGGATTTAAAATTATTTGAATATAAATATACGACACCGTGATTCTCCGTTTTCTACAGAAATACAGTTTATCAAAGCTACGCAATCTACGACCTGGATTGTTATTTATGAAATGAAAGCGCATGAAATAATGATGATTTTTATTCGTATATCATGAGCTAGTTTTCTCTCTTTTATATTATATACCCATGGACAAAACTTAAGGAAGTTGAAAATCTTGAATATCGCCGGTCACCTTTTTTTTTTAAGGAGACAGAGGCAATTTTGTTCACGCTTTAAACTCAAGGTAATATGACCAAATCCAAATAAATAAATTGTGTGTGACGTTTCGGTAACAGCGTTGTTACCATCTTCAGACAAAAGTACTGAATCAGTCTGATGATGATAACAACACTGTTACAGAAATGTCGCACACTATTTATTTATTTGGATTTGGTCTTATTACCTTTGTCTTTATAATCTATAATCCAAATTGTGGCTTATCATTGTTCACACTTTGTTATCTCGTGTGTATTCAATAAAGGTCACTGTAATATCTTTCAGAGTTATTGTCTGAATCCCGATATATACATGCTAAAAGGTAAAACTTCATGGAGTTTTGTCTATGAGTGTAGTTTGTCTAAAAATTACTTTTCTAAGAAAAATTTTGAATCTTGTAAACTGATCCTTTAAGACAAAGAAATGTTCTAATGGCACTTAATCTAGTCAGCTGGAACAGATCTGAGCAATGTTCGCTCATTATTCTTTGGTTTAAAATGCCGTCAGGTTGTCTAACACAAGTTGTTTGTTTCAGATCCGGATATGGGAGAAGTTAGGATTCATGTTCCAATTATTCTTCTGGGTGACTTTCGAGTATTACTTCGCCAAGACTTTCCTGAAGTTCTTCAAGAAGAAGCACGGCTTGTACAAGACACAGCAGAACCACTGCAAGGGCTAGATGTGCCCATCCACGATGCCAAACCTACCTCTGGTCACCCCAGCGGTTGTATATCTAAACATGCTCCATCCAAACATCATTATGTTGTACACTTCATCTTTATTGGTTTTGGAATTTTGTCATTAAACTTTTTAATTAATTTATATTCTCTTCTTTAATTTACTTATACAACACCTTTATAATACTTTTATTTTGTTGAGTTATTAATTAAAAAATAAAAAAGGACATCTTCTTATCGAGCAATTGAAAGTTGTTGATGGCTTGCGCCATCTATCGGAATAAATATCAACGATTCGTTGATTTTTGATTATTCCAGAATCCAGATAGATTAATCATGATAGATGGCGCAAGACATCAGGAACTTTCAGTTGCCCGATAAGGAGATTCCCTTTTTCTTTTTCAATTTATGAACCTTATGTTGTTGTTTCTTATCCCCTTGTGTAAAGATTACACGAATTCCATGAGTTCATGCTCCTCAAGCATATCTCATAGAATGGTGTGTAGAGGTACAGCTTTCGTTGATCATGGCACCATGATCCAGGCACACTTTGGTGAAAGTCTGACTTTGCCTGTAATTTGAGGCCGTTCCTAACATGGAAGCCTTTGCTGCCGACTCTAACATGAGCACAGACACAGTTCCTCCTTATCCCTGGAGTGGGACCCTTGCTGAGGTCTATTAAACCAGGTCAGTTGAACTCAGGATTTTTAAAAAGATCTACTCTTTAAAAATCCTGACTTCAACTGACCCGGTTGATAGACCTTGGAAATATTGTCGTTTGAGATCTAGTGTACCTATGAACCTTATCCCAGTACAATATCACATTTGTACTATTTCTTCACATTTCGATATTAAAGTTCGTATAATTAATTCGTTAAAAAAAATTAAAACATTATCGAAAACAACTTTTAGAAAAGATGTGTGATAACAATGAAAACATACGCTGGGTCTCACCAATATCCCCAGCTTCAAATTGATGGATTCTGCAATGATTGTACTATCGTTGCGATGCTTCGCTTGTGCCATTGTTGGTAACTTTCTAATGAGGAATATACGGAGCACAGACAATAAATAACCAAATAAAAAGGTAAAACCTAACTTTATGATATAATGTATGGTGGTGGTGTCTTGTCCATGGAGCAGATCAGATCGGTCCATGCACTCTGATCACAATACCGGCCAACTGAGGTGGTGGTGTCTTGTCCATGGAGCAGATCAGATCGGTCCATGCACTCTGATCACAATACCAGTCAACAAAGGTGCCTTGTTCGTATGGATGTCCTCTTCTGGATTACTGCTCCATGGAAAGGGAGCTGCTATTGCCCCGTTAGTCAGCCACATTTCAGAGTTCCCTGTTTACGGTTAAGGTAGCGGCTCGGGGCTCACGACACCGTACTACAGGGCAGTCCCTTACTTGTGCTGCTTCTCCCGCCCGCCACGTAGAGGAGGGGTTGAACTTCTGGGCAGGTTTATGCATATATGCACACCCGATATCAATGTTTCAAGGTACACCCATATACAAAATATCATATAAATATATATATTTTTAGAGCTAAACTAATCAAACGGTTTTGTTGTATACCAATATGTGTATTGATATACGCTGTCTGGTTTTGGTCCCGATATCCTTCAGCATTAATGGCGTACCCCGACATGCGTGTTGTTACGTCATACCCAGACGCCATTCGTGTACTTTGTCTACTCAGGATGCCACAAAGATATACATGTGAGTTCGAAGAGATGCAGATAAAGTTAGCGCTTTATTATGGCTCTAAACAGAAGGAGAATAAGCAGTGGGACTTGCCTTCAACCTCCCCGGCAGAAGAATCCTTGGCGCCGTGGATGTCACTCTTGTGAAGCGTTCCGCTCCACACAATACATGTCCAGCCTGGACTACACCGCCTTGTAGGTCGCTTCGATGTCAGTCTCTCCTGGCACCGACTTACAGGATCATCCACATGCCCAGAGGCAAGTCGCCACGTCTTTTCCATGCCGCTGATGTAACCAGACTCTGTCCTCCCCCACACAAGAATGCTGTTTTTGGTGTCTGTCACATGGCAGCGGGGGCCGCTAGAGTCCACCCCTCTTTCCCCAACTTTACTCTGGAATCTTGGCCGTGTCATCCATTTTACAGTATGAATGGACGACTGTCCACGTGGACTGAATGCAATTCATACCACGACTTTATTTTTTTAGAAAAAATTGACATCAGCAGAAGTATAGGAAAATTCAAATGTGTAGTAGCCACAATTTCTGCTGATCCAGTATTGTTAAAATGTGAAATGCGACTCATCGGCCTGAATGAATTCATTATCTGGAAACTTATGTATAAAATCATTCCTTTCTTTTTGCCAAAGCTATTTAGCTTCCGATTCGAGTTGAAATCGTTAGCTTACTTCTATATTTCAATCTTAATTTCTTTCGAAATATCTCATGAACATGTGCAACGGAATCATTCAATGTTATTGCAATATTTCATATGGATATTCCATTATTCCATTTTTGGTCTTTACTTTCATTAGAACTTTTGCCTTCCTTCCAGATCCCTTTTCAATCATTTTCTCCATTACTTAATGAAAACCTATTCAAAATGCCATATATTGTACTTAGAAACTCCTTTCTCTTAAAAATTGAATACTCTGTAAGAGATTTTCTAAAGAACAAATAAACTTTGTAAAAATTGTACACGCGTATTTCTAGGTCCTCTTGATTCGAAGACATTTTCTTTCCAAATGAATCAAACAAATTGTTGGCGTTCGACCATATACGATTAAGCTTTTCACGCCATTTCACGTAACATGCCTTGTTTATCGTGGATTTCCGAGATTCTAGTGTACGAGGCCAGTGTTTCCCGAGCAGCCGTTATCCAGTGTCTCTGTCAGCTCAAGACGATCCTTACTCGCCAACCAAACAGGCCAGTTGTGATTGGTCACCGGCCCTAGGCAGGGTGATGTGGACCTTGAAGTCTCAAGATGGAATTTGAAAAGAATAAAGGTGAAATATTGAATGCAATAAAACTAAAATAATATATTTTTATACCATTAGCGAGCCATTTCTTAGTATATGACATGCACAAATAAGATTGTGAATTCACGGCATCGATTCGCTGCATTTCTTTAATGACACATAGGCGAGTTGAGCACTGCTCTTCAACGGGCTGCTTTCTAAGGTTGTACGTTGGCAATAAGTAATTAGAAACTATTGAAAAATCTTCATATCAAAAATATATGTTTTGAACAACTTAATTTTGCATACTGTTGATCTTTAAGAGTTCGATGAAGTTTCACACAATTGTATAATAGCAGCTCTAAATAGTGAGTACCAGTAGCAGAGAAGTTGTTGGCTCAAAAGCTCGCAAATTTGAAGTATTTAAACACGCACAAATACACGCGTGTCTGGCCATTAACCAGATGTTCTGTGATAAAGCTGAATGTACCTATAGTTACGAATTGTTCTCGGAGAAAGATCAACAGGGGTGAGTTGGTTAGTAGCTTGGCTTTGAACTAATTCCAATCTCATACCTCACTAAATCCTTAACTGCACCTATTCTATATACAGTTACAAGCGTCATTCTTCATCTCTTAATCAGTTTTCGTCTCTGTCACCGTTTGCTTTTTTTTTTTTTTTTTGGAATGGCGCCCTCCTATTGGTTGGCTACGATCACGCCACCTTTGCCCCCCCCCCCACTCGCTTTTTCGTTTTGTAACTATTGTGTTGGAGCGGGTCGCTCCTTAAATAAATGCATATATTAGTTAATAACCAAATGGAATCCTCTCTTTCTCTTTCCCAGTAAGAGACGCCTACGGAAGCCAACAGTACATAGACAGATAAAGCACATAGGCTATAGTTATTAACTAATATATGCATTTATTCAAGGTGCCAATTTATAGTTGTAACAAATAGTATTTGAATCAAAACATTCAATCGGGTAAAACACGGGCGTTGCCCGGGTCAATCGGCTAGTTTAACTATAATCTCGAGGAAAATCTATACCAAGAGACGCCATATTTATCAGTTGTTATTGGGAGTCACTCGAAGAAAGTGAGGCATCTCAAGTTGCGAGCTCATTTCCCAAATTGATGCAAAAAAAAAAAAGAACGAGATAGATATGCGAATATAATATGATGTATTTATAAAATATGTATAATAATACTATTAAAATTAAAGACACTTCGGCCAGTAAATCTATTTTATTGTCTCAAAAAAGACGTTTCGACAAAAATCTTTTGTCCTCGTCAGGAGCGAACAAAATTAAAACATTTGGCAAGGCGTTAAAATTATTCTAAGGCTACAAGAGCGTTCTCACGCGCTATTTCAAATTTTGTACAACATCTAAAGCACGAGTCAAAAAACAAATATTTAACTCACAAAATACTAGAGACAATAAAATAGATTTACTGGCCGAAGTGTCTTTAATTGTAAGAACTATGAATGCCGGCCAGGCACCCTCTCTCTTTACTATAATATTATAATATAACATCGAAGTTATATATTATATACCATAAAAATAGTAATCTATATTTGATCATTTGTGCTGCAAAGTACGTCCATCAGGTATTTGAATCAGAGGTCTAAAATATAAGCATTCATTTGACCTGAGAGTCCTCAGAACAGATATAAAAAACATCATATATTCCGGTATAAAAAGTTGAACAAAAATCAATATACTTGTATATATATGTATATATGGTCTCAGTGGTACAGCCTATTCCAAGCTGACGAGCGCCAACAGCGCGAAACGCGTTCGTGGATGGTTTTTCTTGATTTATCAAGAAATTGGGTTGGCCAAATATCAGGGAAAATACTAAATCAATATTTAGTTGATTTCTGTTCCACCAGATGGCGCTCTGCCTTCTGTAAAGCACATGTGCTCCTGGTCAGGATATGCCATTTTATTTTTGATATGTATATTGATTTTATTTAAAAAAACACAACGCACACAAATATTTAGTTCAGATATTATGAATATTCATATTTTTTCATATACAAATCATGAGAGAGTTGGGATGATCAAATTTTCTTTATCTCGTGTTTTTTGTTCATATTTATTTTCTCTATTTTTTAAATGAGGTAATTTTTGGACACACTGGGTGTAGCCACCCTATTATTTTTAATTGGCTTTGGCATAATGGCGAGTACATGTCGTAAAAGAACCAGTTTGATTGGCAGTTTTATACTGTTTGTTACGAGAGCAGTACACCCAATCAAACCTAATTAATTATCTCAAAAATTTGAACCATTAAGCACAAAAGTTACTTTTAAAATTAATTCGAATTCTACTGTCCTTCGTGCCTTCAAAAGAAGTGGGAGAACTTGACATTGGTGAACATGTAGGGTTAAATAATTCCAATTGCCACACCTAGATGGCGCTGTGTTAAACTTTGTGTGTTATAAAAGTTACATTTTGTAAATGTAAATATTTAATTATTCTTTTTTAAATTATTTTATATTTTATTGTAAACAATATGTTATATTTCTTTTTTGTTAGAATACCATTTAACTAAAAATTGTATGTCTAAATAAGTCGAGAGACTTTTGAAATAAAAACGACTTTTAGTGGCTAACCGTGTCTGTGCAGCTAAACTGCTTTTTGAAGCCCAAATGCGTCAAGTGTGCTGAAGAACACCATTCGAAGGATTGTCCAAGAAAGTCGAAACAGCTCCCACCAAAGTGCGCTAACTGCGGAGAGGCGCACACAGCCAATTACCGCGGATGTCCAAATTTTCCGAAGCCACAACAACAGCAGCTAAAGCCTCCCAGACAAAACTCCCCTAACACCATACCTCAAGCAAGCTCCACTAAAACAGAAGAAGCAATTGTTGAAAAACAAAAGGCAAGTTACGCTGAAACTGCAAAAAAGAAAACTACTCATTCTGACACCAGGGAACTGTGCGAAAAGTTATTAGAAATTATCAAAACTTTCTTACAATGAAAGGCAAATTACCTTTAAAAATCGTTTTTGGAATTGCAACGGAATCAAACTCAAAAAAGAAGAATTCCTACAGTTGGTGACCTCAGCCACCGAATCCGACGACCTGGACCCAATGGCTAGCTGACAGCCAAACACCCAACAACTGCCCTCCTGTAAGGTTCGGGGGGGCCACTCCAGCATTACAACTCGCCATGTGTAAATAATCTGGACAAGGTGACTCGTGAGCTGTGCTCGAATGTAACACCTGTAAATTGAGATGAAATAAAAAAAAAATAACCGTGTCTGTGGTGATTAATGATCCTACAAACACACCCCACCTAGGTATCTCGCTAATTTAATACATCATACGGGTTTTTAGACCTCTAATACTGTATTGTACCATTCCGTTTATATATGGGACAATGAAGGCTGGAAGTTCTCCTAAATTTGCATAAAAACAGTCTAAGTAGTTGTGTAAATGCTCATGTTACACCTGATGGATTTGAAACTGGTAAGCATCTCGTTCACCATTTCAATAAATTTCTCAGCTTTGCGTTTGCCCAGAAAATTTCCGATAACTTCAAAAAATGAAATCCAGGCTTTTCTCGCAGTCATATTTATCGAATATATGAAAGCAGGGTCCTTATAATGAGTTGTCTTATTTGTGGGACGTCAAATATTCCTGCACAATTTTTTTTTTCATACTCGAAAGAAACCTTTCATCTTATATATGCTGTCCGAAAAGAAGGAGTTCGAGGCAGCCAATGGGAGGCCGACGGAGGGGGCTACGGGGATGTAGCGGTTGGAATGAGGAAAAACGAAAAAAAAAAAAGAACTTGGAAACAACTTCGAACGGGACGGTTTGCCCTGATCCTCGATTGTTATAGTGTAAATACATTTAAAATATATTTCATTAAATAATCCTTTAATATTTTTTAAAATGATAATAAATATAATTTTCCCTCCTGTTTTCGTCGTATATTTTAAAAAGTGGTACAAGCAGCGACACCTCAACTTTGGACCCTCAACCCCGCCGACCAAGAATAGAGGTGAGTGACTCCCTCTATAGAACTTAGATCGTCGTCACAACACAGAGTGGCGGTGAAATCACAATATATGCAAAGCTTGATCTGTTCTTATCCAGAGCTTTTACGAACTGCTTCATAAGGCCCAACTTGATATTCAGTAGAGGCAAGATGATTTTCTCTCGTTCAATTAAAGGGTCGTTAATAACAGTCTATTCCCCTGAAGTCCACGTTTTCTTTTTGGGCCACTTTTTTCAAATCCAGTGATGTGTTTGATCTCCACTATCTCAGAGGCACACGAAGCAAGGGTATTTGGTATGACCACTTTGCTGTCCAAGAAGTGTGTTAACCATTTTTAAGTCTACACAAATCACCCATTGATGTTCATGATACATTATCTTCTCCAAGCTGGAAGCTATGGGGTTATATTCTTCTTTCATTTTCGTTGAGTGAGCAATCTGTATTGAGTCAAAATTGTTCCCATTTGTGTAGAAGCACACATTTCAGACTTCGCTTTGAGCTGTCAATACACAGGCGCTAATTATCTGTGTTAATAAAATCGAAGATTGAATTTTTTTATTGTTGCTGTTACTTTTAATAGCTATTTCCAAATCTCAATATGTCCAATATATATATATATATATATGGGCGCCAGTGGCTGCTGCGAACCACAAATGTATTCGTATATAGCACATGTAGAGATCTAAAGCCACTAGCAAAGAGTTAAAGGGGATTTAACCACTCCTTTTCCACTAAACATATTTTATTTATATATATACTAATTAAATCTATATTAATAAAATGGAAATTTCATAAGTGGACACCACTAAAAACTTTCGTTACAATGCATCAATTTCAACCAAATTTTCAACATTTATGTAAAACGAGATGGAGCAGGTTTTGCTTAACATCAAAATATATTTCCTAACATTAACATGCGTAACTTCGCTGTTATCGATTAAATACAAAAAAAAATCAACAGAGTTAATTTTATTTATATATAAATACAAAATTAAATTTCAACAGAGTTAATTTTTTTTACATACTAGCTAATAATCTCAATCTAAAAAATATTCAAAACAAGCAATTTTAAGATAACACCATATGTAAAACAGTCGGCCAAGAAAACAACAACGATATTACATCTTTCTCACATATTCACACACAATCTTGATTAATAATTAAAACTAATCTTTAACATTGTTTATTATACTTCAACTTTTATTTCTACATTTGTTTTTAAATACCCAATTGTTTTATCATGTTTCTAATTTCGCCTAACAAATATACAAATTTATAGTGACCAACATATGCAAATTTTATCTTTGTTTTTATTTAACTTGATATCGTAAACATAACATCCATTGTAAGCATTTTTCTGTTCACCTTCCGTGGTTTCTCTTTTCTCTGATAGTTTTTAGGTGTAGTATATTTTCGTATTACTAGACTACAAACATTCCCTCGAGAAAAACCTGGGCGAAGCCGGGTACATCCGCTAGTTATATATATAAACCAGGCCCTCCCTTTAATTTTTCCAGTGCAGTAAGGGCAGTAGAAATTGTTTTATTTTAAAAAGAATATTACGCGTCTAGAATAGTTTTGTAATTTGATAACAGATGGCACGCTAGTGCATTGTAAAATATAGACTAATAAAATGTATAATAAATAAAATGCAAGTTGATGGGAGCATTAAAAAATTAAAGAGGACTTTACCCACGAAAAACAACTTTAAAAATTTAGTCCACTAGCCCCACCTACCTCTTAATCCAGCTACCCAGACCCAGGATTGGAAAAGGGAGACCAAAGCCGCAGCCAGGCCAGCGGCTCTGCGCTATCAGTAACTCCTCTTATTTTTTTCCTGTCCTCTGCTTTTTTTTAATATCATAATATCAATATCCCGCTTACTTGCCTCCATGCTGCTGAACTAACCCCAAAGGCTATCATCAGCCTTCTCTCTCTCTGTGGAGTAAAAATATTTTTATAAAATAAAATTTTTAAATATATATATTGAAGAAAACATTCACCAATAAAAAATAAATATGGGGATAACTATTGAATACTATATTTTTATATATATATTTTAAATGCCTCTCTTTGTTGGAACTGGACATCTTGAGGTCTGCTTTGGGAAGGTTTGAGGCTCATGGTGGAGCTAGTGTTCTGCTTGAAGATGAAGGTATCAGCCGCCATGGATCTGTTGCTTACCTATAGGGATAGGCATGCTGGACTCTGGCTTGGTGGGGTCAAGTCATTCACCAAAGGTCAATTAACTTGGCTCTATTTACGCCTCACATCACCATAGCCTTACAGCTTAGAGGATGGAAGGGTGGGATATGGTTAGGTTAGGTGGGGTTCTGGGTGAATCGAGGCATACAGTGTTCACAAGGAGTCCTAACATCTGCAACTATTCAGAAAGAGTCACTTTTTCTATGAGTCTTAGAATTTCATGACAGAATACAAGATTCTCTTCTTAAGAGAAGAAGGGTAGCATATCCTTTTCTCCCTTTTTCCAGAATATTTTTGTATTCAATCTGAAACCAAGTAATTCAGATCTTTTTTTAACAGCTTGAGATCTCTGGAAAGGTCATTTAACTCATCCTGGTTGAAACGTTGAGGATGACATCCCTTTATAATTCCTGCCACTTTCTTCAGTATTAGAAGGGTTGTTTTTTGATTGAAAGGACAATACTTATCTTCACAGAGATCAAGTCAACACTTGCAATAAGTATACAATTTCTTCTACTTAAATTCATTCCTCCCATATTCAGCAACAAAAATCCACAATATCTAGCTATGATTAAGAGATATATTTATAACTCCTCCAGGTTCCTAGAACGCAGAACGCCAACTACCAAACTACCTACTGCCTAACTAACAAAGTCCAGTTCTGTCGCCAGGCTGATTTGTACCTAGCAATGTTCAGCAGGTCTTTAGGGTAAGAATGCTTATTTCTAGGAGGATGGCTGTTTGAAACCTATGAAGATGGTAAACGGGACATCTGAGGAGAAGGTGATCGACAATTTGGTCTTCCTGGTGGCAATATGGGCAGTTAGGCTCATCTTTTGATATGCACAAGTGACTTATGATGATTCTACAGAATATATTCAAAGTAAATGAGCATTTTGATATATTTTATAATTACATATATTTTTTAATATAAATTTTAGAAAAAAAATATATTTTTTTAATTTAGACCTTCAAGAGCACATATTTTTCTTTTAATATTTCATATTGAAAGTATCTCTCTCCCAAAAATTAACCTTCAGTTGAAGCTTTGAAGGTCAATTCATAGTTGCTTAGAAGACAACGCCATCTATTGGATTTTTCTGGACAACCAACTGGACGGCAGACTGCCAATTGGGCGGTCATGTACATATATATTTACATTCATCTTCTCCCGTGAGCTCTTGCTCCTCTCTGGACCTCCTATACAGCCACATATACAGGAACCAATACTTTTATATGTGATTTATAGCTGCACAATTGAGGTCATGTATGCATATTTAATGTATAACTGCACTTAGAGAAGCACTGATCTAAAAAATAGAGCTGATATAGAAAAACTGATTTTGATATAGGCTTAGCAAAATAAGGTTATTCTTTTTGAGGATTTCTAGTTGTTATGGTACTCACGTATGTTGTAGTTACGAGGACATCCCTTCTGATAAAAACAAATATATATTTATTTAAGGAACGACTTGTTCCATTACATATATTGTTAAGACAAGTTAGCGGTAAACAATAACAGCAAGGTTGAAGGTAGAAGTTGGAAGTTGTGTCATCGTAGTGACGTCAGCATCTATGATGATTAAAGTCAAAGTTTGCGTAACAATTCCCTCCTTACTTTGGCTTTATTCCCACGATGCTGAGGCTCTCCAGGTGTTTCTTCATCTGGTCTCGGGATAGGTCCTTTGTGAAGATATCCGCCTCCAGGTCCTGAGATGGCTTGTACAGAAGGCAGATGTCTCTAATTTCATAACAGTCTCTCAAGAAGTGGTACTTTCTGTTGATATGTCTACAGCGACTGCTTTGTTTAGGGCTGGAGATCCAGTTGATCAATGACTGACTGTCTGTATAGATCGCAGTTGGTTTTTCCATGAAATTCCATTCTTCCAGCTCTCGTAACAGGTTTATTATCCACTTGATTTGACAGCAGCTTTCACAAGCAGCTATCATTTCCGCTTCCATTGTGGAGAGGGCGACGAGTGGTTGTTTACTACTTTTCCAGTCTATAGTTGCTTCGCCGAGCTTCAATACATATCCGCCGTAGGATTTTCCATCATGAGTGGTCGACCAGCTGGCATCGGTGTAGGACTTCAGGATTCCAGTCTTCCCTCTTTCAAATTTCACTCCTAGGTCAATTGTTCCTCGTAGGTATCTCATAACTCTTTTGATTGCTGTCCAGTGCATCTGTTTTGGTTGTCTGGAGTACTGTGAAAGTTTGCTAGTGATGTAAGCGATGTCGGGTCTGGTGTTAACAACTAGAAACATTAGCATTCCGAGGGCTTCTTGGTAAGTGTGCTGATCACAATTGTCATCTTCAATATGATTGTCCAAATTGATTTCTTTGGAACCTGGTGTTGGAACTTCCTTACAAGTTTCCATTCCATATTTCTGCAATATTTGTTGTACATAGTGGCTTTGCTGTAGCGAAATTCCCTCCTTGTCTTGTATGATCTTGATTCCCAAAAACATGCCTTTACATGTTACATCCTTTATTTCCAGGTGATGTCTCAATTTATTGATGAATCTGTTTGAGGTATCTTCAGAATCTGAGACAGTGATAAAGTCATCAACATATATCCCTATATAGAAGTATTTGTCTTCATTCTTCCATTTAAATAGGCAAGGATCAGATTTAAGTTTTTCCAGTCCACAGTCATGAAGTACTTGACTGAATTTCTCATACCACGATCTTCCGGATTGAGGTAGACCGTAAATACTTTTGTTGAGTTTGCAAACTTTGTTTCTGTCTTGGACAAATCCAGCAGGTTGTTCCATGAATATTGTATTTTCAATGTTTCCATTTAGATAGGCTGCTTTTACATCAAATAGTTTAATGACTGAATCTTTTGTTGCTGCCATTGACAAAATAGTCTTGAGGGTGGCATTTTTAATTACAGGGCTGAAATTTTCGTTGTAATCTCTTCCTGGGATTTGGTTGTATCCCATTGCAACAAGTCTAGCTTTGTAAGTTTTGTTTTCGTTTTCTTGGTCTTTAGATATTTTGAACACCCATTTACTTTTGACAACTTTAGCGTTTACAGGTCTAGGTATCAGTTCCCATACTTGATGCGAGTACATGTTCTGTATTTCCTCAAGCATTGCGTTCTCCCAATGTTTCTTGTCTTCGCATGCGATGGCTTCTTCATAGTCTTTCGGAATGGTTTCATTCGTAGTAGCCAGAACGTAGTCATCGAATCTTTTAGGTATTGTTCGAGTTCTTTGTGGTCTGTCTGATTCACTTGACTCTGTCTGTCTGTTGATCATGGTATCTGGTGCTGGCTCTTCAATATCAACATCTGATAGAACATGATTGTCCAGTTGTTCATCCTCCTGAATGAAGAAATATGTGTCAGTGTCCGTATTATTATCACTTTGTTTTTCTTCCAAGATGACATTATTGTTCTCTCTGAAGTGAATGTCTGCGGTTTCAAGAATGACTCTCGCTGTGATATCAAATACTCGATAAGCTCTTCTGCATCTTGAATAGCCTACAAATATTCCTCTCTTAGATTTAGCTTCTAGTTTGTGTCTTTGATGATTCTCGAGTTTATAGAAGACTTCCCAACCAAATCTCATGATGTGAGAGACGGATGGCTTTTTACCTTTCCATTTTTCCATAGGGGTAGTGTTTGGGTCATTAGTTGTGGGAGTTAGATTGTACAGATATGCAGCTGTATTCACAGCTTCTGCCCAGAAGTGTAGGGGTAATTGGGAGTCTGCCAGAAGTGTTCGGCCTTTGTCTAATAGTGTTCTGTTAGCTCTTTCAACTCTCCCATTGCTTCTTGGGGTGTACGGTGTAGTTAGTTCATGTTTAATTCCTTTGGATTCTATGAAGGTTTCAAGGTTTTTATTGATAAATTCTGTTCCGTTATCTGTTCTAAGTCGTTTTAGTTTTGAGTTTAGCTCGTTTTCTCTCTTTACAATAAACTTCTTCAAAACTTCTGCTGCTGAGAGTTTATCTTTGAGAAATTCTACAAATATTCTCCTAGAGAATCCATCTACGATGGTCAAGAAATATTTACTTCCGCCCAAGGAGTTTATTCTCATTGGACCACAGAGATCGACATAAATGGCTTCAAAGGGGTAGCTTTCCTGATTGCCATCTGTGTGAACATAGGGTACTTTGGTCATTTTTCCCAATGAGCAAGCATCACATTGATCAAGGGTACCATTTATAGAGTCCAAGCCTTTTAGAAGATTGTTCTTCAAAATCAGGTCTAGTTTGTTGTCGCTAGGATGTCCTAACCTTCTGTGCCATGTAGTCCTAGAATTGTCCTTTGAAATCAAGCAATGTTCGTTTGGGACATGAGTTGCTTCAGATAAACGTGATAGGTTCAATGTGTACATGTTACCATCAAAGTTTCCTGTTCCTATTAGCTTGTCATCAGAAGAGTATATGTATGCTCCTTCAGAATTCAAAAGAACAGAGTTCCCTCTTCTTACTACGCTTGGAATGGACATTAGATTTCCTTTCAGGTGTGGTACATGGAGGACATTATGCAGGGTTACAGCGTTGTTAAGTTTGTCCTTACCTTGTACAGTAGCTTGGATTAATCCCGATGAGGTAGATTCGATGTGCCTCCCTTCTTCTGCCACTTGTATGCTTCTTCTCTCCTCCGTCTTGTGCTCGATCCAATCACCATGGGAAGTCATGTGGCTTGTGCACGCAGAATCAATTATCCACACGTCCTGAGTTGTCGGGCGTTCCTCCCTTGTGCTTGCATGTAGTGCGTATTCTGAGGTGGAGTCTCTTCGTTGGGATGGTTCCTCCGTTCGTTCTTGGATTGCTGACCTGGCTGTGTCTTTGTTTTGTTTTGGTCCTTTATGGTAGTTCCTTGTACTGGCCATGTTATTTTTGTTTGTTGTATTATTTTGATTTCCTTTGTTGTCAGGGTTGAACCAACAGTCTTTCTTGAAATGTCCTTTTCTTTTGCAAATGTAGCATGACTTTTCTTTGAATTGGTTGCCTGATGATCTGAAAGCATTCTCAGGATTTTTGCTTCTGTCCTGTCTTTTCTTCTCGAAATCCAGTAGAGTTTGTCTCAAGTCTGGTAAGGAGATTTCTCTGTTTATTGACAGTGCTGCTGCGATCGTGTCAAAGTTAGGTGTGAGTCCTTCAACAATGTATCGTACAAGTTCTCTTTCTGTTACAGTCTTTCCTAGCTGGGTGATCTCTTGTGCCAGTTTCTGTGCTCGTACAATATACATGTTGACATTTTCATTTGGGTTCAATTTTAGTCTGGCTAGATCCAACATTAGGTCTATCCTTTTATTTTCTAGAGATCCTTCAAACCTTTTCTTTATGTCTGTA
Organism: Cordylochernes scorpioides; assembly: GCA_030710605.1. Taxonomy (NCBI): domain Eukaryota; kingdom Metazoa; phylum Arthropoda; class Arachnida; order Pseudoscorpiones; family Chernetidae; genus Cordylochernes; species Cordylochernes scorpioides. The sequence continues at coordinate 73,082,790 of CP092881.1, forward strand.
CCAAATTCTTTTGGCTCTTTTATCGCCTCGAAAGATGATTGTTAAGTCATCCGAAAGTGACAATATTATTAGGCTGTATGCTTCCCGATTCTTTTTCTTCCAAATATCATATTCTAGTTTATTTTTTGTAAAGTCTGGCTCGTCATTAACAATTACGTCCTCGAAGAGATCTTTTGAATCTAGAATTGCTTCCATTTTCATGGACCACGTGGTATAGTTGTTTTCTGTTAACTGTTCGATTTTTGCTAAGTTATGTGTATCCATTTTTATTCAATTTTTTCTTTCTAAATTGGCGGTTAGTCCAATTATTTAATTTTCTTTATGATTTAAGTGGATCAATTGGCGGTTAGTCCAATTCGCGCGCACAAACAACGCACTGCTACCAAATTGATATAGGCTTAGCAAAATAAGGTTATTCTTTTGAGGATTTCTAGTTGTTATGGTACTCACGTATGTTGTAGTTACGAGGACATCCCTTCTGATAAAAACAAATATATATTTATTTAAGGAACGACTTGTTCCATTACATATATTGTTAAGACAAGTTAGCGGTAAACAATAACAGCAAGGTTGAAGGTAGAAGTTGGAAGTTGTGTCATCGTAGTGACGTCAGCATCTATGATGATTAAAGTCAAAGTTTGCGTAACAGATTTCATATTAAGATTCAGCGACCCAAATATAGCTAAAATCTGTTATAAAATTCTAGGCACTGAAATATTTTTTTGTTGCCCTGTGTAAATTAAGTATGGAAAGTTTGAAATAGTTTAATCTTTTAAAAGCACCCTGTTATTTGTAAAGGTTTTCAGCATTTTTTCAGAAAAGAATAGCTAATATAATAAACTGATCAAATTAAATGATAATAATAAAGTTCAAGTTTTTAATGTTCGTTGTATTTTAAAATTATATACATTTATAAGTTTATTAAGGTTTGGCTGTAACACATTTAAAATAAGACATAAAGTAATTTTGACAAATATATTTTTAGAATACAAAGTTGGCAACATGGCTCTCACAACTGTTCCTATATTTTTTTCCTATTTCTGAAATCAAAGATGTAATTAGGAATAAGTAAAACTAAGGATTATACATTTTATTTTATCAAAATTGTTCAAAGGTAAGGCTCCATCATATAATATTATAGTAGATTTTATTAAGAAGTGAAATTACGCTAATACTTTTTAGGCCTTAAAGAACAATAATGTTGTGTTGACCTAACCACTGTTTGTTTATTTTGTGTATATAAACACGCAAAGACATTTAAAGGGGCATAGATGCATAATTGGTATCTTTAAGACATATTAAATAAATTCCCACAAAATCTTTTGAGATTTGTAAATGAAGGCCTTAAATTTGATTTTTAAACTTGATGGCTTCATATGACAAAATTTAAATATGTCATTTTCATTGTTGCATCGTAGCGTTTTTCAGGTAGACCAATTTTCCTCATTGATATATTATAAAGAAATCTATAATAGTTGTAAATAAATATTTTTATTTAAAATATAAATTTAATGATAATAAAATTTTTAAACCCCTCCAGCTAAAAATTCTAAATTACCTCTTATCCTAAATACCTAAATTATTTTTTTGTTTAACTTGTGTGTACAGAGATAACAAAATTATAAAGACAAAAATTGTTCATTTTTTTTATATTAACTTTTGAACTTGGAAAACTACAGATAAATTGGCTAATATAGGAAAAAGGGATGATTTTTGTCAAAGTTTATCAAAATGTAAAAAAAAGAGAATTATTGTGTATATTTTTCACACCTTTTTTAAAATGTTGCATTACTAATTTAAAAATGAATATTACCAAAATTATACCAAATTTAAATGCAATAATGGTAAAAAAAAATTATTTTCTTTTGACAAGTTTGTATTATTTAGTAACTAATACACTTTGAATTTTATTTATAGAATATCTTTTGTGTGTGTGTATAAAAATTTAGAAAAATATAATCTCAAATGAATCAATATGCCAAATTAGGTTAAATTCATATATTCTAGGTTAGTTTCAGATAGGTCAAATTAGGTTAGTTTAGGTAAGGTTGTTTAAAATTTTTATTATTAAAAAAATATATTGTATGATTCAACTTTAAAATATTTTAATTTAATTATATTAATCTATGTTTGAAAAATGGTGTAAATATTTGACACAATGATTCACTTTGTTTACATTTTACCAAACTAGGTCAAAAGTCTCCCTTTTTCTTCTTAATATATAATAGAGTTGAGTACTTCTCATTATTCTTTTCAGGAAATGAAAAAATTATTAAAATCAATTTCCTTGTATTGGCATAATAATTTGAGCATGTCATTTCTCTTTAAAATAACTTCTATTTTTTTAAAAATGCCATTTGAATTTTGTTTAGCAATGTAATTTGATTTTGATTCAATACTCATTATTATATATAATAAATAATTTTAAATTTAATAATAATTATTATTGAATCAAAACAAATTAAATTGCTAAACAAAATTCAAAATGGTATTTAAAAAAAATGAAGTTATTTTAAAGAGAAATGACATGCTCAATTTATTATGCCATTACAAGAAAATTGATTTTATTAATTTAATACATAATGAACATCTCTTCTTCTTTCCTATCTCCACTCAATCATATTAGGGTATCAAGCTTGTAGAGCTTGAGACTTGACAACCATCATGACTGGGTGAAGTAGAATGCCTTTGTCATTAAGACTGGGAGCACTACTCAGTGGCAGGGCCGAATTAGCTCCAAAAAAATGGCCGCCTCTGACATGAGGAACAGAATTAACATAATTACTTAATTAATATCAGCAAATCTGAAATTGGCCTCTTCACCATCAACAACCACCTTCACCACTGGAACCCAAATATTTCATTGAACAACTCAATAATCCAATATTCAGATTCCCCCAAGATATCTTGATTTCATCCGACCCTGCTCTTACCTTTAAAAAACATATTGACACCAGAATAAACAAAGCTAAAAATACTCAGAATCCTGAAAAAATATCAGGCTTAAACTGGGGTGAAAATGCCAATATCTTAGGCTATCTTGCACTAGTAAGAGCTATTCTGGAATTGCTGCCCCAGCCTGGATCAATGCAAGTAAAACAAATCTATCCAGAATAGACAGAATCCAAGAAAGCACAGCTAAAATCATCAGTGAGCTTCGAAGATCCTGAAACATCACATTGCTGCCACTGAAATGTCAATGCTGCCACTGAAACATGACATTGCTGCCACTGAAATGTCACATTGCTGTCACTGAAACATGGACATTGCTGCCACTGAGACATGACATTGCTGACATTGAGACAAGACATTGCTGACATTGAGACAAGACATTGCTGACACTGAGACATGACATTGCTGCCACTGAAACATGACATTGCTGACATTGAGACAAGACATTGCTGACATTGAGACAAGACATTGCTGACACTGAGACATGACATTGCTGACACTGAAACATGACATTGCTGAAACTGAGACATGACATTGCTGCCACTGAGACATTGCTGACACTGAAACATGACATTGCTGAAACTGAGACAAGACATTGCTGACACTGAGACATGACATTGCTGAAACTGAGACATGACATTGCTGCCACTGATATGTCACACTAGCCGAATGACCAGGGCAACGCCCGTGTTTTACCCGATTGAATGTTTTTATTCAAATACTATTTGTTACAATTATAAATTGGAGCCGTGGATGTCACTCTTGTGAAACGTACCGCTCCAAACTTTACATGTACATTAGGTCAGCTGGTATTACCCCTCATTTTCACCGCTAGAGATGCGAGCGAATTGACTTTTTGTAAATATACATAATTATAAAGATAGAAGCTTCTATAGAAATAAATAAAATAGGCCGAAATAGCTCAGTTAGGAGAGCGTTAGACTGAATATCTAAAGGTCCCTGGTTCGATCCCGGGTTTCGGCATCTTTTTTTAATTTTTAAATTTCTACTTACCGTAACTTGACACTTAACGTGACAGAATTGTGCATGACGCTGATAACTGTATTAAATATAATCCAAATTGTGCCTTATCACACACTATTTATTTATTTGGATTAGGTCTTATTACCTTGTGTTTATAATCTATAATCCAAATTGTGCCTTATCACACACTATTTTTTTATTTGGCCTTATTAGCTTGTGTTTATAATCTATGACGTAATGCCGGTGGCGCGCGCCCGTTGGCTGCCGGTGAGTACGTGACCTCCCTGTGTGCGCGCATCCGTGACAGAGGCGGCCGATGAGGAATGAGGAAAGACGGTCGTGACTATATATATATAATAATAATAATTATTATTATTATCATTAGATAATGATAATGATCATAATGATGATGCGCGCGCATCCGTGACGGCGGCCGATGAGGAATTGAGGAAAGACGGTCGTGACTATATATGTTGATAATAATAATATAATAATAATAATTATTGTTATTATCATTAGATAATGATAATGATCATAATGATGACGCGCGCGCATCCGTGACAGCGGCCGATGAGGAATTGAGGAAAGACGGTCGTGACTATATATATTAATTGATGTCCCTGAAACATGACATTGCTGCCACTGAAACATCACATTGCTGACACTGAGACATGACATTGCTGCCACTGAGACATGACATTGCTGCCATGCTGCCACTGAAACATGACATTGCTGACACTGAGACATGACATTGCTGCCACTGAGACATGACATTGCTGCCACTGAGACATCACATTGCTGCCACTGAGACATGACATTGTTGCCACTGAGACAAGACATTGCTGACACTGAGACATGACATTGCTGCCACTGAGACATGACATTGCTGCCATGCTGCCACTGAAACATGACATTGCTGACACTGAGACATGACATTGCTGCCACTGAGACATGACATTGTTGCCACTGAGACATGACATTGCTGCCATGCTGCCACTGAGACATCACATTGCTGCCACTGAGACATGACATTGCTGACACTGAGACATGACATTGCTGCCACTGAAACATGACATTGCTGACACTGAGACATGACATTGCTGCCACTGAGACATGACATTGCTGCCACTGAGACAAGACATTGCTGACACTGAGACATCACATTGCTGCCACTGAGACAAGACATTGCTGACATTGAGACAAGACATTGCTGACACTGAGACATGACATTGCTGACATTGAGACAAGACATTGCTGACACTGAGACATGACATTGCTGCCACTGAGACAAGACATTGCTGACATTGAGACAAGACATTGCTGACACTGAGACATGACATTGCTGACATTGAGACAAGACATTGCTGACACTGAGACATGACATTGCTGACATTGAGACAAGACATTGCTGACACTGAAACATGACATTGCTGAAACTGAGACATGACATTGCTGCCACTGAAACATGACATTGCTGCCACTGAAACATGACATTTCTGCTACTGAAACATGAAAATACTGCCATTGAAACATGAAATTGCTGCCACTGAGATATCACATTGCTGCCACTGAAACTTGACAATACTGCCACTGAAATGTCACATTGCTGCCACTGAAACATGACATTTCTGCCACTGAAACTTGACATTGCCGCCAATGAAGCATGCCATTGCTGCCATTTCTTCTTCTTCTTCTTCCTTATCTCCACTCAATCACACTAAGGTATCAAGTTTATAAAGCTTGAGATTTTTGGGTAAAGTAAAATGCGTCTGCCTTTGTCATTAAGACTAGGAGCACTACTCATTGGCAGGCCAACTTAGCTCCAAAAGAAATGGCCGCCTCTGACATGAGGAACAGACGCCATGTGCAGCCACTCCTAACATGGAGTACAAACGCTGCTCATCCTGTATCCCTGCATCAGGAGCCCTTACAGGGTACTATCAGCCGGGCCAGCTGAGCCCAGGTTTTTTAGCGAGCTTGTTACTGCTCCCCCTCCTCTTTTTTCATCCGGGCTTGGGACCGGCAAAGGCGGAGTTATTGCTGCCACTGAAACATGACATTGCTGCCACTGAGACATGACATTGCTGCCACTGAAACATGACATTGCTGCCACTGGAACATGACATTGCTGCCACTGGAACATGACATTGCTGTCACTGAGACATGAAATTGCTGCCACTGAAACATGACATTGCTGCCACTGAAACATGACATTGCTGCCACTGGAACATGACATTGCTGACACTGAAACATGACATTGCTGCCACTGAGACATGACATTGCTGCCACTGAAACATGACATTGCTGCCACTGAGACATGACATTGCTGCCACTGGAACATGACATTGCTGCCACTGAGACATGACATTGCTGCCACTGAAACATGACATTGCTGCCACTGAGACATGACATTGCTGCCACTGAAACATGACATTGCTGCCACTGAAACATGACATTGCTGCCTCTGAAACATGACATTGCTGACACTGAGACATGACATTGCTGCCACTGAAACATGACATTGCTGCCACTGAGACATGACAATCCTGCCACTAAAACATGACATTGCTGCCCCTGAAAAATGAAATTGCTGCCACTGAAACATGACATTGCTGCCACTGAAACATGACATCGCTGCCACTGAAACATGACTGTTACGACCACTAAATTGGTCGTCTTTGTTTTATGCAAATATGTTTGACTTTAGACTATGTTACGACTGCTAAAGTAGTCGTCCTTATTTATGCAGATATGTTTAATTTGAAACTAGGATAAGAAAGTATGTAAATTTCTTTTGTTGTAAAAATTGTTATTTTCTTTGCTGTATAGATTTACTATGTAAATTTTTGTAGTGTATAAATTGACCGAGTTTTTAATAAAAATAGAGTTCTGAAATAAGAGATTGTGTGCGCGTCGTGGTTACCCTTTCTTCAGGCCTTCCTCTTGGATATAAGTAGCTGGACTGGACAAGAGAGGCCCTAGGTCGTCTCCCGAGGTTAAAGAGGAGACACCTTTCCAATATTGAGTAAAAGGCCTCAGAAAAAGTTGGACTCAATATTTGTGGCGAGCCTGCCAGGATTTCAGAAAATTCCAGGATTTCAGAAAATTCCAGGATACTAAGAAACCAGGATTCTAAGATACCAGAACAAGAACATTTCAGGACTCCAGGATGGAGACTTTAAAGGAATCCATGAATCTGAAAATTTTGAAGAGATCAAGAACGCCAAGAAGAATCATCTTCACCAAGAGAATAAACGAAGCTCGGGAAGAAATGAGGAGAGTCTCCCCAGACGAATGCCTCTTGATGCAAGGGAAAGAGATCATTGTCCAGTGTTACCAACAGATTAAGGAATTTGACGAGAAAATAGAAATCGAGATGGTTGGAGCAGAAGAATATGAAGAAGAGGCGGTAATGAAAGAATTGGAATCCACTACACATTATCTGGAAATGTACAGTAATGTACTAATGGAGATCAATAAGATCTTAGAGGCTAAGACTGAGGAAAAAGGGGCAATATTGGAAGCCGGACTGAAGGCTCGAGAAGAGCTCTTCTGAGATTACCAAAAATGGAATTGCCATGTTTTGATGGTGACTTGGAAGGATGGATATCATGGTGGTCCAGATTTAGAAGGATCCATGAGGATAGAGAATTGGACGACGACGAGAAAATGCACTATCTCGTCCAAGCCATGGTCCCGGGTTCCCGAGCACATCGCCTATTGGGGGCTTACACCCACACCGGGAAAAACTATGAGAGTGCCATAGGAGCTCTAAAAGGCAGGTTTGGAGATAAGAAATTATTGATTGAGTTGTACTTGAGAAAGTTAATCGATCTAGTTGTGCTTAATGCACGTAGACAGAGCGTAAACCTGGACCGTCTTTATGACGAGATTTCGGCCTACCTCCAATCTCTAGAATCATTGAGTATTCCTCCGGAATACCTGGAGGTTTTCCTTTTCCCACTGGTGGAGTCCTGCCTACCCACCCAGATATTACAGGTGTGGCAAAGAACACCCGAGGCCGGTTATGGCCGGGATGACGAGCAGGACGTAGAGCAAGGGAAGGGGGACCGGCTGAGGGCCTTGATGGGTTTTTTACGGGCTGAGATAAAAGCTCAACAAAGAATGAATTTTTCAAGGCTTGGAGTGGGTGAGAATAACTCCAAGTACAATTTTCCTTCAAGACCTTTACATTTCAATAAGAGCAACAAATCAACAGCATCACAGCTGTATGTTTCGAAAAATAAAGAGTACAAATATCCAAAGGGATCATTTTCGACCACGAACTACGAGAGAAAAACCAAGTGCATCTTCTGTGATGGTATGAGCCATGAAAATTGGAAATGTTTCAAAATTGGAAGAATGACTCGGGAAGAACAACTTAAGAAGATGTCTGACGCAGGAGTCTGCTTCAAGTGTTTAAAAAGAAATCATCTAAGAAGAGACTGTAGGAATAACATTATTTGCCAGAATTGCAGAGGACCCCACTACTTGATTTTCTGTCGGGGAAACAACTCAAGAAGGAACTCAATCTCGGAAGATGGAGGAAGTAGTCAAGAGAGGAAGAGCAATTCTTCAGTACAAAACCAAAGGTCCACCGTTCTGCTCACACAGTTCTGTGCATCCGAGGTGCTTTCAATGACAGTGAGAGCGGAAATCTGTGGCTCTGAAACATCAAAAATTATAAATGTTTTGTTGGATTCGGGAAGTCAGTATTCATTCATTAAAGAATCTTTGGCAAAGGAATTAGGATTGGAGAAATTGGGAGAGCGGAAATTGACGAAATGCCTTTTTGGAGGTCGACAAACAAGAGAAGAGAAGCACAGCCTTTATTCTTTTTCCCTCACAAATATTTCAAAGGAAGAAACCGTACAGGTCAAAGCGATGGGTCAACGGATGATCTGTGACAGAGTTCCTATTTTGACAGCAGGAACTTGGATGCGGGATCTCGACAAAAAAGGTGTCACCATTATTAGAAAGAAAAATGTTGAGACATCAGAAATCGACCTTCTGTTGGGCGCTGACAATTTAAGTAAGATCTGGACTGATCAGGTGGTTTGTTTGGAGGAGGGATTGACGGCGATCAATACGAAGATTGGTTGGGCAATTTTCGGAGAGATTCCTTTGAAGGAGGGTTTGGCTTCGGAGTATGCATCTCCTGTTCTTTTGACCATGAGTCATAATACAAGGTAGGTCCCATAAGTTCCCGGACTGGGTCCATAAAAAAAAAGGTAAGATTTTTATTATTTTTTTTATTAAAACTTTTCAAAGTAATCCCCCCTTGCTTCAACGCACCAGCGCCATCGTTTCTCCCAATTGTCGAAACAGTTTTTATAGGCCTCTTTTGGAATGCTCTTCAATGCCAGCAGTGATTTTTCTATTATGTCTTCCCTGGTGTCAAAACATCTTCCTTTTAGAACTGCTTAGAATTTGGGGAACAGGAAAAAGTCATTTGGTGCGATGTCTGGGGAATAGGGTGGTTGAGGTAGGATTTCTGTCCCGTTTTTCGCCAAAAAACTCGTCACCAAGTGCGCTGTGTGAGGGCGGGCATTGTCATGGTGTAGGATCCAGTCACCATTAGTCCATTTTTCTGGCCTTTTTTTTCGAATCGCTTCCCTTAGACGGCGAAGAATGCTCAAATACATTTCCTTAATAACTGTTTGGCCTGCAGGAAGATACTCGTGATGAACAATGCCCTTGTTATCCAAAAAAGCGACCAGCAACACCTTGTTTCTGGATTTCAATATCCTGGATTTTTTGGGTCTAGGCTCACCCTGACCTCTCCACTCGGCAGATTGACGCTTGGTTTCAGGGTCATAGCCATAGACCCATGTCTCGTCGCCTGTGATTATCTTTTCTTTCCATTCCGGATCCGTTCTTGTCATTTCCAGCATGTCCTCACAGGTTGCAAGCCGACACAGTTTTTGCTCATTAGTGAGGAATCTTGGGATGAATTTTGCAGGAGTCTTTTTGAGCCTCAAATCTTTGGTTACGATCCTTCCAATCGTTGTTTTAGAGATGCCTGTGTCTTGCTCTAGCTCCAGCAAAGTGGTTCGAGGATTTTCTTTTATCAAATCGGTGATTTTTTGCACATTTTCATCAGTCCTTTGAAATGTTGGGCGTCCTTGATGAGGATCATCTTCAATGGAAATTCTGCCAGCTTTAAATCTAGAATGCCATTCAAAAACAATGTTCTCTTTGGGGCGTTATTGGGGAATGCTTTATTAAGCATTTCAAAAGTGTCGGTTGCTGATATTTGAAGTTTCACACAAAATTCTATGCAAATCCTCTGCTTCAATTTTTGTTCCATCGTAAAATCGCCGCAGCGCAAGGTGTAACCTTTAAATAAATTAGAATAACTTTGGCGCACGCGCACGTACCACCTCGATATTGGTACCACCGTGTTACCAGATATTTTTTCTATAATAAACTGTCAAATTTATTTACATTTTTCATTTATTTATTTTTTTATGGACCCAGTCCGGGAACTTATGGGACATACCTTGTATAAAGGATCTTGGGAACTTAGAAATGTCGGGTGTACGAGACCCTGTAGAAAATATTTCACAGGGGGAAAAGGCTCAAGTTGAGAAAAATTCAGTTGTAGAAACGGAAGAAAGTCATAAGACTGAAGTTGAGGAAAAGTCTGTTGTTGAAGAAAGTGAAAAATCTCAAGTTGAGAAAAGGTCTGAAAACAGAAGCATAATGAGATTTGATGAACTCTTCTGGGGTAGAAAGTTAGTCCCTGTTGGAAAAGGCACATGGCCAAAAATGTTTTTTGAGGGATGTTACTGATAATGGCGGATCTCCTGTTTATAGAATTGAACAGATTTCTGAATATAGGAATCCTAATATTAATCATAAAAAAATTGGTCTTATATTTCTCCTGGAACGATTAAAAGGGAAATTAATATTTTTGATGCTTCGCGAACCTTAAAGGGTAGTACTCAAGCCGATCTTTGTTATCCTAAAGATTTTTTGATTGTTCGTGATTTGGAATCTGAATATTTTTCAAATGTTATTGAAGACAGTGAAAAGGATAGTAATTTGGATATGAATTTTTCTTATTTTGTAGTTTTTCATTCTGAATCTGGAGGAAATATTTTCCAATCAAGAAGATTGTGAAAATGTGCTCTTTTCTTCTGTTGAACTCCCGTTCAACAGCGGGGGGAGTATGTTACGACCACTAAATTGGTCGTCTTTGTTTTATGCAAATATGTTTGACTTTAGACTATGTTACGACTGCTAAAGTAGTCGTCCTTATTTATGCAGATATGTTTAATTTGAAACTAGGATAAGAAAGTATGTAAATTTCTTTTGTTGTAAAAATTGTTATTTTCTTTGCTGTATAGATTTACTATGTAAATTTTCGTAGTGTATAAATTGACAGAGTTTTTAATAAAAATAGAGTTCTGAAATAAGAGATTGTGTGCGCGTCGTGGTTACCCTTTCTTCAGGCCTTCCTCTTGGATATAAGTAGCTGGACTGGACAAGAGAGGCACTAGGTCGTCTCCCGAGGTTAAAGAGGAGACACCTTTCCAATATTGAGTAAAAGGCCTCAGAAAAAGTTGGACTCAATAATGACATTGCTGCCGCTGAAACATGACATTGCTGCCGCTGAAACATGACATTGCTGCCATTGATACATGACATTGCTGCCACTGAAACATGACATTGCTGCCTCTGAAACATGACATTGCTGCCACTGAAACATGACATTGCTGCCACTGGAACATGACATTGCTGCCACTGAAACATGACAATCCTGCCACTGAAACATGACATTGCTGCCACTGAAGCATGACAATCCTGCCACTGAAATGTCACATTGCTGCCACTGAAACATGACATTGCTGCCACTGAGACATGACATTGCTGCCACTGAGACATAACATTGCTGCCACTGAGACAAGACATTGCTGACATTGAGACAAGACATTGCTGACACTGAGACATGACATTGCTGACATTGAGACAAGACATTGCTGACATTGAGACAAGACATTGCTGACACTGAGACATGACATTGCTGACACTGAAACATGACATTGCTGAAACTGAGACATGACATTGCTGAAACTGAGACATGACATTGCTGCTACTGAAACATGACATTGCTGCCACTGAAACATGACATTGCTGCCACTGAAACATGACATTGCTGCCACTGAAACATGACATTGCTGCCACTGAAACATGACATTGCTGCCACTGAAACATGACATTGCTGCCACTGAAACATGACATTGCTGCCACTGAAACATGACAATCCTGCCACTGAGAAATTACATTGCTGCCACTGACACATGACATTTCTGCCACTGAAACATGACATTGCTGCCACTGAAACATGACAATCCTGCCACTGAAACATGACAATGCTGCCACTGAAACATGACAATCCTGCCACTGAAATGTCACATTGCTGCCACTGAAATGTCTCATTGCTGCCACTGAAACATGACATTGCTGCCACTGAGACATGACATTGCTGCCACTGAGACATGACATTGCTGCCACTGAAACATGACATTGCTGCCATTGACACATGACATTGCTGCCACTGAAACATGACATTGCTGCCACTGAAACATGACATTGCTGCCACTGAAACATGACAATCCTGCCACTGAGACATGACATTGCTGCAACTGAAACATGACATTTCTGCCACTGAAACATGACATTGCTGCCACTGACCCATGACAATTCTGCCACTGAAACATGACATTGCTGCCACTGAAACATGACAATCCTGCCACTGAAATGTCACATTCCTGCCACTGAAACATGACATTGCTGCTACTGAGACATGACATTGGCAGTGTTGGGCATTAAAAAATTATTTTTCAATTAAATTGAAGTGCAATTAACAATTAATTAATTGTTAATTAGAAAAATGCAATTAACAATTGATTAATTGTTAATTGTGAAAATTACAATTAACAATTAATCAATTGTTAATCTTTAATAAATCATTTTAATTAATATTTGCCCAACACTGCCTGAGATAAAAAGTGTTTTTTTAAATACAACACACCTTTACCATCGTCAGCTGCAGTTGAACGCCTTTTTTCTTTTGCGACAATGACAAATCTGCCAAAGAGTCACAAATTGTCGGACAGCATGTTCGAGAAGAGAGTGGTACTGAAATGCAGTGTTGGGCATTAAAAAATTATTTTTCAATTAAATTGAAGTGCAATTAACAATTAATTAATTGTTAATTGTAAAAAATACAATTAACAATTGATTAATTGTTAATTGTGAAAATTACAATTAACAATTAATCAATTGTTAATCTTTAATAAATCATTTTAATTAATATTTGCCCAACACTGCCACTGAGACATGACATTGCTGACACTGAAACATCACATTGCTGCCACTGAAACATGACATTGCTGCCACTGAAACATGACAATCCTGCCACTGAGACATTACATTGCTGCCACTGAGACATGACATTGCTGCCACTGAAACATGACAATCCTGCCACTGAAATGTCACATTCCTGCCACTGAAACATGACATTGCTGCCACTGAAACATGCCATTGCTGCTACTGAGACATGACATTGCTGCCACTGAGACATGACATTGCTGCCACTGAGACATGACATTGCTGCCACTGAAACATGACATTGCTGCCACTGAGACATGACAATCCTGCAACTGAAATGTCACATTCCTGCCACTGAAACATGACATTGCTGCCACTGAAACATGCCATTGCTGCTACTGAGACATGACATTGCTGCCACTGAGACATGACATTGCTGCTACTGAGACATGACATTGCTGCCACTGAAACATGCCATTGCTGCTACTGAGACATGACATTGCTGCCACTGAAACATGACATTGCTGCCACTGAAACCTGACATTGCTGCCACTGAAACATGACATTGCTGCCACTGAGACATGACATTGCTGCCACTAAAACATGACATTGCTGCCACTGAAACATAACATTGCTGCCACTGAAACCTGACATTGCTGACACTGAGACATGGAATTGCTGCCACTGAGACATGACATTGCTACCACTGAAACATGACATTGCTACCACTTAAACATAACATTGCTGCCACTGAAACCTGACATTGCTGCCACTGAAACATGACATTGCTGCCACTGAAACACCACATTGACTGACAACAATTAAAATCACTAAATGTTTGATAAACAACAATTACAATCACTGGCGGTTTGGCAACATTTCCCATTACCCAGGTTGGAGAGGCAGCATTTTTAATCACCAGGAGTTTGACAGAAAACAATCAGTGTTCGAGAAACATCACCTAAGAAATTTCAGAAAGAAGGATAAAACTGAAATCTACCTCTGTACCAATTATTTCTACTGTACACCACTTCCTTATATTGGTAGTGATATGGGGCAGACAGGATCAAATCTCTGTACTGGATATCATTCAATGTTCCCAAGGCCGTCAAGGAATGGCATTAATCTCTTGTGAAACTTGAGTGGAGTCTCTTTCTTCAATATACCACACAGAATATACAAAACTTACAGAAAACTCTTTTTCTCAATCTGTAAGTGTATATGTCTTCTTCTTCTTTCTTATCTCCACTCAATCATATCAGGTCATATAAAGCTTGTTGAGGGTATCTGCTGGGGATGAGTAGAGCTCATCAATGGATGAGTCAACTTCTGGTTTTCTTCTTCTCACTTTTCTCCATTTCCTTTAAGAGACCATTTAAAGAAGCCTTTTTTTTTCATTCAAAAGAAATGTGCCACAATTAACAGAATGAAAGAAAGAGGAAATATCAATGATATTTATGCTTTTAATTATATCTAAAAAAAAGTTATTTTTTTCCATTTCTAATTCTAAGAATAATATTTTAGGTTGTCTTAGAAAACATTTTCTTCTTAGCTGCTATCTTGTTTTTATACTTAATAACAGTATAATTTTTAAAGCATGCTGTGATATTTTTTATCATTCAGTCT
>CP092881.1:73098226-73147390 GCA_030710605.1 Cordylochernes scorpioides
AGTTCTACTGCATCTTGATCCCAAGTGAGAGTTGATACTGTAATATCCAGTTTGTCCTCCAAGTCATGTCTTGTGTGCAGCCAAGCAGTCTGACCTCACCAAGGTCACCATTGACGAAAAGAACTTCCGCTGGCTGCTGAACGAGGACCAGATGGCAACAGACAAGCTCTCTGACGGCATCCGCAAGTTTGCTGCCGATGCCATCAAGCTCGAAAACATGCTCAAGTCCCAGCTGGCTTGAACTTTGATGTTTCTCAGATTTCTTTTTTATTATTTTCTTCTTTTTTTTTTTTAAGAATTTTTTATACATATACACGTTAAGTTTTCATACATTTCCTATTTTTTTGACTTTGTGCCTTAATAAATGATTATTTCCTGTTTTATTTTGATGTTGCTCAATGCCAGGCTCTGTTTGAAAACAAATACCAACTCAACAAATGACAGAGGGAATGTTTGCCCAATTTGGTTCAACAAAATCTGTCTTTATATATTCTATATACAGTTACGAGCGTCATGCGTTCTTAATCCGTCATTCATTTTTCATGTCTGTCACCGTTTGCTTTTTTTTTTGGAATGTCGCCCTCCTATTGGTTGGCTTTGATCACGCCACCTTTGCCCCCCCCCACTCGCTTTTTCGTTTTTGTAACTATTGTGTTGGAGCGGGTCGCTCCTTAAATAAATGCATATATTAGTTAATAACTAAATGGAATCCTCTCTTTCTTTTTCCCAGTAAGAGACGCCTACGGAAGCCTACAGTACATAGACAGATAAAGCACATAGGCTATAGTTATTAACTAATATATGCATTTATTTAAGGCGCCAATTTATAATTGTAACAAATAGTATTTGAATAAAAACATCTAATCGGGTAAAACACGGGCGTTGCCCGGGCCATTCGGCTAGTATATATATATAGCAGTAGTGAAGTGTCATTAATACATAATAAAACAAAATTTGGATTATAGATCAGAACTACAAATTAATAGTGTATGACATTTCAATAAAAGCATTGGGACCATCTTCAGACAAAAGAATAAAAAGAAAGAGAGAAAGAACATGTTGTGATATTTTTTTTCTTTATTGTTGTGTTGTTGTTTCTTATCCCCTTGTGTAAAGATTACACGAATTCCATGAGTTCATGCTCCTCGAGCTTTTTTTTTTCTTTTGTCTGATGATGGTACAGTCGAACCTCCCTTTAGCAGACACCCCACTAGAGAACACCTCTCCACAAAGGACAGTTTTCTTTTACAAAATTACCATTTTTACAATTTAGCAACTCTCCAGTAGGAGGACAGCTCTCCATAAAGAACTCTTTGGCTCTGCAATCAGGTGTCCTTTACAGGGAGGTTCTAGTGTAACAACCTTGTTACCGAAACATCACACGCAATTTATTTAGATTAGGTCTTGTTGTCATTAATACAGTAAAACCCCTTCTTTAGTGAACCTCAATGGGACTGAATCTGGAATTAACTATAGCTGGTTATAGCCATAGTTCAACTCTATTATAAAATAAAAACTGGGATTATCTGGGACATATTTCCACAAAGGACAGTTTTCATAACCAAAATTACCATTTTTACAATTTAGCAACTCTCCAGTAGGAGGACAGCTCTCCATAAAGAACTCTTTGGCTCTGCAATCAGGAGTCCTTTACAACGTTATTACCGAAATGTCACACTATTAATTTATTTAGATTAGGTCTTATTACCTTGTTGTCATTAATAGAGTAAAACCCCGCTATAGCAGACCCCAATAGAACTGAACCTATGCTTCACAATAGCCTTGGTTGGTTATAGCCATAGTTTAACTCGGTTATAAAAATGAAAACTGGGATTATATTTCAGGTTTGTTATAAGGGGAGGTTCACTATATATCGCAGGTATGTTTTAGCATTTTTTTTTTGCTTATCCCTAGTACACGTGGTACAGGCCATGATAATCATGGTGGGTAGAAGTAGGCGACTGCTTTTACTGTAAGTGCACCCCATGTCTACACATGTGAAAAGCAGTTCAACTTTTCACTTACAAATATGCCAATATTACCAGGTCATAGAGTAGGGTCTGGAAGTTTTTACCCTAGAATATGGAAATTTTTTCACACACATACAAACACAGTTTTATTAAGACCACCGGTCTTATACAGATTCACAAGAGGAAGGAAGCATAGATGGAACTCCTATACTCCAGGCAGCGCAGAGCCCAACAGCCTCCAGGTCTGACGTCGTGTCCAGTGGCCACACCATGCATAGATTAGCATATCACTGAAAAGACGAGTGTGGAATCAGCCGCGTTCTAGTCTTCGTTTTCTTCATCCAAATGGACCACGACATTCGGTGTTTCTATTAATCTCCTCCGAACGGTGACTGTGGCCTTGTAGAATTTCTATAAACCAAAGACCTTGATCAAACATCATTGTATTCATCCAGTTATATATTTGTTGACTATGGGATTGAGACACGGATGAGTCACCCAAGAGTTATTTCTTTCCCCAAGCAAAAGCAACCAAATATTAAATGCATCATCTTGTATTCTGATATTACATAGATCACAGTCAGTCTTCCAGCGCTTTGATCGACTTTCTGGGAATAACATCCATAGGAGTCTCATTGCACGAAAAGTCTTTCAATTGCCAGAGGAGTATTTGTGAGTAGATATAGTTCTGTTGTTATTGAATTATTTAAGTGTTTAAAGTGACTAATGAGAGGTATTTGAGATTTGCTCTTTGTGGTTTTGAATGCTTTGTTCAGTTGCTATTCAAACAATACCGGGTATGGTCTGTACAACACTTCAAGAATGAGAGGCCCTTTGAGTCTAAAAAGAATATGGAAATTTGCTTATTAACTGACTACGTTGAATATTTTGACCAAAAAAAATGCTGAATCTGATCATCACTACGATCCAAATAATGTTGTAAAAGAATATAGAGTTACATTGACCAAATCTTTTAATTGTTGTCTTGGTGACTCTACCACCTTCCTCAGAGGACAATGGAATTCTAGCTGTAGAGATGGCCAGTAGAAGCTACAATTCCAGAACACATTCTGCCACTGAAATAGTGGGTGATAGGACTGTATCCAACCAGTAGATCATTTTTACATTACTACTAAGTCAAGGTACAATTTGGATTATGGGGGTCGGTGGAAGGATGGTTAAACCTTTGGTTTTCAACCGCTACGACCCGGGTTCAATTCCTGCATTGGGCACTTTTTTCTGATTTAAAAAAAAAAAAAGCTCCAATAGCCCCTGATTCTTACAAAAGTCCAACTCTACCAGAAAGTGCAAGTAACCAAACGGGCCTCTGGAACATTTGTAAATGCAAAGGCAAACTGCTTTTCACATGTGTAAACATGTGGAGTACTTAGAGTAAAAGCAGTCAACTTCTACCCACCATGATTATCATGTACTGTACTACGTGTACTAAGGATAAACAAAAAAAAATTAAAAATGGGAGCACTACTCAGTGGCAGGCCGACTTAGCTCCAAAAGAAATGGCCGCCTCTGACATGAGGAACAGCCGCCATGTGTAGCCGCTCCTAACATGGAGTACAAACGCTGCTCATCCTGTATCCCTAGATTAGGAGCCCTTACCAGGCCAGCTGAGCCCAGGTTTTTTCATGAGCTTGTTACTGCTCCCTCTCTTCCTTTTTCATCCGGGCTTGGGACTGGCAAAGTCGTACTAAGGTACTAAGATAAAACTCAGAATTTGGATTATAGATTATAAACACAAGATAATAAGACCAAATAAATAAATAGTGTGTAAAAGGATAGGGGACATTTCTGTAACAGCGTTGTTACCATCATCAGACAAAAGTACTGATTGAGAAATTTTACCACAGCATGTTTTAAATAGTTACTGTTATCAAGTGTGTAAACAAGATAGCAGATAAGAATAAGATAGTTTTTCTAAGAACCCTAAAATATTGCGGCATTTATACATGATCTGAAGCTCTCCTCTATTTCTCAAGTTGAGAAAACACAGCATTAAAGGGGTAGAAGAGCTTGTGACTCGTGGCTCGTGGAGACCGCGCCACGGGCAGAGATAGATAATAAACATATCTTCCTTGGAAGTGTTTTAAAACTTAACGTCTAAGTTTATTTTTGGAAAGTTAAATAATTTTTGTTTTTATTTAATAAAGTTAAATAAGTCAGTGTTACTTTCTACGCGACATCTTTGGTGGAGATTCCGGGTAAATTCAAGACGGCACTTAGAAGGAGCTTCCGACTGCAAGGCCTACAACCCCAGTACGGATTTGAGGATCTGCCAAGCAGTACAAAGATGGTGGCAACTGAAGCTTCTGGGACTTCCGAAGTTTTCGGAGCAAATTCTGGACAACAATCTTACGCCTGTCCTATTCCAAGGAATCCTCTGACATTCTCTGGCGAGAGTGCTCAAGATCCCCAGAAATGGATCAAAATGTTTGAAAGGGTCGCAAAATACAACAAATGGGATGAGACTCAAAGCCTTGCCAATGTTGTATTCTACCTCGAGGGAACAGCCGCCCAGTGGTTCGATAACAACGAGGACATCATTAATTCATGGACTCAATTCAAGACTGATCTTTGTGAAGTGTTTGGGCAAAAAGAAGAGCTTACTCGACGAGCCGAAATGACACTAAAGACCAGAGCTCAAAAGCCTGGAGAGACAACCGAATCTTACATTCAAGAAATCCTATCACTGTGCTCACGAGTTAACCCCGAAATGGAGGAGGAAGAAAAAGTTGGACATTTGATGAAGGGGATTGCCGAAGATTTCTACCAAACTCTAATTGTCAAAGATCCCACAACTGTTGACGAGCTGGTGAAATTTTGCCGACAGCTGGAGAACATGAAACAACGCCGCATCAAAAGAACACGTTATGAAAGATTACCGAACGTGACTCCGATCTCGTCGGACTTTGAAGAAGATTTAGCTTTAAAGATTCGACGGATTGTCCAGGAAGAGTTGCAAAAGATTATGCCAAAAATGTCTGAAGTGGAACCCTTTAGAACAACTGACGTGAATTCTTTGGAGGCCATAGTTAAAGAGGAGGTGCAACAAGTACTCGCCCCAATTACAAGGCGAAATATTCAATCTCAAAGAAGGAGAACGTTTGTACCAAGATTTCGACGAGAAGATGACTACACTCCATATACCCCCAGAACATCTGACCAATGGCGAACGGTTGATAACCAACCTATCTGTTTCCATTGCGGGAAGCCAGGCCATGTTTTACGTTACTGTCGAGAAAGAAGACGTACCTTTGAGGATGCCAGATTGAGAAGAACACTTCCAGCATCCGACAATGCAACCCCACAAAGACCCTACAATTTGACTGACGATTTCCCAACTCTCCCTAGACCCGGAGGTTTTAGCCGCAGTGCTTCACCATATCCAGGCAGAGGAAGGATGCCAAGACGAAGAAGCCAATCACCAGGGGTAGGTCGTTTGTCAAGCCGCTCACCCCGTCGCCAAAATGAGGAAAACTAGGATGCGCGACCTATATGGGGGGTGAGGCCGCAGTTTTTGAAAATCCTCCATCATCGACGTCTGCAAAATTAAAACGGAATTGTATAAAAGGGAACATTAATGGACTGGAAACTACAATACTGATAGACTCGGGCGCAGATTATTCCGTGATTTCAGAAACGTTTAGAAGACGTCTGAGAACTCCATTTTTTGTTGAATCTGGACCAGTCGTTAAAGTCGCCAGTGGAAAGCTTGTTAAAACTTTGGGAAAATGTTCACTAAAGGTCCTTATCAATGATCTCGCCACAATCTTTGAATTTATCGTAATTCCTGATTGCAGCCACGATATAATTTTGGGGTGGGATTTCTTCAAAGCAACAAGAGCGGTTATTGATTGTGGCCATCAAGAATTGTATTTGGAAGAAACACTACCAATAAATGATGACCAAATCAACCTTGATGTATACTCTGCTGATAATTATGTAATTCCACCTAAGTCAAGTTGTAAGATATCAGTAGTAAGTACACCACTTCAAGAAAATAGAGATGTTCTAATCTGCCCAAATTGGGAACTCTTAATAAGGAAGGAATTTATAATGCCCTCTCTTCTAACAACCTTCTGGCAAGGGAAAGCAGATTTGTGGATAGCAAATGGAACTTCTAAACCACTGATGATTCCTTCTCGAATGGCCCTTGCCACCATGAGCGAT
Source organism: Cordylochernes scorpioides (assembly GCA_030710605.1). Lineage (NCBI taxonomy): Eukaryota > Metazoa > Arthropoda > Arachnida > Pseudoscorpiones > Chernetidae > Cordylochernes > Cordylochernes scorpioides. Next base: position 73,104,382 of record CP092881.1, read on the forward strand.
GTTGATGTTGGCTCCATATGCTCCTTGAAATGCGATGAATTAATCCAAGAAGAAGGGATAGGGATCACTAAATTGAACCAGAAGATAGAAGCAATGGTCGACTCAAATCTTACTGAGGATCAGCAAAATAAGTTGATGAATATTCTTAAGAAGTTTTCGGATGTCTTTGATTTTTCTGGGAAGTCTCAACCTGCCCGAAGTAAAATAAAGCACAAGATTGACACGGGTGATCACGCTCCAACAAAACAGAGGCCTTACCGAGTGTCTGGAATGGAGAGGAAAATCATACAGCAGGAAGTTGACAGAATGATGGAACAAGATATAATTCAAATTTCTGAAAGTCCTTGGTCTTCGCCTGTAGTACTTGTGAAGAAAAAAAATGGGTCTTGGAGGTTTTGCGTTGACTATCGACGACTTAATAAGATCACCAAGAAAGATGTTTATCCATTACCACGGGTTGATGATGCTTTGGATAATTTATCGGGAGCCAGATATTACTCAAGTATGGATTTAAGAACTGGCTATTGGCAAATTGAAGTGGATGAGCATGATAGAGAGGAAGACGGCATTCATTACACCTGATGGACTATACGAATTTAGGGTAATGCCATTTGGCCTCTGTAACGCCCCAGCTACATTTGAGAGGATGATGGATACCGTTTTGAAAGGACTAAAATGGAACATCTGTCTTTGCTATTTGGATGATATAGTGGTTTATGGTCCTTCATTTGAAGAACATCTAAAAAGGTTAGAAGTTGTTCTGGAATGCCTTCAACAATCTGGATTGAATGTGAACCATGAAAAATGTTTATTTGGCTCAAGACAATTAAAAATACTAGGACACGTTGTCAATGAAAATGGAATACATCCAGATCCCGAAAAGGTTGAAGCCATTTTAAAATTTCCATCTCCTAAAAGTATACCTGATATTAGAAGTTTCTTAGGACTGTGCTCCTATTATAGACGATTTGTGGAAAACTTTTCCCACAAAGCTAAACCTCTGAATGACCTTTTGAAAAACAATGTCAAATTCTGTTGGAATAAAGAAAAAGAAAATGCCTTCGAGATCCTTAAAGAAGCTTTAACCTCTGAACCTGTTCTTGGGCACTTTATTGAAGACGCCGAGACCCATATACACACCGACGCCAGTGGATATGGCATTGGAGCAGTGTTGATCCAAATACAAGGAGGTGCTGAAAGACCAATAGCTTATGCATCCAGGACCCTAACAAAGGCTGAAAAGAATTATTCTACGACTGAAAAAGAACTGCTTGCAGTTGTTTGGGCCACATCCAAATTTAGACCCTACCTTTTTGGCCGAAATTTCACAGTCGTTACAGATCATCATTCACTGTGCTGGCTTGCAGGACTTAAAGATCCTTCCGGACGACTCGCTAGATGGGCGCTCAGACTGCAAGAATTTGACATCACCGTAGTCTATAAAAGAGGCGCAAACATAAAGACGCCGACTGTTTATCAAGGAACCCTGTACCAGAAGAGCAAGAAGACTTCCCAAATATAATATCGATCATCGATATTCGTGCAGAACAAAGTCGAGATCCCAATTTAGCAAAGATCATAGACAAAATCGAACAAACTGGACCTTTTAAAGGCTTCGAAGTTATGGACGGAGTACTTTATAAAAGAAACTACGAGCCATATGGAAGGCAACGGCTTCTTGTACTTCCAAAGCAAATGCGGCTGGAAATCCTCAAAAATCTTCACGATGCACCTACTGCTGGTCACTTGGGTTTTGCCAAAACTTATGATCGGGCACGTAAAAGATTCTTTTGGGGTGGAATGTATAAGACCATTCGTCAGTATATAGCGCATTGCAGAGAGTGCCAGCGCAGGAAGTGTTCCACAACGACCGCCTGGACAACTTATGCCTATCCCACCGGCAAATTTTCCTTTTCAAAAGATAGGAATGGATTTATTAGGGAGATTTCCTGTTACGAATCAGGGCAACAAATGGATTATTGTATGCACTGAATATATGACGCGATTTGCAACTACAAAGGCGATTCCAGACGCAGGAGCCATGGAAATTGCTAAGTTTATTGTCGAAGAAATTATTCTCCGACACGGAGCTCCTCAGCAGATCATCACCGACCGTGGCACGAACTTTATGTCTCAAATAATTAAGGAAATAAACAATTTAAGTGGAATAAGTCACCTCAAGACTACAGCCTATCATCCGCAGACTAACGGTTTAACTGAAAGATTAAACAAAACATTGACCGACATGTTGTCCATGTACGTTGACGTGGAACAGAAAAACTGGGACGAATGTCTGCCATTTGTAACATTTGCTTATAACACCGCCAAGCAAGAAACTACAGGCTTCAGTCCCTTCTTTCTAGTTCATGGCCGCGAGGCCGAAACCACTTTAGATTCACTCCTTCCATATCACGACAATGATAATGTTGGTGATTATGTTCAACACCTCATTACCACAGCTGAAGAAGCCCGACACCTTGCACAACTACATCTCTATCGAGGTCAAGAAAAAGACAGAGTATACTACGATAGGAAACATCGACCTGTGGATTATAATGTGGGAGATCTAGTGTGGCTCTTCATTCCAGTGAGAAAAGTTGGACTCTCAGAGAAACTGATTAAGAAATACTTCGGTCCCTACCGTATTACAAGAAAATTGTCCCCCGTCAATTACGAAATTGAGGCCATTTCTGACTCTCCAAAACATCGTAAAACAAGGGACACAGTACATGTACTTAGAATGAAGCCATATTTGGATCCACTACTTCAAGAAGAAATATCTGACTCAACTCCAAACGAGGAACTTGTTCTGAAACAAAGATTCTCCGACCCAGAACCGATATCAGGCCCTGTGACAAGATCAAGAGCTAGACGGACGCAAATTGGTCAATAGCCTTCAATTGAACAGCGGGACGCTGTTTCTTTTCAAAGGAGGGAAAAGTGCGGCATTTATACATGATCTGAAGCTCTCCTCTATTTCTCAAGTTGAGAAAACATAGCATTAAAGGGGTAGAAGAGCTTGTGACTCGTGGCTCGTGGAGACCGCGCCACGGGCAGAGATAGATAATAAACATATCTTCCTTGGAAGTGTTTTAAAACTTAACGTCTAAGTTTATTTTTGGAAAGTTAAATAATTTTTGTTTTTATTTAATAAAGTTAAATAAGTCAGTGTTACTTTCTACGCGACAATATTATTCATAAAATTAGAAGTGAAAAAAAAAAACCTTTTTTTAAAATCAATTTATTTATTTGGATTCAGTCTCTCTTATTATCTTGTTGTTATTGCCAATAAGAGTAATGAACACACATAGACAAAACTAAAGGAAGTGGAAAGTGTCGCCCATCATCTATTTTTTTCTTTTTGAAGAAGACAGAGATAATTCATCTCATTATCTCGTGTGTCTTCAATATAGGTCACTGTGTATCAAATATCTTTTAGAGTTATTGTCCCGATATACATACTGAAATTCCCATCCCTGGACACTTTTATTTTCCATTTATCATTACTCTTCACAATGCATCCTTTCATACTTAATCCCTAAGGTTAGAAATAATCGTTATTTCTCCTTATAAATAAATTTCGATTTTTCGTTCAAAAGAAACACATGCGGGATATTTTCAAATGTCGTTTTACAATCATAAGCCGCATTATATTGTATTATAAAAGTTCCTTAAGTTTTGTCCACGAGTGTAAAACCCAGTCAACATATAGATCTGCAGATTTTATCCCAATCAACAGGTTCACTTCAACAATGGGAGAGTGTAATTTTTACTTCAAAATGGTCAATAAAACCAAGGACTTACATAATACTCAAATTAAAAGGAAATAAGACCTAATCCAAATAATTTATTAGTGTGTAACGTTTCAGCAACAGCATTGTTACCATCATCAGACAAAAGAATAAATGAGAAAAAATATTACAGCAAGTTCTTAAATAGTACTGTTAAATGGATTTTGGATTTTTTTTTTTTTAATATAATTAAAGGCATATCTGTAAATATCATTTATATTTCCCCTTTCTTCCATTCTATTAATTGAAGCATATGTCTTTTGGATGAAAAAGGCTTCTTTGAACTGTCTTTTGTAATAATTTTTTTCATAGTCCAGTGTTCTTGGGTTTTCTCTAAATTGAATTTATTGTGTCCTGTGTCCCTTCTGTGTTCTACAAGAGCAGAATTTTCAATTCTATCCCACTTCAGAGCATATTTATGGTTTTCCATCCTTTCTTTTAATGTTCTGGATGTCTGTCCCACATAGCTTTGATTACACTTAACTTCATAGATCAAACCTGCTCTTTCTGTTAATTGGGTGTTCTTGTGCTTGTTTATGTATTGTGAGATAGTATTACATGGTTTCCATGCAATTTTTATTTTTTTCATATTTTTTTAATATATTGGTGAAATTTCTTGCAAACCTTTGGTTTATATATAGCAGTGTTATAAATCTGGTTTCTTGGTTTTTGCACTTAAGATTCTTAATCAAAGTATTATTTTCATACTTTTCATTCATATCTTCTATTATTTTGTCTATCAATTTAATAGGAAAATCTTCCTTGATTAGGTCCTCCTTGATGCTGCTAACCTCTTCATTTCTCTTAACCACATCATCGATGAGTGCAAAAGTCCTATATATAAGAGTTTTGACCAATCCCACCTTTTGACTTAAATGGTGCTGTGAACTATAGTTCCAATAAGTTCCTGTATGTGTCGGCTTTTTGTAGGTAGAGGTGGAAATAATGTTATTACTATATGTTAATTTCATGTCCAGGAAATTGATTGATCATTTTTATCTAATTCCATAGAATAATGGATGTCAGGACATAGGTTGTTGAAGGTATCCAATATTCTTTGTTCATTTCCCTGATTAATAATTAAAATAGAGTCATCCACATATCTTTTATTATAATCTATAATCCAAATTGTGCTTTATCATAATACTCAAATTGTTCTGCAAGACTTTCTGTTTGTTAAGCACACACACACACAAAAACATCATATATTTTTTTTTTTTTGTTTCTTATCCCCTTGTGTAAAGATTAAACGAATTCCATGAGTCCATGCTCCTCGAGCTGTTTTATGATGAGCAGCGGCCTCTCCCAAAGGTCCTGTTTAGTGCATCTAATGCAAGCCAAAATGTGTTCTGGAGCTGCAGGTGCCAAGCTACATTTTGGGCAAGTGGGGTAGATTTTGTTTTCTATCTTCAATGGCTTAATTTATATAATAATAAATGAAAAGCACATGTGCTCGTGGTCAGGAGATGCCTTCTTTATTTTTAATAATAATAAATAAACAAATACCAAGATTAAATCAAAATATTACCAGGAGAACATATGACATTATGGAATTGTGACCTAACATCCCAACAGTTACCTTTTGAGATTTCTTGTTAGAGCACAAAGACATCTCAAATAATGGATGGCTTGTTCTGGATGAAGCTCCTAACTTACACAAGGTAATAAGACCAAATCCACATAAATTGTGTGTGATGTAAGAACACTGTTACCATCTTCAGACAAAAGACTTACTGGATGATGGTAATAACGCTTTTACCATCTTCAGACAACACTTTACGGATGACGGTAATAACGCTTTTACCATCTTCAGACAACACTTTACGGATGATGGTAATAATGCTTTTACCATCTTCAGACAACACTTTACGGATGATGGTAATAACGCTTTTACCATCATCAGACAACACTTTACGGATGATGGTAATAACGCTTTTACCATCATCAGACAACACTTTACGGATGATGGTAATAACACTTTTACCATCTTCAGACAACACTTTACGGATGATGGTAATAACGCTTTTACCATCATCAGACAACACTTTACGGATGATGGTAATAACGCTTTTACCATCATCAGACAACACTTTACGGATGATGGTAATAACACTTTTTACCATCTTCAGACAACACTTTACGGATGATGGTAATAACGCTTTTACCATCATCAGACAACACTTTACGGATGATGGTAATAACACTTTTACCATCTTCAGACAACACTTTACGGATGATGGTACAAAAGACTGACTCCAGGAACCTGGGTTCTCTCTCTCAACAATGGTGTATCATTGTTGCAGCTTTCTGCACTCCAGGAACCCTCTTAATTAATGGCCTGAAATTATTTAAGAGCAAATTTCAAGAATATATCCACTACACACAGCCTTTCAAATACCACCTCAGTGGTCATCCAGGTATTTTTAACTTGGGCCCTTTGTTTAGACTAAATGCTTCAGGAAAATAAAGAGCACAATTCTCACAGAGCTCAAACAAGTGATTGAATGGCTGACATTAGCATCATATTATAACTCCGCCTTTGCCGGTCCCAAGCCCGGAAGGAGGAGGGGGAGCAGTAACAGGCTTGCTAAAAAACCTGGGCTCAGCTAGCCCGGCTGATAGTACCCTGTAAGGGCTCCTGATCCAGGGATACAGGATGAGTCTGTACTCCATGTTAGGAGCGGCTGCACTGTTCCTTATGTCAGAGACGGTCACTTCATATTGGAGCTAAGACGGCCTGCTACTGAGTAGTGCTCCCAGTCTTAATGACAAAGCCAGACACATTCTACTTCACCCAATCATGATGACTTGATACCCTGATATGATTGAGTGGAGATAAGAAAGAAGAAGAAGTATCATATTATAAATAGCCAAATAGGTTGAAATACAATGTGTGTTTTCACAGAGTGAACAAACTCCCATATAGAGCCTTCACAACAGAATGGAGGATGAGATTAGGACACCAGCAGGACCACTGAACAAATGCTGAATTCAAACAAAAGGTTACAAGACCAAATAATTGAAATGTTTGTGACATTTTTATAATTGATTCATGTCACCATGATTTCACAAACACAATTTCAGCTTAATTGGATATCAGGAAGTTAGTGAAAAAAACCATTACAGGAACTGACCCACATAAAAAAAAGAGCAAGTGGAATAAAACAACTTTATTCAACTCCCATCTAGTGTGAGTTGGCAAGTTTGTGCCGGGCCAAGCCAGCAACAGTTCTAGCTTTGAAATGGCACTCACTGCAGGTCTTGTCAGAGATGTGGGACAGTTTGTGCCGAGCCAAACCACCAACAGTTCTAGCTTTGAAATGGCACTCGCTGCAGGTCTTGTCAGAGATGTGGGACAGTTTGTGCTGAGCCAGCTTGGTGGGGTCTCTGGTCTGGTATTGGCACTGGCTGCAGACGAAGGAAGGGGTATCCTCCGTGTGGTTTGACATGTGGACCTTGAGATGGGAGGATTTGGCGGCTCTGTAGTTACACCTGGGGCAGGGGTAGGGCCTCTCCCCGGTGTGGGTCAACTTGTGCTGGGCCAGGGTGGACCCATCCGACGTCCGGTACTCACAGAACTCACAGCTATACGGCTTCTCTTTGGAATGGATGCGCTGGTGCTTGGTCAGGTTAGATTTGACACAGGTTCTGTACTTGCAGACTGTGCACTTGTATTTCTTCTCCTTGGGCTGTCTGTTCTCCTGGTGGATTCTCTGATGCCTCGTCAGATTGGCTGGCACCGCAGTCTTGTACTCGCAATGACTACAGTTATGGCTCTTCTCCAGGGAGTGGGTCTGCACGTGTTTGGCCAGATTGCTCTTGACCGAGGTCCTGTACTCACATTGGCCACAACTGAAGTTTTTGTCAACTTGTGAATTGCTATTTTGTAACGGAGATAAAATTGTTTCCTTTTTAACGGTCTTCATGTTAGGCCTTGGGTGACTACCGTCTGGACAGCCAAGTGGTCAAACTTTGTCACTTCAAGACTTCACAAAATGAGAGCAGGTAAATTGTGTATATATATAGATGAAAGAGACCTCCTCCGTACCATCAAAACCCAATGCCTGCAGGAATGGAAATCTAATGCAGCACATGACCTGTACAGAGCAGGAGGGACAAGCACCAGTTCTGTTCTCCCAAGAGAACAACAGCCTTTGATTTTCAGACTTAAGTCTGGTCATCTATGGACAATGACTTTCCAGAATGGTTGCAAGGTTTTCCCACTATGTACTAAGTGTCAACCTGCAACCCCAAAATACATTATTGACTGTATTGACTCATCCATTGATGAGCTCTACAAGCTTGATATCCTAATATGATTGAGTGGAGATAAGAAAGAAGAAGAGAAATCCCTTGTATGGAACATTGTTCTCAGCTGGTGAAGTTTGGTGAGATCTCTCAGATTTTTTCCTAAATACACAAGGTAATAAGACCAAATCCAAATAAATAAATAGTGTGTGACATTTCAGTAACAGAGTTGTTACCATCTTCAGACAAAAGTACTGTATGAGAAAATATATCACAGCATGTTTTAAATAGTTACTGTTATCATCAAGTGTGTAAACAAGATAGCAGATAAGAAGAAGATATAAGTGCCTTATCACCTAAATAAATATAGAAAAGGTAATAAGACCAAATCCAAATAAATAAATAGTGTGTGACATTTCAGTAACAGAGTTGTTACCATCTTCAGACAAAAAGATTAAAAAACTTTATCATATTAGTTTGCCAGATACTCTTTCTGGTTAAGAGGGCAACTAATATGTTTGAATAAGGTTTTAAAACTACCAAATGGATGAATTTCTATTATAAGATCTCTCTGACCCTGGAATAATTTACAAACTTTACCCTCGAGGTCTTCTTGCCAATCCTCAGTTTGTCTTTCCTAATCTACCCAGCATCTCCACCAATGTCACGGCAGAGAAGACAAGTATACCAAAGTTTAAGTTGAAAATAATTTATTAATAAAATCTATAGAATACAAAATGTGATAACAATTTTACAAGAGATAATCTACAAGCATGGTGAGGGGGTGATGTTGTGGTGATGGGGTTATTCAGAGACAATATTGTGTTACAGCATTTAATATTTGTTACAGAATCACATACTGTAAAACCTCACCTACTTTTGACAATGAAAACTTCCAATGGCAGTGTCCTCTTACGGAGGTTGCACTGTACAAATTTCAGCCATAGCAAAACTTTTAGTCTATAACCAATGAAGACATTAAGATGCAAATGTTTCTTTTCACAAATAAATCAAACTTCTACTGTCCTTACTGCGATGAAAAAATATTGGGAGGGCTTGGCTCATCAGTGGTGAACCCTCCCAACGGTTTCGCCAATTTTTAATCTACCAGACCGCTTCTTTAGAGCTCGTACAGTCTCCTGTAAAAGAATAGAATCTCAGAAGCAGATCAATGTCAGCAGATGTCATGATGTCTAAATGGGGAAAAAGTTGTCAAGATCATTGGTCTAGGACAGAAGTCGGCAAACTCGTGAGCCACATGCGGCTCTTTGGATGTGAAGCTGTTTATATAGTTCCATATGTAAATATTATTTATGTGAGTACTATTTATTGTTGGCAAGAAAACATTTTGTGGCTCTTTAAAAACTTTGATATTTTGTAAATTGTAATTTTTGACTCTTCCTACTGAAAAGTTTGCCGACTCCTGGTCTAGGATAGCTTTTAGATGGAACATCAGTCTGTAATTAGGGATTATAAACACACGAGGGAACACCAGCTGTATGATAGCGTTGTTGACAACTGCCTTTGTCATTGAGACTGGGAGCACTACTCAGTGGCAGGCCGACTTAGCTCCAAAAGAAATGGCCTCCTCTGACATGAGGAACAGATGCCATGTGCAGCTGCTCCTAACATGGAGTACAAATGCTGCTCATCTTGTATCCCTGGATTAGGAGTCCTTACAGGGTACTATCAGCCGGGCCAGCTGAGCATGATGGCATTGGTCACAAGAAAATGGGTTGAACATTTCAGTAACACCATTGTTACCATCTTTAGACAGAAGTACTTTCACAGCATGTTTTTAAATAGTCGCTACATTGATGAAGCACACAATTTGGATTATAGATTACAATACAAGAAGACCTAACCCAAATAATTTAATAGTGTGTGACGTTTCAGCAACAGGATTGTCACAATCATCAGACATGGATTAGGTCTTATTTTCTTGTATTCGTCGCTACATTGTTATCAGTTGTGTAAACAATAGTAGAAAATAAAAGCGATAAAAGAAAAAAATGAACAAACTTTTTTTCGAGCAGTATTAAAATATTATTTGTGCAAATAAGAGTAGAATTTTTCTGTTGAGTTCTTTCAGTCTGACGGTGGTGTAATAACCGGCAATTGATCTACTTGGATTTTCAATATAATCTCCCTCTGGCAGGTTTGAGTTCCTTCTCCCCCTGCCAGCATGAGCAGCCCACTTTTTGAAATCTCTCAATATGTACAGCCTTTCTACTTTACTGTTGTTGTTTAATCCAGTCAAACCTTCAACAAACTCTCCCTTTGCCGGTCCTAAGCCCGGATGAAAAAGGAGGAGGGGGAGCAGTAAAAAGCTCACTGAAAAACCTGGGTTCAGCTGGCCCGGCTGATAGTACCCTGTTAGGGTTTCTAATCCAGGGATATAGGATGAGCAGCGTTTGTACTCCATGTTAGGAGCGGCTGCACATGACGTCTGTTCCTCATGTCAGAGGTGGCCATTTCTTTTGGAGCTAAGTCGGCCTGCCACTGAGTAGTGCTCCCAGTCTTAATGACAAAGGCATTCTACTTCACCCAGTCATGATGGTTGTCAAACAGACACCATCAAGGGTCACAACTTGATACCCTAATATGATTGAGTGGATATAAGAAAGAAGAAACTTTCAACACTCCAGTGTCCTGTTGAATTAAAGTTGTTGTTGTATTATCATTAGTTGATAATTTTGGAATTGAAAAAAAAATGGTTGAATTATAGGAAAGTGTTGAAGAATTATACAGTGTGGTAGTTTTGAATTTATCTGAATTCAGTTTAATATTGAGGAATAACAGAACTTTTTTACTTGTAAATTCACCATTCAAGTTATGCAAATAGCTTATGTAATTATAAAAGATTCGATAATTTCCAACTTGGATTCACTTATGTATATTAAAATGAAATCTAGGGGATCGGTGGAAGGATGGTCTAAAAGTTGGCTTTCAACCGCTAAGACCCAGGTTTGATTCCCACATTGGACACTTTTTTTTTAATTTGAAAAAAATTCTCCAGTGACCCCCGATTCTTGCCAAAGTCCAACCCCACCAGCAAGTGCAAGTAACCAAACGGGGCTCTGGTACATTTGTAAGTGCAAAGTCAAACTGCTTTTCACATGTGTAGACATGTGGTGCACTTACAGTAAAAGCAGTCACCTACTACTACCCACCATGACTATCATGGCCTGTACCACTAGGAGAAAGCAAAAAAAAAAATAAATCTACCAAATTCACTGGAGTAGTTTACAAGAAAACTCTCATACAACATGTGGTAAAATGTAATCTCTATTATGTTACTGAGGTAGTTGGCCATCTGCCATGTTTGTAACAAGACCAAATCCTATTAAATAGTGTGACATTTCAGTAACAGCATTGTGTTGTTGTTGTTGTTGTTGTTTCCTATCCCCTTGTGTAAAGATTACACGAATTCCATGAGTTCATGCTCCTCGAGCTGTTTTATGATGAGCAGCGGCCTCTCCCAAAGGTTCTGTTTAGTGCATCTAATGCAAGCCAAAATGTGTTCTGGAGCTGCAGGTGCCAACTACCAGCATTGTTACCACCACACCCTAGTTATTTATTTGAATTTAGTCTTTTTACCTTGCGTTTCTAATCTATAATCCAAATTGTACCTAATCATATCTATGTAGTTTGTCTTATGTTATTTTTCTTCAGTTTCCCAGCTCTAGATATCCTGTCTCGAATGGCCCCATACTTCTCTTATCTTGAGCTACCTTTGAAACCATCCTTGCACATGTTAGAATGTACTATCTAGTGTCTCTTGCAGAAATAAATTGGTTGATCATTAATGTGAGAACCTCACAAGTGAGGAGGAAAAAGCTAACACACATGTGAAAACCGAAACATATCACAAATGTTTATATCGGATCAATGACATTTAAAAACACATTATTGACTGTATTGACTCATCCATTGATGAGCTCTACTCATCCCCAGCAGACACCATCAACAATCTCTACAAGCTTGATACCCTGATATGATTGAGTGGAGATAAGAAAGAAGACACATCCCCAGCAGACACCATCGACAAGCTCTTCAAGCTTGATACCCTGATATGATTGTTGAGTGGAGATAAGAAAGAAGAAGACACATCCCCAGCAGACACCATCAACAAGCTCTTCAAGCTTGATACCCTGATATGATTGTTGAGTGGAGATAAGAAAGAAGAAGACACATCCCCAGCAGACACCATCAACAAGCTCTTCAAGCTTGATACCCTGATATGATTGTTGAGTGGAGATAAGAAAGAAGAAGACACATCCCCAGCAGACACCATCAACAAGCTCTTCAAGCTTGATACCCTGATATGATTGTTGAGTGGAGATAAGAAAGAAGACACATCCCCAGCAGACACCATCAACAAGCTTTACAAGCTTATACCCTGATATGATTGAGTGGAGATAAGAAAGAAGAAGACAATTCCCCAGTAGACACCATCAACAAGCTCTACAAGCTTGATACCCTGATATGATTGAGTGGAGATAAGAAAGAAGAAGTGAAAATTAGATTTTTTTTGTGCCGAGCCCAACCTGGCTGGAGGTGTGCAAGCTTGTAGAACAACAACAAAAAGCTTTATTAAGACCATTTAGTCTTATACAGATTCTCCGAGCAGAAATGTAGGATACATGCAAGAAAAACAGTAATAGTACCTTAATGGTAATATGAAATTTATATACAGGAAAAATTAAATTAAGATAATCAAGATACAAGAAAATAAGACATAATCAAAATAATTTAATAGTGTGCGACGTTTCGGTAACAGTATTGTTACCATCATTGACAAAATATTTTTTTTTAAGTTTTTTACCAAAACGTCACACACTATTAAACTATTTGGATTAGGTCTTATTTCCTTGTATCTATAATCCAAATTGTGCTTTATCATTAGATAATCAAGTGAATAAATAGATTAGTCTGGGTAAATTGGAGGAATAGAACATGGCTTGTAGCTTTCTAGTCAAGTAGGGTATAGTTGGTTTAAAAACTGGATGTTTGGTTAAACATCATCTCTCTTGTTCCATGATATAAACTCATATCAAATGAGTGAGGCACCAGAAGAAACAACGATGAATGTCCAAACTGAGGTCGTAACGCAGGTAATTCTTTGTGGATTCAACATCTATTTAACTCCTACTTGGAATTTGAAAATATTGTGGCAAAGTATTTATTAACAGAGTATCATACAAGAAAATAAGACCTAATCCAAATAATTTATTAGTGTGTGACATTCCGGCAACAACATTGTCACCATCATTATTCTTTTGTCTGATGATAGTGACAATGTTGTTGCCAAAACGTCACACACTAATAAATTATTTGGATTAGGTCTTATTTTCTTTTATTGTAATCTATAATACAAATTGTGCTTTATCATAGCAGAGTATCATTTTTGATGTTTATATTTTGCTAATCTGTAAACTTCCCCCTCATTACTTATCATTCATAGTTTGTGCTTGCCTTAAACAAATTGCTGTCATCCTGAAGTTTGTCTTTCCTGATTTTCCAGATGACAATATTTTGAATATATAGGCCTATATGAACAAATTTTCCTTTATGGATTTTATTCTATACTTTGCTTCTATACTTTCTAGTTGATCTTGAGGACCAGGCCAACTCCTCAGCCGCGAACCATGCGATCTACGTTTTCTTCGTACATCACGAAATACGTGGTGTCGCTGGAGACCCGCTGGCAATTCTCCACCGAACTCTGCAGCGGTGGCAGAGGCACCATGTACATTGTATATAGTATCATGTATATATATATATATAATCATCTTTTTTTAAATAGTGCATACTGTGAACTTTTGCATGTATTGGCAAGATGTCAATAAAATTATTTTAAATGTCAATTGTCTAGACTTTGCTTGTGGTACATCCCACTTGAGTGTCCAGCAGTAGTCAGCAAGCATACTGGGACTCCATTTACATTGGTACCGCTTCTCCATGCTTGATATATCTTGATGAAACCTCTCACCATGCTCATCGCTAGCTGCACCAAGATTGTCTGGGAAAGAAATCTAGATGTGAATGCAGGAAATGGATCTTGAGAGAGACATGTTACATCTCAGTGCTTTGTAGGAAAGTAAGCGTTCATTAACTAACTTACTGTAGTTTTCGGCTTTCATATTTCCCAAAAAGTTCTTCAAATGTTTATAAAAGAATTCCATGCTGGTGCTTCAACTTCATTTAAGATATCTTCAAAATTCCCATCCTGCAGCAATTTTCTCGAATCTGAGGTCCAACGAAAATGCCTTCTTTAATTTTCCCATCACTATTTCTAGGAAATTTTTGCTTCAAATAGGCAAATCCAGCAGCATTTGGATTCATTGCCTTGACAAAGTTTTTCATTAATCCCAGTTTAATATGTAGTGGTGGTAAGTATATATTTTCAGATTTGACCAATGAAAGATGTGCAATATTTTCAAGTCTTGGAGTAAGAGTTTTACAGTTTGGCCAGTTTGTTTTGATATAATGTCTTTCCTTGTCTCTACTATCCAACTAACACAGAAAACAACAACAACAAAAATTATATCCAAGCTGTAAACAAAGTAAGAGAGCAATGACTTTCAAGTCACCACATTTTACAGATGTATATCTGTTGTACTCTACCTTTATCAAGAGCAGTGTCATGGTTTCCTAACTCTCATGTGGGTGCTATTGGCACCAATGGGGGCTTAACCCGGCATTGCGCACGCCGGGTGAAAATTATCCATGACAACATTTGAGTGAAGAATTAACCAATAAAAAATCGGTTGGCAGAGACGTGGTTTCGCTTAGCTTCCTGACTCATCATTTAGTCTAAAGTTTTGGTTTCACATTTTGATAGCTGCCACTGAAATTCCATCTATGGGCACTGTCGGGTAAAAATCACCCGGTGCGCGCACTCACGTAATTTTTTTGTTGCATTTTTCTTTGATAATTTTTTTTGAGTGAGATAAATAATTCGAATTAATAATTTAAAAAATAACTATAATAGGTTGATATATTTATCAGCATATAATTCTATATAAAATGGAGGGAAGAAGGTCATATTTATTAGATCTAGAAGAGACTATTGTAGAAGGTGATATTGAAGATCATCTAAGTGAGCATTTTTCTGGAAGTGACACTGGAATATATTCAGATATGGAAATTTTGTGGGATAAGGGAATTACCCTAAAAACACATTTTTATATAGGGAGAGCCTCGAAAGCCAAATGGTCCAAAAATTGTCCTTCACAAACAGTAAAGCTGAGAATGCATAATGTCATTACATATTTACTAGGCTTGAAAGGTGAAGAAGCTAAAAATTAAAATACACCTTTTGAAGCTCTTTAGAAGAAAATTCTTGAAATGTTTGGCCCTTGAACTCATCAAAGAGCAACTAAATCAAAGAAAAATCATTTCTTCACTGCCTAGAGGACTAAGTAACAAAATGTCCTTTTTTTTTACAGATAAGTTAATTGAAATCATAAATGTATACTCTAAATATTTATATCAATTCATTTTTAGAAGGCACTTCGAGCCAACAAGAAGGTCAGGAAGATAAAGCTTCCTACTAGATGTAGAGTGTGTCCCTCCAGTGAGGACAGGAAGACCTCGACTTTGTGCCATAAATGTGTAAAGCCAATTTATAAAGGACATACAATTGTGGTTTGCAATGATTGTATATAGTTTGTTTTAATTTTCCTCATGGAATTTTATATTTTTAATATTTGAAAGGAGCAATAGATTCTTATTTTATATACCACTACCAATTTTGAGCATTATTCAAGAATAGTTTTTAAAATGCTTAATTTTTGTAAAAAATATAAATATTTTAATAATAATTGCCTTTTTTGAAAACTAAAATGTTGTTACTTTGAAATAGAAAAGGTTTTGTTTTTCCTCAGATAATATTTATGTTCGAAATATGTAATTATAATATCGGGTAAATTTCACCCAGCGCGCGAAAGTACGTTACATTTTTAGCGCGCGCGCTCGAGGGTTAATAACGTTGTGAAGGAGAAAAGCTTTCAAACTAACTTTAGAGGAATCAATGAATAACTCTTCGGTAATTCAAAATGGAACTATACACCTAATTAGTGAACAAACAAGTAATTGGTTATTTTAGCCAATCTGAAACTAACCTAATGATATACTCGATGGCACTGTTTGGCACAACTTTAGGATTATCCTGATCAAAATTAATTGGAGTTAAATTGAAGGAATCTGGGGACCGATTTTTTTTAAGTAAACAAATTTAAGCTACAGCATAAAACTGTTTAGGATAAACACGTTCTTAATACACGTATTGTGTAAGTAGGCGAACTGGGCAGCTACGAGGTTTGAGCAGAATACAACATGTTTATTCTTCAAAATATACATAAAGTTTTAATTATTATATATTATTTTAAAAATAAACAATTTTAATATCTTAGGATATGAATATATGTATTGTGTACCTTTTTTAAAAAATAATAATTAAAAAAAGTAAGTTACGTTATAGAAGCGGTTACTTTGACAACAGAACTAAAAAGTTAACATGTGCCAAAGTTTATAAACGTAAAATAATAATGTTATTTTTCATTTTGAATTTTTTAATTTTAAATTTCATAATAATAATTTTATTGAATTTTAATTTTATATTTTTTGTTTAATAATAGTTATAAAACTCTTTAAAATATATTCACGAGTATATGTATGTTTAGGAAGTAAAAAGCATATATATATTGAATAAAGCTATTTATTACTATATATATTCTATATATTATATATAAAACTTTTTATTACCTAAATATTTGAATATGATTGCCATATTTAAAAAACGACATATTTATGTGGTATTTTATATGTTGTATATAGAAACAGCAAGCCCATGTGTAACTACAAAATGGCGCCAATTAAACAGATACCAGGGAGAGAAAGGGTCGGTGAGCCGGGAAGGATAGTATAACAGATCGTGACCTTTGCTCAAGTAACAAGAGATATTTATAAATATATTGGTCGTGGTAGTCCCTGATTGTACGCTGACGTCCTCCCACTCTGACTTTACCATTAGAACATAATCTGGGTTGCTCTAAGCCAAAGAGGGCAGGATAGTATTTAGGTAATTGTTGAGGGTTCAGCAAGAATCCTCACGAGCCTAGCGGCGCCGAGGTGACGGCGGGAACCGGCCGAAACTGGATCTCGCCAGTTTGTTTTGGTGTCGGCTGCGAGGAGGACTAACTCCGCGGCTAGCTGTGGTGGTATTCCCTTTATGTTCCGGCACTGGTTATCAATAACCGGTACCAAGGGAGCTCCGACGACTCAGAGTGGATTATTGACAAAACAACGGGCACAACACAACATGGTGGCAGCGGCGGGATCGTGAAGAGCCCAAGTAAGTGTCTTTTTAATTAATACCACTCTTGTGCAATCAAATCTGACATGGAATCAAATTCCTTTCTTCCGCCTCCTAACTTCAGTTTCGACGCCAAGGATTGGCCAAGCTGGAAACAGCGATTTTCTCGATACAGACTTCTCTCCAACTTGAACGCCAAGGAACAAGAATATCAGGTCACAGCATTGATATATCTTATGGGGGAGAGGGCTGAGGAAATCCACTCTGCGTTCAATATCTCAGCAGATGACGCAAAGAACCTCGACAAAGTCATTGAAGCGTTCGACAACCACTTTATTGGCAAACGCAACGTGGTGTATGAGCGGGCTTTGTTCGGATTAAGGAGTCAACGACCGGAAGAAACCATTGAGGAATTTGTAACAGTCTTGCACAGAATATCTGAGCACTGCGAATACGCTAATCTGCGCGAGGAGCTTATTCGTGATCGTATTGTGCTTGGAGTAAAAGACAGGAAGTTGTCGGAGAAACTGATGCTAAACGAAAACCTGACCTTGGCCAAAGCAGTCGAGATCGCCCGTCAGTGGGAAGCTGTGATGCGTGAACAACAGGATCTTAACTCTTCTACATCGCAGGTCGACACAACGTGGAAAGTGGCCAAGCAGAAGCCTAAAGCATCAGGTCATGGCAAGGACAATGGCAGATCAACGTCTAGACAAACAGACAGTGCCAAGGAAACAGACGAAGGAAAAAAAATTCCAACTTGCTTTAACTGTGGGACTACCAAACATCATTATCGTTACAGAGATAAGTGCCCCGCTAAGGACAAAGTCTGTGGAAAGTGCGGGAAAAAGGGCCATTACACTAATCTCTGTCGAAGAAAAAACAATGAGGTGAACGCCATATCCTCGGAGGAAACCCCAGCGCGGGAGAAGGTCTCATATGTATATGCTGTCCGCGAGCCTACGCTGGGAAGCAGAAAGAGCAGGTGGAAGTCAACAGTAAGAGTCAACGGCACTGCAATCCACTTCAAGTTGGATCCGGGCTCGGATGTGACACTGATACCATTTTCCCTGTACAAGCGGTATTTCAGCAACGTCCAACTGACGCCTACCGATGGTCAACTGATGGCGGCCGCGAACCAAAGATTGGAGAATGCTGGGACCTTCGTGGCGAAGCTCCGAGCTAACACACGTGAAATGAAGGAAACCGTGTACGTGGTCCACCATTTGGAGCAACCTCTTCTGGGTGTCGGAGCCTGTGAAGACCTCCAACTCGTCAAACGAATTGATCTTGTCATCAACGGAACAACGGATGTCAATCCTGAACGAGAGTTCCCTAAGCTATTTGAAGGACTGGGGCTTCTTGAACAGCCCTATCACATCAAGTTGAAGGAAGGTGCCAAGCCCTTCTCCATACCAGTCCCAAGACGAGTGCCTCTTCCGCTCATGCCGAAGTTAAAAGAGCAACTGGATGCCATGGTAGCTCAGGAAGTCATCGAACCAGTTGATGAGCCAACGGAGTGGTGCGCACCGATCGTCCTAGCTGGAAAGCCAAACGGGAAAATCAGGATCTGTGTAGACTTGTCCCGGCTTAACCTGAGTGTGGAACGTGAGCTTCACCCACTTCCTGTCCTTGAACATGAACTAGCTCAACTCGACGGGGCCAAAATCTTTTCCAGGCTGGATGCTAACAGCGGATTTTGGCAGATTAAACTCTCTGAAGAAAGCCAAACGCTGACGACTTTCATTACGCCCTTTGGCAGATATAAATTCAAAAGGCTTCCCTTTGGGATCTCTAGCGCTCCAGAACACTTCCAGAAACGCATGTCTGCTATTCTACGCGGAGTCAATGGGGTAATCTGTCACATGGATGACATCCTCATTTTCGCAAAGAGAAAGGAAGAGCATGACGAGACACTACGCGAAGTTTTGAGACGCCTAAAGAACTCAGGAATTACGCTCAACAAAGAAAAGTGCCAGTTCGGGGTAAGCAACGTCACATTCCTGGGACATTACATCGACGAACACGGTATCAAGGCGGACGAAAAGAAAGTCAAAGCCATCGCCGAGATGAAACCGCCAACTGACGTGCACGGGGTGCAACGTTTTATGGGCATGGTCAATTTCTTAGGCCGCTTTGTTCCAAACTTAGCGGAAATCACAAAGCCACTAAACGACCTAAGAAATAAGGATGTTAGTTTCATCTGGGGCTCACCACAGAAAAAAGCGTTCGAGAAAGTCAAAGACGTTCTGGCCAGTGACCGAGTTCTGGCAAGCTTTGACATCTCTAAGAAGACCATGGTCTCAGCTGATGCATCATCGTATGGCCTGGGAGCTGTCCTCAAGCAAGAGCATGAAGCCAACGAGTGGCGCCCAGTGGCCTTTGCATCACGAACGCTGACGAAGACGGAACAGGGATACGCTCAAATAGAGAAGGAAGCCCTTGCAATCACATGGGCGTGTGAGCGCTTCAAGGACTTTGTGGTTGGAAAAACCTTCCTCATCGAAACAGATCACAAACCTTTAGTCCCCATCTTCACCACTAAAGATCTGAACGATCTAACGCCAAGGCTTCAACGGTACCGTATGAGGATGCTTCAGTTCTCGTTTCATATCTTTCATACACCGGGGAAGGACCTAATCACCGCTGATGCCCTTTCAAGACAACCACTTCCAGGTCATCTTCCCGAAGATAAAGAGCTCCAAGAAGAAGTTGAACATTTTGTGCGTAGCATCGTCCTGCATCAATCCACGACAGACGACCGACTTGCCAAAATAGCCCTCAACCAGAAGCTGGAGCCTACCCTTCAAAATGTGGCATTTTATTCCAAAAACGGGTGGCCCGCCAAATGTCAGCTCTCTCCCTTAGAACGCTCGTTCTACGATGTTCGCGACGAGATAGGGGAAGAGAACGGCTTACTAATGAGAGGACTGCGAGTGATCATCCCCTCTAACATGCGAAAAGATGTTTTGAACCGCATCCACGCAGGTCATCAAGGAATAACAAAATGTCGAGCAAGAGCAAAGGATCATGTTTGGTGGCCAGGAATAGGTCAAGAAATCCAGAATATGGTAAAAACCTGTGAGAAATGCATAGAGAATCAACCTCTAAAGCACGAACCACTCATCCCCAACGACTTTCCGGAAAGACCGTGGCAAAAGGTCGGGATGGATCTCTTCCATTACGAAGGAAGTGAGTATTTAGTCGTCGTAGACTACTTTTCTCGATTTATCGAGGTCGTACGACTTACTAAACTTTCCTCGGAAGCTGTGGTAGATCACTGCAAAGCTATCTTTGCTCGTCATGGCATCCCTGACATTGTAATCAGTGATAACGGACCACAATTTCGCCCATCAACAACTTCAGCTTTTACGAAGTTTGCCTCTGAAGTTGGGTTTCGACACATCACCTCCAGCCCAAAGCATCCACAATCAAATGGTCAAGCAGAGGCTGCTGTCAAAATTGTGAAAAACCTGATGAAAAAGAATAAAGATTCGGTCCTAGCACTCATGGAGTATCGGGCAACACCCCTGGCAAACGGACTCTCCCCTGCGGAACTTCTATTTGGATGGAAAATTCGCACTATGGTTCCCTGCACTTCATCACTAACCCCTAAAACAGTGGATCAATCCAAACTCAGGGGGGGAAAGGAGCAGCGGAAGATGGCGCAGAAAACGGCTTTTGACAGACGCCATGCGGCCACGAAAAAGGCGGAACTAATTGCAGGAGAGAAAGTTTGGGTGAAGGATCTTCGAGCGTGGGGAAGTGTCCTCGAGAAGGCTTCAGCGCCCCGCTCATACATCGTGGAAACTCCTGTAGGGACCTACAGGCGGAACTCTCTTCTTCTGGCTT
Source organism: Cordylochernes scorpioides (assembly GCA_030710605.1). Classification (NCBI taxonomy): domain Eukaryota; kingdom Metazoa; phylum Arthropoda; class Arachnida; order Pseudoscorpiones; family Chernetidae; genus Cordylochernes; species Cordylochernes scorpioides. The sequence goes on from CP092881.1 coordinate 73,125,595, forward strand.
TTTCCCAACAACAGGTCGACCCCAGTGAGACATCTCCTGACAGTGAACTCCCCGCTGAAACGGAGGAAACTCCGGGAAATGAACTGCCTGCAGAGGAGCAACAACAGCTGCCAGCAATCGCTCCAGAGATAAAGCAGCTGTCTCCCTCACCTGGGAAAGTGTCGCGGTATGGGAGAAGATACAAGCGTGTCCAGCGCTAACCTCCTCTAAACTTTTTGGGGGAGATGTTGAGGGTTCAGCAAGAATCCTCACGAGCCTAGCGGCGCCGAGGTGACGGCGGGAACCGGCCGAAACTGGATCTCGCCAGTTTGTTTTGGTGTCGGCTGCGAGGAGGACTAACTCCGCGTCTAGCTGTGGTGGTATTCCCTTTATGTTCCGGCACTGGTTATCAATAAAAACGGTACCAAGGGATCTCCGACGACTCAGAGTGGATTATTGACAAAACAACGGGCACCATGCTGCCCGATTGACCAGAGCGGTCCAGGACTTCCCTCAGTCTCACCTTCAGGCTAGTGCGCTTCCAGTTCAAGCCCATAACTGCATGTTGAATGATAAGCTTACTGTGACATTGTCGCTCCACTCATTTACAACAGTTGAGTCGACAGTATTGATGTGGATGAACTTAAAAAAAATAATTAAACAAACAAACAATGGCGACGAGGCTTTCGTTCGAACCTTATGTAATGAAAGAAGAACCTTTCGAAAACTATATTCAACGATTCAAACAGTACATTTTTGTGAATGAAATTGAAGGTAAGAAGATTGTTCCTTTTTTTATTATGTCTATTGGACCAAATACTTATGGAATTCTGAAAGAATTGATCTCACCTAGAGATGTTTGTGCATTAGAATTTGAAGAAATTGTTAGTGTTCTACTTACTCATTTTACACCTAAGCTAAATATTATTTTTGAAAGATATGAGTTCAGCCAATTGATTCAGGAACATGGAGAAAAAATAGAAGAATATGTCCTTAAATTAAAAAAACAAGCTAATAAATGTAATTTTGGCTTAAATATTGAAGAACACCTAAGGGATAAATTCATTGCAGGCGTTTCTAATCAAGTTATTTTGAAAAGATTACTTCAAGAGCCTGAGCTCACTTTTAATATGGCAGTAAATATTGCTACCACAATAGAATCGGTAGATTGTAATGTGTTGAAAATGAAGTCTTATGCTGAAACTAAAGAAATAAACAAATTACATTCTAAATGCAAACATTGTGGAAAGATGAATCATCATTCGGACAGATGTTTTTTTAGAAATTCTTTCTGCTATTCTTGTAAACAATTGGGACATATATCGACTGTTTGTCATTCAAAATCTAAGAATGGATATTTTCAACCAAGAAAGAGCGAAGCATCTGCCCACGGAGAATCATTTTCGGGAAAGAATGGTGAGTCCATCAATAACATAGAATATCTGGCTAATAAATTTGAAAGTATTTTGTATGTCTTCGACATAAAATTCTTAGCAGAAATTGACACGGGTGCAGCTTTAACAACTATGTTAAAAGATCTATTTTTAAAATATTTTGAACATGTTAAATTATTTCCGTCTAAATGTTATTTAACCGATTATCAAGGAAAGGGCATTTCCTCTATTGGAGAATGTAAAGTAAAAGTAAGATATAAAAATAAAATAGGCCATTTAAACTTAATAGTAACAAATATTGAAAATAATAAATTTCTCATAGGAAAAGACTGGATAGTATATTTTGATATGGTACAAATTAATGTCCAACAAAATAATAATTTTGATACTAATTTTATTTTTAATAAATATTGTAAACTTTTCAAAGATATAGTCTTGCCAATAAAGGATATTTCCGTACACATTAATGTAAAAAATAATTTTGCACCAAAATTTTATAGATTTAGACCTGCTCCCTTTGCTATTAGAAATTTAATTGAGGAAGAACTATTATTTTTATTGAATAATGATATTATTGAAAATATAGTGGATAGCCCAATAGCTTCACCGCTAGTATGCGTCCCTAAGAAAAACGGCAAAATTAGAATTTGCGCGGACTTTAAAAGAACCTTAAATCCATTTATCGAGGATGTAAAGTATCCGATACCGAACATCGATAATGTTTTACATTCATTTTTTGGTAAAAGTATATTTAGTAAAATTGATCTTTCAAGCGCATACCATCAGATACTTCTAGACGAGGAATCTCAAAAATTGACAGTTATTTCTACCCATAAAGGCCTTTTTAAATATAAAAGGCTGCCCTTCGGTATCAAGTCCGGAGCAACTATTTTCCAAAGAACTATGGACAATATTTTTTCCGGTCTTAAAAATGTAATAATATATTTAGACGATATTCTTGTAGCATCGTCTGATGTAAATGAGCATATTTCAGATATTGAAACAGTCATGAATAAATTATCGGATTTTAATTTTTCAATTAATAAAGAAAAATCTTTGTTTTTTGTTGATGAAATCGATTATTTGGGACATAAAATAAATAAAAATGGAATCTATCCCCTTGAGGATAAACTGGACAGTATAAAAAAATGTCCTAAACCGAGTAACATTTCAGAATTGAAATCTTTCTTGGGCATGTTGTCATTCTACAGTAAATTCGTTAGAAATTTATCCATACATGCAAATCCTTTATTCTCTCTATTGAAAAGAAGTTATAATTGGAATTGGAAAAATGAACATGATCAGGCTTTCGAAAAATGTAAAAATTTGATTAGTACAAAAACTTGTTTGACGCATTATTCGCAAGATTTACCTCTTTATGTTACTTGTGATGCATCAAATTATGGTATTGGAGGATATATTTCCCATATTGTAGACGGCACTGAGAAACCAATTACTTTTGTTTCAAGAACACTAAATGACACAGAAAAGAAATATTCCCAAATAGAAAAAGAAGGATTAGCAATATTCTTTACCTTAAACAGGCTAAAACAATTCCTTTACGGAAGAAAATTTTTTATTAATACAGATCACAAACCATTACTAGCCATTTTTGGCGATAAAAATAATTTACCAGCCTTAGTGGCAAATAGATTACATAGATGGTCACTCTCAATATCAAATTTTAATTTTGAAATTAAGTATACTAAGGGAAGTGAAATACCTCTTGCAGATTTTCTTTCAAGATTTCCAAATCCTGAAAAAGGGGAGAAGGAAGAGGAAATGGGAGAAATATTATTAATAGAAAATTCGATATTAGATTACGTCTTGGTATCGTACAAAACCCAAGAAGATCCAACTCTTAGAAAACTATATAAGTTAGTCAAGTACGATAGGTATGATGTTGACTCAGAGGTAGATATAAAACCTTATAATAGAATTAAAAACGAGATAACAATAGTAAGAAATTGCCTGTTTTTCGGAAATAGAATGATCATCCCCGATTCCTTAAGAGAATATGTTTTGAAAATCATCCATGAAAATCATATTGGAGTAAATAAAATGAAAACTCTGGCCAGAAGTTCTGTCTATTGGCCGGGAATGGATGAGCAAATTGAGAAACTGTCTAAAAGCTGTAGCACTTGTATGGAAAACACATCAAAGCTGCCAAAACAGGAATTTACCGAGTGGACTCCACCAAACAAAGTTTGGAAGAGAATTCATCTTGACTATTTCTATTTTGCGGGAAAAACTTTTTTGATATTGGTGGATGCGCATTCTAATTGGATAGAATGTCAAATGGTTCCAAATACATCGGCGGGATTCTGCATAGACTTTTTGAGAGAATGTTTGGCGAGATATGGTATCCCGGAGGTGGCGGTAATGGATAATGGGCCCCCGTTTAGAAGTTATGAAATAAAGACATTTTTCGAAAGAAATGGCATACATGCGATGTTCAGCCCCGCTTACCATCCGGAGAGCAACGGACTAGCGGAAGTGTCTGTAAGAGAGATAAAAAAAACTATGAAAAGAATTATTTCGGAGGAAAGGGAATTGCCCCTTGAGTTTGCTTTGATTAAGGCTTTATATGCATATAGACTGAGTCCTTTGACTAGAACGGAGAAATCCCCGGCTGGAATATTTTTAAATCGCGAGATTAGAACGAAGATTTCCATGTTGAGCAAGAAATCAGTAAGAGTGGGGAGATTGAAAAATAAAAAACAGAACAATAGCTACAAAGTAAATGATAGAGTAAGATACAGATGGATGGAAAGAGGAAAACCGAAATGAATGTTTGGGATTGTAAAGAGAATAGTGGGAAGCAACAGCTGTATGATAGAAACTGATGGAATAGAAAGGAAAGTACACACTAACTATATGAGGAGAAGTATGGAGAGAAAGGATGTTTCGTCATCAGAAGAAGGAATAAGCTACCCAAGGCCTCAGACGTCAAGTCCCCTGACTCCTGCTACAATAGTAGCAGAATCTACACCTGGACCACCGACTGAATCTACACCTTCCCGGAGATATCCACTACGAGAGAGGAGACCACCGGATAGATATGTACCTTAATGAGTATTGCTATCTTAAAAAAGGGGGAGTTGATGTGGATGAACTTAAAAAAAATAATTAAATATGAGTGATTGAATATTAATTAATTTATTTTTCTATTGTTTTTTGACCAAGAAAAGGTAAATTCAATCTATCAAAAGATATGTAAATTTTGTTCGTTCAATTTTAATTTTAATTTTAGTTTTGCTTGAGTTGCATGTAAATATTCTTAAGGAAGAAAAATAAACTTCTTTTTTTTTTTATAAGTGCAGACTTCTTCTGTTTGATATAAATTTCTAGAAAATTAATTAAATATCCAAACAAACAAGTATTAACTAAATACAACACTTCCAAATATGGAGACTGCAATATCTTGACTATATAAATTCCATTTATTGCGGAGAGGTTATTTAAATAAAATATATTAAGCCATGAAATATATGTACAGAATATTATGACTTGGATATATATATATACACACACAAAGCTTTATCAAGACCACCGGTCTTATACAGATTCACCACAGGAAGAAAGGAAGCATAGATGGAGCTCCTGTATTACAGGCAGCGCAGCACCCAACAACAGCCTCCAGGTCCAACTCATGTCCAGTGGCCACAAGTTCCTTCATGTCAAGGTTAGCGTTGGATCCACAGCAGCGGCTTGATAGAATACTCCTCCCTGCTGCGCTAGTGGATAGGGCAAAGAGCTACAAGACCCTATGGATTCTACCTCGGAACACCGCGCCGTCCTCCTCCAACTAGGATCTCCCCCTGCAGCGGGATCACCCAGTGTGGTTATCGTGCTGAAGTCAGCTGCTGCTATTGAACATCTGTCATCTTACATCGAGGACGTCGGGTGGGCCGCCGAGGACCTTGATGATGGAGAACTCTGGTCGGGATGGAACCAACCGCGTGAAGGTTGAAATCTTGGCGGAAATAAGGTCGCTTCACACAACTCGCCCTGAGCTGGAGTGGTAACCCGACCCAACCGTTATATCAGGGGGGGCTCGAGGCCACTTCGACGGAGACCTCGGCGCCCCGTCTCCACCGCCGTGCAGCAACCATCGTCAGGGATGAAGAGGACGAGATTATGGGTGACCGCGAGCTACGCTCTAAGGCGCTCTCCTTCTTCAGGCACCGCTTCGCTCACGACCCAGCCGACCCTGCCGAAGTAGACAAATTCATCGCGGGAAATACCATCCCCATCATCCTCGAAGAAAACGATTCTCTACAGTGGTTAGACATTTCCAGGGAGGAAATCGCTGCAGCCATCCGCACGCTTCCCACTGGAAAGGCCCCGGGATGGACAGCTTGCCCTGTGAGCTCCTCTCTGCATATGAATATTTATTCTCGGCTCTTCTGTGGAGGGTGTTCGGAGCTTCCTTGGTGCGCGGTGCCCTGCCATCATCTACACTCCGCGGCTACATTTGTCTGGTCCTCAAGGCCCGTAGTGGTCCTGGTCTAACTGGCTTCCGCCCCATCACCTGCCCTCTACAGACTACAGGGTCCTCGCTGCCATCCTTCTATGGCGTGTCTGGCCCCACCTCCCAACGCTGGCGATTGACTGACAGACATACGCTATCCCGGGGAGGTCTTCTTCCTGGAACATCTCTTGGGTCACGGACGAGGTCGAGATAGCAACTGCGGGGAGTTTGCCGCTGGCGGTCGTATCTGTGGACCTGGAGTCCACCTTTGACTCTCTGGACAGAGCATTCCTGATGTCGCTCCTGGTCTCCTTGGGCCTGCCGCCAGCCTTCATCAGGTGGATCCAGCTCCTTTACGCCTGGGCGAACGCGGCCGTCCCGATTGGAGAGCACCACACTGCCGCCTTCCTACTTCTAAACAGCGTGAGACAGGGCTGCACCACAAGCGCCGCGCTGTTCAGCCTCGCTACCACTCTGCTCCTGCGTCGCCTTCAGAGTGCCCTCGGCGAGGGCAACGTCATCACCTACGCCGACGACATCGTGCTGATGGTCCGCCTGGAGGAACACTTTGGTGAGGTGGCCTCCATCTTCAAGGGCTTCCAGCGCGCCTCTGGGATCCGGGTGAACTTCAGTAAGAGTGTGGGCCTCTGGTGCGGCTCCTGGCGTGCCCGCATCGACTTTCCCCGAGAAATTTCCTGGACTAACACCTGCTTGAGGATGCTGGGCTGTGGCATCCGGCCTAAAGCGTCAGCCGTCATGCAGGAAGGACATCTCCTGGATCTATTGGCCGCAGCCTTCTGACCCGCGGGTTCTCCCTCGTCGGTCGGGCCAGAACCGCCAACTGCTTGGTGCTCTCCTCCTTCATGAACCACCTCCATGGATACATTCCAACGACTCTTGCATCTCCAAGCTGCAGGCCCGTCTGGTGCAGTTTGTCTGGGGTCCCGATCGCACCGCTTGGTTTCTGGCTAACACCCATCTCCCTGCGTGGTTTTGGCCTTCTTGACCTCGGCACACAGATGCGGTTGGCACCCCTTCAAGGGGGTGAAGACTGCGTTGCGCGGAGGTCTTAGCGCCTACTCTTGGGTCTCCGAAAGTGGTGCCTGGCTGACTCCTCTTCCACCCAGGACCTGGCTACCAGCTCGACGTCAACGGCTGCTCAGAATCTGGGAGCCTGCCTCGGAGATCCTGGCCCTAAACCACCTTCTAGGCCTAACCATCATTGAAGGCTGCAGGCTTCTCCGCCCCCCCCCCCCCCCTCCGATCTCCTCGCCGCCTCGCAGTGGGTGGGAGCGCGGTTTGGAAACCTCATCGGCCATGGGTCCCCCCTTCTTCGCGTCACTCGCGTCACCCGCGCTGCCCTCGCGGACGAAGCTGCTCTGTCGCAGTTTGCCAGCCGACTTCTGGAAGAAAGGCCTGTCATCCTAGAGGCTTTCACCATCATCCAGCAACCCCCTGACCTGCAGTCTGGATCTTCGGGCATGGCCTGGAGGACGACGCCCTGGCCATCCTCGCGTCTGCAAAGGCGCGGATATATAGGCACTTCCTGACCCTGGAGTTGCGGGGGTCCAAAAGGACCCCCTCCTGGTCTGGAGGAGGACCTTATCAAGATGGTGGAGTCTCCCTCACTCATAATTCATTGTAAATAATCTCATTATTTTTCATTCATTTTTTTAAAAGCCTAATTGACAAGATGTCAATAAAAGTGTTTAAATGTCAATGTCTCTCTCTCTCCCTCTCTCACACACAAATTTCATAAATGAATCTATTTTTAAATCTACAGTGTATGGAGGTTCACTTGTGGTACAATTCACTCTACAAGATGGTGTTCCAATAGAGTTTATGTTTTGTACCAATTCTTCTTCATAACCTTCAATTTGATGAATTTTATTTTGCTGAGTCATCCGCTGTTTCCTTTCGGGATAGGCTTCGCGATTCTTGCTAATGGATGCAATGTGGCCCGCTTCTTACATTTAAAGCAGGTTGCCTCTATAAATCTGCATATTCCTTTATGTTACTGCCACAGTGTTTACATTTCACCTTTGGCGAATATACTTTATTCATTTCTTTGATACTCAATTAATCAATTATATTTTGCCATTCATCCTGATGAAGCAATTTTGCATTTTCCTCCGCATTGCCCATGCGAAATATATCACTCTCTCCAGAGGAATATCTGTTGGGGCACGTTTTTGAAACCATACCCCAACAGAAGGCGTATGTATAATCAAATCAAATGGATACATGGCTTCCCTCCCACATAGACTTACAGACCACCTTTTGCCCAGAAACCTAGACAATTGATGACACCAGACTTCCATGCCGAAAGCTGATGCCTGGTGAAGAAGACACCAGTGACATCCAGAGACATCCGCGCCGGAAGCTGTTGTTCCATATGTACATATATTCCCCTCACCAAAAATTTAGGTAAAGGTGACCAGAAAAAAATGGAGAAGGAAGATTTCTAAAAGACTAAGCCTTATAAATATCCTTCCCGAAAAAAGGAAGCATCACATTACAGTCCAGGTAAAAGGGGCCTGGGTCGATTTTTAGCCAAGACGGGGGCGATATATATACCGTCCCGAGAAAAGGGAGGATAGTATTTCAATCCATGTGGAGGGGGGGCCTGGGGTCTGAAATTTTACACTAGTGCCGTGGCTGTTTCTCTCTTTAGATTTTTTTTGTTTTGGTAATACTATATGTTCTATTTTGATGGGAGAGGCCTGGGGCGTCTATGAAATTGTATACTGGAGCCGTTGGCCATTTTGATTGGTGTTTCTTTCGGCGAATGAAAATGCCAGCCAATAGAAACTTTGGCGCGGCCAGCAAATGAAAACGTGTGTGTGTAGTAACCAACCTAGATTTCGCATGGGCCCTAAAGGGCTATAAAGTAACTTCAGGTCACCTCTATCTAAATTTTTATTATGTAAATAGCATATCTCGTCAGTATAGACATGTTCCCAAATTTTAATTTATTTAAATAAATATCTAGAGAAATTTCTTGTTTCCTCTCATACATATTTCATTCCTTTTGCTTTATGGTACTACCCCCACACCTTAATTTCACAAATGTCGGGTACTATATCTTTGCTGTGATATATTGACACAGCGACAGTTGCAAATTATGACTTTATTAGGGCTACTTTGAGGGTATCTATCTGTCAGGTTTTAGTAATGTTTGTACTTTTATGTGTTTCAGTGCGTTATTCCATCATATTTACCATTATACCATATTTTCTGATTCCTCGGGCTATTGTTACGCTGTTAGGAGGGTACGGCATGATGCAAACAGATTTGTATGTTTGACTATTGTTTGTGTTATTTGGGCTATAAAAATGCCTTAATATGAATCTATTTACAGTTGATATGTAGAAATTATAGAGATCTGTTGCTATAATTTTCCTCTATGAAATAGCTCCCAGCGTCTTCAGTGGGTTGCTAAACCTCCAGAAGGAGTCTTTTATAGATTGCCCAATTTAATAACGATTTCATGGGTTGTCTGATGAAATTGTATACTAGTGTCTTGGTTGTTTCCATCTTTAGACCTTTGTTCTGACAATATTATATGCTCGATCCCTGCTTTAACTCAAACTCTTAATCAATTACAAAGTTTCCCCCCCCTTTTTTTTCTTTATTTATCCTGTTTGCACAAATTGCATTACATGTGATGATGTAAAGACATATGTCGATAGTGCATCATTGACAGCTGTGCTTCTATTATACAACATTAAGGTCTTGCTGCGGGTTATATACATGGGGTTGTTGGCCTAAATTGATATATATATATATATACTTAAGTAAGGAAACTTTAATAAGTCACATCGTGTATCCTCCCTTTTCATCTATCCAAACCGGGAACGCAACATATCCTCTTCTGCTAGAAGTGTTTCCTGTATTTTTATATTCAGTAAGCTGCATACTAACTTGTCCCTCAAGGAATATTTTAAAAAGTTCCCAAATTTGCATTTAGATGCCATCATTTAATCTCTACAATTGTTTACTTTTGAAGAACTTAAATCGTTTAACTAGAATTGAACGTTTTGAAAAATGTTTAGCCAGTATTTCAATAATTTCTTCCTATTTCATGTTCTTCGGTTGTACAGGACTACATAAGTCCTTCAGTACTCTGTATTCATTACCTATTAACCAAAGCCTTTCTTTGCTCCTTTACTGCATTTATTACAATAAAATATTGCTATAATTTTTCAATAAAAGTTTCTAATTCTTGACTTCCTTCTTTATATTCACCAAAAGTGCAATAAGTCATTTTGCTTTAAGTAATTAGAATAATATTATTTTATTTATTTTAGAAATGGCATTAGTGGGTGCTTATTCCATCCTTGTCGCTAATTGCAATATCTTGACTATACAAATTCATCTATTGCCGAGATGTTATTTACATAAAAAGAGAGATATTTATATCCCAGGTTCTTGGAGCGCAGAGCGCCAACTACAATACATCAAAATATATTAAGCCATGAAAGTTATATACAGGAGACGATGACTCAGATATATTAACTAGCCGGGTAGTTGGCGATTTACGCTCCAGGAGCCCGGGTTACCTCTATTTTCTCTCTATATTAACTACTCTATGATTAATACTTTATTCTCTGGATTAATTAATTATACAAATTAAATATATACATTTTTGATATAAAAATATTAGTAAATATATTCTAGAATGCCGGTCCGAGACCGCAAAAGTAAATATATTAGTAAATTTTGAGAGATAGACGAATTTAAATGAAAATAATAATCTGTTATTCAACATTGTAGTCAAATTTTTAAATCTATTGTGTTTGTTTATTTACATTTAGGTGACGGGCTCATACTTGTCTTTATATATATTATCTTTTAAAAAAAATTATATTTTCTAATATGACTGAAGAAAACCAAAAAACTATCTCAACTCGCACAATACTAAATCTTTTTGAGAATTCCCGGGATATTCTTAGTGGGCTATCGCTTGTTTACTCGGATCACGTGGAAAGTACAGCCAACAAAACACAACCAGGTATTTTTAGATAAAAAATAAATTTATAAAACAAATTCATAGAATTTTGCCATTTTAAAAGGTCATTGTATTTAATTTTGTTCTACATTTTGTTGTTAGTGACATCGAGTTCAATTTTGGTGACTATGGACAAATATTATCTTATTTGATCATTTGGTGCCCATCACTCGCGGCTCTTCTTGACATTTTGTTACCATATAATTTGATCTTAACATTTAGGTTCCTTGGAGCCTGACTCAGCAAGCATGTCAGTGTGAAAGGTCAATATTTTGGATCTCCAGAGGCTTCCTCTTGGACAACCCATGTTGTCATTTTACCGAACAAGATACTGATGCGAGTCAGAGGAAGAAATTGAGGAACAAATGGCTCAATGAATTCAGGTCTTCCCTTCACAAGAAGTGAACAACTGATATAAACCTCCAACCCTCACAGATCACAGAAGCTGTCAGCTACGACCTGGGAACAAATCCTACATTGAGCATTTTTTTCTGAAGAAAAAAAAAATGCTTCAATGGCCTTCTAATCTTGCAAAAACCTAACTCTACCAATAAGTGGGAATATATTTCACATTTGTAAGTGCAAAATTGAACTGCTTTATACAGTAAAACCCTTCTATAGTGAACCCCAATGGGACAAAGCTTTTGGTTCACTATAGCCACGGTTTGGCCATTTTTTGTTTACTTTTCTAAATATTTAGACCATATAATTAAAAAACAGCCATACAAACAGGAAAAGGCAGCCACTTAATAATGGTCACTTTGTTTTAATTCCCCAAATTGACCTATTTCTTTACAGTAATGCTGAATATCAAAAGAAGTCATTTGATAATAGGTTCTTCTTATCATTAGCATACTTGTTTATTAATACAAAGCGATAACGCGCCATCTATACATATAAAATGAAAGGATTTAAAAGCACGAATGTTTCTTTTATACATAATACAAACTTCTACTGCCCTTACTGCAATGAAAAAATATATTGGGAGGGCTTGGCTCCTCAGTGGTGAACCCTCCCAGCGGTTTCGCCAATTTAATCCACCAGACTAATATATTTTTTCATTACATTAAGGGCAGTAGAAGTTTGTATTATGTATAAAAGAAACATTCGTGCTTTTAAATCCTTTCATTTTATACTTGTTTATATATAAACCTATGTATTATTTAAAAATTAAGCCAAATCCCCTATATATATAGGCAAAACATTATTAATTATATATTTAAAAGGTATAAGAGTATTTTGAACATCTTTCTCAAATAATATAATACAAAATTTATTTGAAAAAAATGCCTCTAATACCTTGTTTGAAAGTGAAAAGTAAAATTTGAAAATCAGAATTGTCTTAAAATATCGTTATTTCCATCAAAGGAAAAGAGCTACGTGTATTCTGAATCAATTGAAGATGATTCAAAAGTATCCAATTCAGAAAAATCGGGCGCGAAACATGTTGATACGATCAGTAAAATTGCGAATAAAAAACGCCAATTTGCAAACACAAAATCGGTGGTAAAACGGCCGGCCAGGGGGAATATCTGCGAACCCTGAATGAGTCATATACCTAACAAGGCTTCCGTTCTAAAAATAGAACTGGAGTGGTAGTTTTTGAGAATTTATAAGTCGATTTGTTTGTGGCCCATGAGACATGGGGCACTGTTTTTTTTTTTATTCCAATTCCAGTTTCCACATATTCTTCTGAAGTGTATATTAAATTTTGTTTTTAACCTGTTATTCAAACCATTTCTGGTTTTAAAATGATTTGGAATTATTTTTTAGCCTAGGTTAAACTTGATATAAAATGCTTCTAAAAGGGCATGCTGCCATTGTTTTTTAGAACGCCATTCTTTGTTTCTTTTCTTTATTTTGGAAGCCATTTGTATTTTTTCTAAAACGGCCGGCCAGGGGGAATATCTGCGAACCCTGAATGAGTCATATACCTAACAAGGCTTCCGTTCTAAAAATAGAACTGGAGTGGTAGTTTTTGAGAATTTATAAGTCGATTTGTTTGTGGCCCATGAGACATGGGGCACTGTTTTTTTTTTATTCCAATTCCAGTTTCCACATATTCTTCTGAAGTGTATATTAAATTTTGTTTTTAACCTGTTATTCAAACCATTTCTGGTTTTAAAATGATTTGGAATTATTTTTTAGCCTAGGTTAAACTTGATATAAAATGCTTCTAAAAGGGCATGCTGCCATTGTTTTTTAGAACGCCATTCTTTGTTTCTTTTCTTTATTTTGGAAGCCATTTGTATTTTTCTATTTCAAAATTGTCGAATGCAAATATATTCTATTAAATAAAAGTATAATGTGTAAAAATTTATACAACATACAGCAAAAATAGAATGGAAATGAAAACAAACAAGGCTGCTAATTTTTTGTTTTGAAATCGCGATCTGCGAGCTAAAACATGTTCAAAATTTTGTCGTTTTAAAATTTTTTTAAATCCCAATTTTAAGTTCGTTATAAGCCTAGAATTTTTAATAGATTTTATCATTTTGGGACCGAAAATAGGTTCGTTATAGGGGTAGTTCGTTATTTTAAAAATCGCAAAGTTCGTTATAACAATGGTATTTTCAATGGAATGGAATTGGGAATCGCCGTAGGTTCTTTATAAGTGAAGTTTCGCTATATCCAGGGTTCGTATTAGCGGGGTTTTACTGTATATTGTTGTGTGTAGGCATTGGTATACTTGCAGTACAAGCAGATGATAACAACTCACCATGATCATCATGGCCTGTACCAGATGTATATACTATAGGGATAATAATTTAAAAATAACAACAATAAATATAAGAGATGCTGAGCCTATTTTATGAACTTTTAACAATAGATGTCATAGTCAAATATTACTGGTCAACAGGTCATGGTGTTTTTTTTGCTTATCCCTAGTACACGTGGTACAGGTCATGATATTCATGGTGGGTAGAAATTGGTGACTGCTTTTTACTGTAAGTACACCACATGTCTACACATGTGAAAAGCAGTTCGACTTTGCACTTACAAATGTGCCATAGCCCCGTTTGGTTACTTGCACTCGCTGGTGGGGTTGAAATTTTGCAAGAATCGTGGGTCATTGGAGCATTTTTTTTTTAATCAGAAAAAAGTGCCCAATGAGGGAATCAAACCCGGGTCGTAGCGGTCGAAAACCAATGGTTTAGACCATCCTTCCACCAACCCCCGCAGGTACACTCAAGACAATGGGAAAACTGAAGGATTGGAGTATAATTTGCTCAGCCACCCTCCCTATTCTCCTGATTTGGCACCCTCAAACTTTCATATCTTCCCACAGCTAAAGAAATTTGTTTCTAGAAAGCACTTTACGTCCAATGAAGAAGGCTGTAGATGGATATTTTAACAGCCTTCCAGACTCTCATTTCCGGGAAGGAATATTGGAGAAATGATGTGTGTTGGAGTCAAGGGGCTTATGTAGAATAGTTTTTAAAACTGAAAATCAGAATTTATAAGGTACAATTAGAAAAGGGGGTCGGTGGAAGGCTGGTTAAACCGTTTGGTTTTCGACCACTACGACCCGGGTTCGATTCCCGCATTGGACACTTTTTTTGGTAAAAAAAAAAAAAAAGCTCCAATAGCCCCCGATTCTTGCAAAAGTCCAACCCCACCAGCGAGTGCAAGTAACCAAACGGGGCTCTGACACATTTGTAAGTGCCAAGTCGAACGGCTTTTCACATGTGTAGACATGTGGTGCGCTTACAGTAAAAGCAGTCACTAACAACCCACCATGATTATCATGGCTTTGAGATAAGAAAGAAGAAACATCTAGTATAAATCCTAATAAATAGCGCGAGACATTTTGTTATCACAGTTTATTTATTTAGATTCAGTCTTATTACTTGGTGTTTGAGCCGTTCATTATCAGACTGAAAACCTCGTAGTGTGAATCTGGAATTTCTTCAATTTAATTCACAAGGCTTAAATATATTGTTGTATAAATTTCTATTATAATAATCATCAAACTAATTTTAAAAATAATTACACAGGTCTACAAAACTCAAAGTAGTTGTACCTTATAGCATTTATATATCGGGATTCAGAAAAAAAAACTCTGAGAGATATTTGATGCACAGGGATATTTATCACTGTGCATCAAATATCTCTCAGAGTTTTTTTTCTGAATCCCGATATATATATGCTATAAGGTACAACTACTTTGAGTTTTGTAGACCTGTGTTATTAAACAAGGTAATAAGATCAAATCCAAATAAATAAATAATGTGTGACGTTTCGGTAACAGCGTTGTTACCATCTTCAGACAAAAGTACTGAACTCATTCAGTACTTTTTATTTTTTATATATAAAATATATGTGGAGTTAAAGAGTAACCATGATATCTTCAGATATGTTTGCAACCTCATGATTACGTGGCAGCTGATGAAACAAAAAATAAGATGATTGTCAACTTTTTCACATCATAGGAATCCTTGAATCTCGACCTTTATTAGTTCTTTTAGGGCTGGTCCATTGGGCAGCAACCCCCACCATGAATGACCCTAATCTAGCCTGAAGTGTTCACAAGCCATGGTGATCAGTGCACCTGCTGTGAAAAAAATGTCCACTTTGGCTTTGCAATTAGGTTTTATCCTTTACAGGGAGTTTGTTCTACTGTATATAGATTGTGCTTTCTATTAATTTATTATATTTCTAATTTATATTCCAAATTGTGCCTTATAAAACAGCAGAACATTTGAAATAGTCTTCATACATTTGGGAAACCTGAGAACATTGAAGACTTGCATTGAGTTGTAGGGACAAAACAAATGTTTTTGAAGAAACACGAGGTAATAAGACCAAATCCAAATAAATAGCGTGTGACATTTCGGTAACAGTGCTGTTACTAAAATGTCCCATACTATTTATTTATTTGGAATTGGTCTTATTACCTTGTGTTTATAATCTATAATCCAAATTGTGCCTTATCATTTTTGAAGAAAGTATAATCCACACAACCACCCAGTTATTGGACAAATTTATTGAGAAGAGAGGTTGTTCCTCCACTTTATCCAGTGTTGCGAACATCTCACCACAGGGATGTGTTGTCCAGAGTTGCCAGTCACCCAGTTGTCTCTGAGCCGCCTGAGCGTCAGCCAGGAGAGGACCTGCCTCCTGTGTGACCAGACTTTCTCACTGAGGGAGGACCAGGTACCTATGTTGTCAGTCTAGCAATTTATATCTGTTTTATCTCAACACAAATGTTCTTCAATTTCTTAGTCAACAACAACAACAAAAGCCTTTATTTAGGGCATTCCGCCCCATATAAGATTCGCCGTATTTACACGTCAACAAGAGGAGAGGGAAGAGGAAACATTTACAACAAAATAAAGTTTGTCTCACATTTAGTTACCTATTTACAGATAGGTCATCCTCCAGTATCCTTTGCCCTGCATTCTTTCTTATGCGCCCAGCTTCTGTGCAGAACTTAAAGTATCTAACAATCAGTAATTCATCATCCAGAGCTGAAGAGAGAAGTTGACATATGCGTTGGTATCTAAATTGACCAAAGTTAGGGCTTGGGAAAATTTCAGTACGTTTTTTCTGTTAAGAGAGGGCATTGGAAGAAATAGTGAACCAAATTCACATTTCTTAGTCATTAAATAAAGATGAAAACAAATTGAAATGGATCCAAAAGTGATAAAAGGAAACATAAGGTAAAAACTTATCCATGTAGTACCTCAAATTCTAGAAAAGTTCTCACATCTATTTTCCAAAATTCTGCAAGAAACATAAGGTAATAAGAATAAATCCAAATAAATAAATAGTGTGTGATGTTTCAGTAACAGCAGTGTTACCATCATCAAACAAAAGTACTGAATCAGAAAAATATCACAGCATACTTTTAAATAGTTAGTGTTATCAAATGTGTTGTACGAGTAGTCGATTTGACCAACAAGCCTCTTTCAGCTTCTTTCAAACTCTGACATATGTTTGTAATGATCTTTCAGTGAGACATTGTTACAATAGAAATAGGCTTACTGCAAAAAATTGAATGGAAATTTTGGAAATCATCTCGCGCCACACCAAATATTAAGTCTAGAATACTTGTGAAGGATGCGAAGTTCAGATCCACTGGAATTCTTGCTTTGCTCAGCCACCAAATTTCCATCATTTGTGTTTGGTTGAAGCATCTTTGTATACATATTTTCATATAAATCTGACAACTCCTTCTTGGTGTGTCGATTTTTTTGTTATAGAGTGTACAGTAGAACTACCTCCCTTTAAAGGACAACACCTAATTGCAGAGCCAAAGTGTTCGTAAGGGATATGTGTCCTCTTACCGGAGCGTTGCTAAATAGTAAAAATGATAATTTTACATATGAAAACTGTCCTTTGTAGAGAGGTGTCTTCTCATGGAGGTTCTACTGTAACTCGGACAACTCCTTTGTGTGTCAATTTTTTAGTTATAGAGTGTATATGGAAATAATTCTTCACCATCCCCCATTTTCCATAACTTATTCTGGCATCACAATACAGAGCTGGTCCTCCAGGTGTTGCACTACAAGTCAGCATGGCACCTCTACAACCTCCGGCAGAAGATTGTGGGCCGCAGAGCGATTGTTGAAGCAAAATTCCAACAATTAGAAGGTAAGAGTTTGTTGGACACTTCCTTTGTTTGAAATGTACTTTGTCAAAACTGACTGCTAAGGTCCATATAGATAAATCCTGCAATTTGTTTGAATGTATCAATTAATTTTTAAGCAATGTAAACACAAGGTAATAAGACCAAATCTAAATAAATAAATATTGCGCGATGTTTCGGTTTCATTACTTTTGTCTGAAGATGGTAACAATGTTGTTACCGAAACATCACACACTATTTATTTATTTGGATTTGGTCTTATTACCTTGTGTTTATAATCTATAATCCAAATTGTGCCTTATCATTTAGGCAATGTGTTTATTTTTAGCTCTACAGACCTTACTGCAATGATTAAAGTTATTGAATGAGAGGTCTTGGGTGAAATTATATGTATGTACCTCTACAGACCTATAAGCGTATGTCCATAGATTCCCTAAACACCACTAAGCTGCCTTCCATAGAAAATACAGGGTATATTCCAAACCAATCCAATCCAATAGTAGAGCGGTTTGGAGATTAATTTGATGAAACCGCTGAAAGCATTCACCACTGATGAGCCAAGCCCCCTCATTCAATAACTTTTATCATTGCAAACACAAGGTAATAAGACCAAGTCCAAATAAATAAATACAGTATAACCTCGTTAATTCGACACACGCAAATTCGACACTCTACCTTAATTCGACCATATCCGGCCTATCAAATAACAAACCGTAATTCGACAGTATCGATAATACGACAGTTCCAATAGTTCGACCATTTAAAAATTCGAATTTCGACAGTTGAATGTTTTTTTACATACAACTTTACCGCTAAACGGTATATGCCCCGGTGGCAAGCGGCGACGACGGCGGGCGCCGATAGGATCGCGCATGCGCACTTTTGGTTTCTGTTAGTTTAAGTTTCACTTTGCAATGCCGTTGCGCAATGTCGCGAGTGTTATTGTTTTTTTTTTTACGCTGGAATTTAGGAATCGCGCGCTAATTAATAATATTATTTTCTTTTAAATTTCAGCATTGAAATATTTAAGTTATTTTAAAATTTACAAATAATTTCCTTTCAAATAAATAAATCTTCACAAAATGTAGCCACAATGATTAGGATAACATTTTATTTCAATATTCCATTTCCTGATTATTAAAAAAGATTTAAACACAAAATCAATAACACCTGCAGCAGCAGTGGATGTCTTTAATACAATAGTTATTTAAAACACATTCCAGAGGAAGAAAGACATGCATTTTTTTTTAAATAGACCATCTGGAATATATCCTGAATAGGATTTCAGTGCAAAAACAGACATCTATAAAGGAATTTTTAAAAAGATCATGATTATTTTTAAATATTATTTTAAAATTTTCTTATTATTTTCCATATTTATTTCCTTTCAACTGCTATATTCTTCAATTAGAGTTAAATATTATTTCTAATTATTTTCTGTTTCAAAAATATGTAGTATTGCCATTTTGTCCCTGATACTAAAGTTAACCATGAAAATAAAAAATAATACAAAAAAGGACACACACAATGGTTTCAATTAATATGATCAATTTATATTACAAAGCAATTTTAGAAAATACTAGCGGACCCGCCCGGCTTCGCCCGGGTTTTACCCGAGTGAATGTTTGTCTAACGAACATTTGTTAAAACAATTCTCTTTAAACTTATAAAACGAACTCGGCTTCGCCCGGGGTTTTACCTGAGTAAAGGTTTGTCTAGCGAACATTTGTTGAAACAATTCTCTAAAAACTTATTAAAAAATAAAAAAGATATATTTTGATAATTTGAAACTCGTAAATTTGAATCTCTCGATAAAGTGAACATTTTTTCCCGGTCCCTGTGTGCCTTGTCATCCTGAACTTTGTCTTTCCTAATTTTCTACATTAGAAAATCATAGTTTTATCTAGTGAACATTTTTTCCCGGTCCCTTGAGAAATACTCGATAAGTTGAATAAAATCAATATTAATTGGTTCCCTCGGTAATTGGAAGTTAAAGGAATAGTATCTTCGCCTTGGAATTGTATCATTATTCTTGTCGCAAATAAATTGCCGTGTCATCCTGAGATAATCTTACTTTTGATAAATAATATTTAAGATAACAAACTTAGTGATAAGAAAACTTGTTATCATCGTCACAATGGGGGCGCTGCTTGCGAGTTAAATCTACAAATATGCAAATAACTCTAAGGATATTCAAGATATTCATGAAATTATTTTTCAAAAACCTTCCCGGTGATATACCTAATAATATCCCAAAATTTCACGGCGATTGGATGTATGGTTTTTGAATCTATAGAGTACAGACAGACATTCAATTTTATATATATAAGATAATATAAAAGAGTTTTAAAAATTGTAAAAAAAAAAAATACATCGGCCGGGAATCGAACCCGGGCCGCCCGCGTGGCAGGCGAGCATTCTACCACTGAACCACCGATGCTTAAAAAAATGGCCATATTTAGGTATTCATTCCATTCCGGATTAGTCCGCGTAAAAAAAAGTTCTTCAAATGAAAAAAAAAAAGATATAGCCAAAAATACTAATCGAATGCAGCCGAAAATTTTCCTCAGGTTTATAAAAAGCGAAATGCAAAATATGGTACCAATTGGTTCAGTAGTTTTTGAGTTTATCGCGAAACAGACAGACAGACAGAAATTGACTTTTATATATATATATAGAGATTTACTCTCCATTGTTGGCTTTTTAACTTACATTCATTCTTCATTGTTGGCTTTTTATATTACATTCACTCTTCATTGTTGGCTTTTTATCTTACATTCACTCTGTTGGCTTTTTATATTACATCTACTCTTCATTGTTGGCTTTTTATCTTACATTCACTCTTCATTGTTGGCTTTTTATATTATATTTACTCTTCATTGTTGGTTTTTTATCTTACATTCATTCTTCATTGTTGGCTTTTTATATTATATTTACTCTTCATTGTTGGCTTTTTATCTTACATTCATTCTTCATTGTTGGCTTTTTATATTACATTTTCTATTCATTGTTGGCTTTTTATCTTACATTCACTCTTCATTGTTGGCTTTTTATCTTACATTCATTCTTCATTGTTGGCTTTTTATATTACATTCACTCTTCATTGTTGGCTTTTTATCTTACATTCATTCTTCATTGTTGGCTTTTTATATTGCATTCACTCTTCATTGTTGGCTTTTTATATCATATAGAAAATCATAGTTTTATCTAGTGAACATTTTTTCCCGTGTCACATTGCCGTGTCATCCTGAGATAATCTTACTTTGATAAATAATATTTAAGATAACAAACTTAGTGATAAGAAAACTTGTTATCATCGTCACAATGGGGGTGCTGCTTGCGAGTTAAATCTACAAATCTGGAAGTAACTCTAAGGTTATTCAAGATATTCATGAAATTATTTTTCAAAAACCTTCCCGGTGATATACCTAATAATATCCAAAAATTTCACGGCGATTGGATGTATGGTTTTTGAATCTATAGAGTACAAACAAACAGACAGACAAACAGACAGACAGACATTCAATTTTATATATATAGATTATTTTAGCGAGTTAGATGATTAGCTAATCATCTAACCTTAATTCAACACTTCCTTTAATTCAACTGAAAGCTCTGATCCCTTGGGGTGTTGAATTAAAGAGGTTCGACTGTAGTGTGTGACGTTTCGGTAACAGCTTTGTTACCATCTTCAGACAAAAGTACTGAATGGCAATGTACATTCAGTACTTTTGTCTGAAGATGGTAACAAAGCTGTTACAGAAACGTCACACACTATTTATTTATTTGGATACCTTGTGTAAACCTAATAATATATTAGCAATGTCATCATAGACCAACATTGAATACAGTAGAACTACCTCCCTGTAAAGGACAACACCTAATTGCAGAGCCAAAGTGTCCTTTAGGGAGAGATGTCCTCTTACCAGAGAGTTGCTAAATAGTAAAAATGGTAATTTTGCGAATGAAAACTGTCCTTTGTGGAGAGGTGTCCTTTAGTGCGAGTGTCCTCTCATGGAGGTTCTACTGTACTGGACAATTTTCTGTGCTAAAACATATGATTGCAGGAAAACACTACTATGAATTGTCTTCCTTGTACTACCCTGTTGAGGGGTTATTAGGGGTATCAGGGGGCAGTTTTGTTATAGCAAAGGATTCCTTCATTCAATGAATTACTGCAGTGTCAGGAAAATGTTGGAGACGGAATGCTATGTAACCTATCATCAGATAGAAGAGGCATTCTTGCCTCAACAATTCATAGCATTTTCACATCCTTGTCAGTAAAGGTTGTTTCCTCTAGGTGTCTTCTCTTCTTCTTTCTTATCTCCACTCAATCATATTGGGGT